>JACEEZ010013560.1:754898-806325 GCA_016584305.1 Chionoecetes opilio | reverse complement strand
TCCTTTTGGCAGTTTTCATAGTACAGGAAGGGGGTTTTAATAAAAAAAATGGGGAATATATACAAAAAGAATGAAAGTTCTTACTGGCCTGGGTCCCGGGAACCCCCCCGAGTTCTATAAGAAAGGCCCAGGTTTGGACGGGTTTATCCCAAGAGGGCCTTCATGGGTGTATGTTGTTTTGTTGGCGGTGATTAAGTGCGTGTCTGAATTTTTTCCATATTTTTTTATACTGTGGGAGTAGTACCCAACCCCGGACAGGCATCCGTTTTGGACCCATCCAGTCTCTTTTTATAGCTCAGAAAAGTCGGGTGGTGTTCTTCGGGTCGGGTGGCAACTTCTTTTCGGAGTTGGTCGATAAATGGGTACCTGGGGAAACCTGGGGAAGGTAGCTATAGTAGCCTGGATGTCACACTATCCCTGTATCCCGGGGTAACGGGTTGTCACACACCACAGGCACAAAGGCTAATGCGACGGAAATGAGCATTTAGGCCATGCGCGCATAGGTAACCCCTTTTTTACCTTATAGGTGGTATGTAGGGTGGTAGGTGAGCCGAAATGATTTTTAGGGCTCTGTTCTATATGATCTGTATGGTGTTATGATGTGTCTTAATGAAGTTAGAGACCCAGGTAGGGCTTGCATAATCCATATCTAAGCTTATGTATTATTTGTATGCTGTGGTTTTGGTTTCTTTGTTGTGTCCAAATGTTGTATTGACAAGTGATCAGAGGGCATTGAGCCTTGCAGTGCATTGTTTTTTGTTTTTTGTGAAGGTGTAAAAAGTAAGAAAATTTAAAATTTAAATTACATGGGGAAAAATTTGAAAAAAAAAAAAATTTTTGAGTTAGATTTTTGAGTTTTTTTAGACAAAAATTTGGCATGCTGTTTCAAATCTTGTCTTTTTTTTCTAGCACGTCAATTTTTTTTCCCCACAGTTTTCCCCCCAGATAAGAAAAATTCCATTGTGAGTGTAGTAAAACTTGCCAGTGATTACGATTGACTCGTCGAGAGTAGGGGGAAATTTGGTTTGTGCAGTTACAATTGAGACAGTGCGGTGAGGGTGGTGCAGCCCCCAATGGGTCAGACTATCAATATCTGCAAACAAAAGCTAGGATAGTAGGAATTAGGAGGTTTTGTTAGGGCTTTTTTTTAAAACCTTGTAACAACATCCCATTGTAATTTTTCTTTCTTTTTTAGCGGGGTTTTTTTTTTCTTCAAGCTTTAACTATTCCAGTTAGGTTTTTTTACATAGGTTTTTTTTTCTTTTTTTCAGTTTCAGTTGCCCCTGTACGTCTGTCGTAAATGCCCTAAAAAAACCCCGACCCTTTGCTATATAGTGGTATTTTCACCATCCAAGTCAGAGGGCAAGCATCAGCGTATTTGCCCAAACAAGCTATTTCGCATTTTTTAAAGTGAAACTCGGTGACAAGACAAGTTTTGGGCCCTCAAAAAGGTGCAAGCAGTGGTCGAGAGATTACGGATTGGCCCAAAAGGAACAGTGAAAATTTGGATTTGGTATCCCCATGGTTGGCGAGAGCAAAAAGATAATTCCACGCTGTTACTTTTTTTTTTTGTGAAAACATCGGATTAACAAGAAAAATAAAAGTAAAATAGAATACCCAAAATTACCGTCAGCTATAAGCCCAATGCCTCATTCAGCTGAAATTCCAGTGCCATTTTTGAACAATACCCCTTAGAAGATCTGAGTGATGTTGAAAAACGCATGACAGAAGATCCCGTTTTTGAATTCACGAGGATCAGTCGTGGGGGATTTGATCAGCACGAGTGAAGTTTTAGCACGTTTTTTGGGCCATCATAAAAAACGTTTCAGAAATCTAGCATCAAGATGAAGAAAAAAAACCTACTGAACAAGGAGTAAAGGGTATCATCTTCGAACCAGAGAAAGACATTTCTGCAGTACTTTCGAAGTGCCAGGGGTTTTTGTTTTTTGCCAAAAACTTTCCCTGGTTAGAAGGAATTTAGGGTTTTCAATCTCCCAATCCAAAGAATGGCGATTTTTTATTGATAGTTTAAAAGGGGAGCTTGAAGTGTGTCCTTTTCACAATGGCAATTTTTTTTGGCGCAGTCCCCATTTGGGGATTCGGTCTGTCTTTGGAAGAAAGGAGATGTAAAAAGAGTATTGATTTTTTGCAATATGACAAACACAAGGATCTCTGTTGACCTTTAAATGGGTTCCTTTCTTGGTCAAAAACGTGGATACACAAAGTTCCCTGCTTTTTTCTGTTGGGGATAGCCCAAATCGAGAGAAGAGGGTTCAGAGAATGGCCTCCCAGACGACTTTTAAAACCCGGGATCTAAAATTTTTACATGAGCCACTTTTTGACAGGAAAAAAAAAATATTCCCACCCCGAAAATAAAACTAGGGCTCTGAAACAAATTTTTAAAAGCATTTTCAACTGAGGCGAGTTTTAAGACATCATCTTGGGATTTTTGGGCTGTCAATTGAAAAAAAACAAGGCCGGGTTTGATGGGCCCCAATTCGACAGCCCTCAAAAATGAAATTTTAACGGGACTATGTCAGACCTTGAAAAGAAGCTGGCTATCATTCAAAGACGTCGTCAAAAACTTTCTTGGAAAAACGTGCAAATAATTTCACAGAAATTTTCAGAAAATATGGAGAGCACAAAGCGCTTGGTTGAACATGAGTATTAAAGACATTTTTGCATAGCCCTCTTGCCAACTTTCCGGAAAATCTGGTGCTTCTAGCGACGAGCAGGGAAGATTTCCCCAAAAATTTAAAGGTTTTGGAAAACGTTACCGGGTAGATGGGAGTGCAATGATGGCTGACTATTGTTGGGGATCAAACGCGATAGTCCTTAAGTTAACATCCGACAAAGCTACAAACGTAAATTTTTTCCTTTAAACCCGCACAAATTAAACCCTTTTCCTTCTAAAAACATGATAATGAAATAAACCTTTTTTCTGCCTATTTTTTCATTTTTCATGTATGTAAAATTTGCAACTTTTTATAAAATAAGACTGTTTCTGTTTTTGTACAGTATTTTTCAATTTTTTTAAAAAACGAAAATTTTCAGTTCAAAAACTTGACGTGATAGAGAAAAACTGGATCAGTTTGGGTTCAGCACCCCAAAAAATTTCTTAAAACAAGTGTCAGCCAACTAACAAAAAAATTTTTCCCCCCGGTTTTTCAATGTAAAAAAAGTGCACATAAGAAAATTCATTTACAAATGTGGGTTTTTAGTTGGATAGGGGGAGAGGGGAAGAAGGGGGAATGCAGGTTTAGCAAAGGGAAAAAATAATAAAGAAGTAGAAAGATATAGATAGATAAGTACAACTAGGAACTGGTAAGTGGAGAGTAGAGGGGAGAGGAGAGTGAAAGGAGAGAGGAGGAGAGAGGAGAGAGAGAGAAGGGGAGAGAGAACAGAGGAAGAGAGAGAGAGAGAAGAGAGGGGAGAGAGAGAGAGGGGAGAGAGAGAGAGAGGAGAAGAGAGAGAAGGAGGAGAGAGAGGAGAGAAGAGAGAGAGGAAGAGAGAGAGGAGAGAGAGAGAGAGAGAGAGAGAGAGAGAGAACGAGAGAGAGAGAGAGAGAGAGAGAGAGAGAGGAGAGAGAGAGGAGGGGAGATATGGGAGAGAGAAGAGAGAGAGAAGAGAGAGAGAGAGAGAGAGAGGTATACCGTGATAAAGTACTGATGAGCGTGGACTAAGATGATGGATTCTTATAGCAACATATGATGTCGCTAAAGAAATGATAATGTTAGGCTTAAGGAGAGTGTTACAAGTAAGCAATGCAATGTCTTAGAGTTCCCTGTCGTAGTAGTATTACACGTATGAGAGACAACGTTGAACACCTTTTGATATGATGTATAAATAAGTAGTTTATGAACAATAAATTGACAATTTGTTATTTTCTTTAACTCACGATTTCCCATAGATTTTCCTGGAATATTTCCTATCTGTCCCCCAGGCCTTGTATTGTCCTTGTATTTTTTATTTCCCTCTATTTTCCGCTGCCATCCTCTGCTTTCAAATAATTTCTCTCCCTTCTCCCCTTCAGCCTCGCATTGAACTCACGGGACCAAAAACCATTCGTGCTAGCTCAGACACCAACGTAAAATAATCCTGTAACCCGTTTTCCACAGACACCTTCCCTATAACTCAGGCTGCGTCCCCCTAGAGTCTACCAGCAGCAGAAAGCTAGGTCGAGATGGCTTTGACTCCCCCTTTCTCTCCTCCACAATCCCCATCCTGTCTTTGAAGGATATAGGCCGTCTTTCTGCACCATCAGCAGGTATTTTCCTTGTCGTTTGCCAAGGGGGTTCGGGTCCCTCCAGAGTTATATATAGAAGGATTCTCATATATTGTGGATTTTCTTTCTATCTGCACCATTCCGTCTCTTTTCTCTCCATCTGTTCCTAGTGACCCCCGCCACTCTGTTCTTTCCCCTCGATACGTCTTACTTGAGCTCTGAGTCAAGGGAGGCAAGACTTGATATGGCAGCTTTTGTTTTCCTCCTCCTCTTACGATTTGCTCCTTCTTATATATATATCACCACGAGCAGGGTCAGCCAGTTGACTCAGCTCATTCTGGAGACTGGTAAAACGTAGTTTGCTCTGAGGGAGAGGGGTGAGGAAGGGAGGGAGAGGAGGAGCTAGGGATGGATACAGAGATGGGGTGCGTGGAATGAAACAACAGAGTGTCGGAGGAGAGATGGAAGGGAATTGTTTACTTAGAGTGACCCAGACCGCACGAGGTGTGTTTATTGTGTAAAGTTGATACAATGCTCAATGTGCCTCTCAGTCTTTTCGTCCATTTGTCTGTCTATCCGTTATTTTTGTTCTTAGTACAATTGCTGAAATATTTATGAAACTGCTATGATTGCATTGGCATGCAGTTATTAACGTATATGATGACTACTTTTAATAGTGTCAAATGAAGAGACTCGATTAAACTTAATTGAACTTGTCAAATATAAGTTGAACCACTTAACGAATATGATTACTACGATAACAATGATGCGAGAGCATGGACGGGAATGAAAATCTAACGTTTTGCAATTTTTAAAATATATAATTGATGTATATGTGAAGGTCAGCCGGTGTATGAACCAGGAGAATGAGGATAACTGGAGAAAGATGAGGTAAAGAAAGCGGAGGATGTAAAGGCAGGAGGCTGATGGTGTAACATTACGAATCTACCATCATGGGTGTGGGAGGAAGGGATGGGACATGACAGTTGATAGGATGTGACACTTTCATCTTAGGGGATGTGCAGGAAGAAATGAAAGTTGACATGGTTGTTTATGTTTTTTGGGTGTAGGTCATTTGATACTGAGGCGATTGATAATGAGGTCAAGTGATCCCCAGTTTACTTCGGCCCCGAGCCATATGGTACACATGCTAGGAAGGAATGAAACCGGCAACATGAGTCAAGTGGGATACGCCTCAAAATGGCCATAAGTCATATATGACCCAAACCAGAGAGAGAGAGAGAGAGAGAGAGAGAGATGAGAGGAGAGAGAGAGAGAGAGAGAGAGAGAGAGAGAGAGAGAGAGAGAGAGAGAGAGAGAGAGAAGATAAGATACTTTGATCCTATCTAGACACTTTGTAAGTACCAACTACAAGGTTATTGACTATACAAAGCTTTAGCTTTGTTAGCTTGCTACAACAAGCTACAAGCATACAAACTTTAAATAACAAGTATTTATACCGTCATTATACACAATTATTACTGAGATCATTTTTACGTATATATGTAAATAAATAATTACACTTTTTTCTGGCTGCAAAATTCCTAAAAATTCAGGCCTCATTTCGTTTTTGGCCTTTGCCCACTAAACTATTGATCTAAACATAAATATTATGGAAATAATTTATGTCCGGTTCGACGAGATCTACGCAATGGAACAGTCTGTTTAGTCCTAACAGGTCACGTTTTCGAGATATTTAGTTTTTTTAAGTTTTTGGAAAACATTGCTTTGTGCCTTTATTTATGCATAAATTCTACTTTCGCATATACCACTGAATCGGCCTTCAAAAGCTGCATCTTTTATGTTCTATACCATTTTCTCATTACTTTTATGGTTACTGTGATATTAATGAAAATGTGATTTTCACAAAAAAAATCCTTGGTATCTTGGAGATTCCTTGGTATTCCTGGACCCCATAGATAGCCTGCAGGTTTCGGGCGAAAATAAATATATCCCAATTTGGATGAAACTCGGGATATAGGGGCTTCTACTGATGGCGATAACGAATCTGGTCTTTGTTTGCCAATATTTGATTCTAAAAGCAATTTTCTCCCTCTGTAAGCTTATTTACACCCTATAAATGCATACAAACATTACTCCATCTCCACTAATATTCATCACTGGGAAAATTACATTGAATAACAAGTATTTACACAGTCATTATACACAATTATAATGTGATCTTTTTACGTATATAGTATAAATTAAACATTACACTTTTTCTGGCTGCAAAATTCCTCAAAATTTTGGCCTCCTTTGGTTTTTGGCCTTTTCCGACTAAACTAAACGATCTAAACAGGAAAAAGACGCAAATATTTTTTTTCCGGTTCGACGAGTTCTACGCAATGGCACAGTCCGTTTAGTCCTAACATGACACGTTCTCGCCATATATCAGTTTTTTTTTTTAGTTTTTAGCAATATATTTGTTGTGCCTTTATTTATGTATGAATTTTACTTCCGCGTAGACCACTGGATCGGCCTTCAAGAGCTGCATCTTTTATGTTCCATACCATTTTGTCCTTAGGTGTATGGTTACTGTGATATTAATGAAATGTGATTTCCAAAAAAAATTCTTGGAAGAAACTCGGTTTATAGGGGCTTCTAATGATGGCGATCACGAAAACTGGTCTTTGTTTGCCGATATTTGATACTAAAAGCAATTATTACTCTGTAAGCTTATTTTACCCTATAAATGCAACCACAATTAATCATTCTCCACTAATATTCATCACTGGGAAAATTACATGAATAATAAGTATTTATACCGTCATTAAACATTTATTACTGAAACGTCATTATACACATTTATTTACTGAGATCATTTTCACGTATCTATGGAAATAAATCAAATATTTTCGTCTTCACGTACACAATAAGGCCTATAGATCTTATCTGCCATTTCCTCCTAACTTACAAGAAATATGTCTTAATTAAAATATGCTCATTTTGTACGTCCACCCAATGCCAATGAAATTTACGTTCTAACATGTCACGTCTACATTGCAGCGCCTTTTTTTTTTGGTTGAAAAATATATAGTATTTACTCCGTGTCAGTTTGACAATAACTGTTATCCTTTAATTAAATCATACGTTCATGCTCAAAACACACATTTTATTTACACACTTCATTCCTCAACGGAGTTTTTCTCATTACACCACAGGCAAGCCTGGAAAATTTTCTTCAGAATAGCCTTTTACAAGCTTTTTTTCAATTCACCTTAACGTGTTGTGCCATGTTAAACGATATAAACAATTCTATTCACATCCTTTCACTCCGTTCCACTCGATGTGTTTGAGGATTTTCCTGCCTAATAATGCTCAAAACGCACATTTAATACACAGGTCATTATCTACGGATATTTTTTTTATTACACCACAGGGCAAGCCTGGAAAATTCTTCATCAGACAAGCGTGTTAAAAGCTTCTTTTCAATTCAGCTATAACGTGTGGGGAATGTTTACTCGCTTGCAATGTATTATTTTCATAAAAGCAGCTCAAGATTATTATGAAATCAAAACACGCATAATTTGTTTATTTCTCAATGGATTTTTTTCTGATTGAACCACAGGGAAGCCTCTTGGAACCTGGTTTTTTATTCATCATAATGTGGGGTGCAATAACATACGGTTCTCGAGATAATAATGTTTTAACCAGTTTTTCTAAGTGGGCTAAAAGGCACTTCTCAATGAAAAATTAAACTTCATGCAATCATTTCTCGATGAATTTTTTTCCCAATTACACAACAGGGAGGCCTGTTGAACTCATGATATTTATTCATCATAACGTTTGTGAACAAAACACGGTTCTCTACATATTCATGTATTTCATGTTACGCAGCCTATTTATTGTATCAGCGTAACTGTTATTGGTTGGGGTAAAAGGCACCTCTTCAAGTTAAAAAACACGCTTAATATCATAATTTCTCAATGGATTTTTTCCTAAATTACACCACAGGGAAGCCAGTTGAAATACGGATGTTTATTCTTCAATCACATTTTGTGAAATAACACACGCTTCTCGAGATATTAATGTATTACCGATTCCGCAGCCTAATTGCCAGCTTATAGGAGTAACGGTTTTCTGCGGTTAACACAAAGGCTTCCTGGCTTTGTGTCACACGGTCTGCTTCATCGCTCGAGGCAAGACGTATTACACTGCGCTCTTATCTCTCTGGTAACTTTGTCTGGTTATTATCATATATATCATACGATATTTTGCATGATAATTATAGGATGGCTTCGGTCACAAATGCTGCCTTAGAGGACATTCAGTTGGGTCGCAAACTCACTGATGAAGCCATTGTACCTGTATTGGGGATAATTGCTACCCATACTGGCATCGCATATGTCGAGCCAGCTGTCCTCATGACTGCCCTCTTCCCCAGGGCTCGCCTTCCAGACCTCTCGGCAGAGGCGAAAGCGCTGCTAATAGTTCATCTCGGCAAAACCGAGGCTGATGGACATTGGGTCCTGGTTACTTCTATATAATAATATAAGCGAAAGTGTGTCTGTCTGTCTGTCTGTGTGTGTGTGGTATAGGTTCTGCCCCCCGTGGCGGAATCCCCTCATATGGCACAGTTTTGGAACCGGCTTGACCAGGGGAAGGATTTAAAAGCACACTTATGAGATGATCCGATCACTTTTTTTTTTTTTTTTTTAGTAGCGAGAATTGTGAAAAAAAAAGTGGGATGCGAGAATTGAGGAAACCTTGATGTAGGGTGATGGGTAATGGGTGAGTGAATGGGTGGGGTGATGGGTAATGGGTGGGGGGTGAGGGAATAGGTGGGGAGTGATGGATAATGGGTGTGTGTTGATGGGTAATGGGTGAGTGAATGGGTGGAGGGTGATGGGTAATGGGTGAGTGAATAGGTGGGGGGTGATGGGTAACGGGTGAGTGAATGGGTGTGTGGTGACGGGTAATGGGAGAGTGAATGGGTGGGGGTGATGGGTAATGGGTAATGGGTTGGGGGTGATGTGAATGGGTTGGCGTTAATATATACATTTCTACATCCATGATTTCAGGAAAGTTAGAAGGGGCTATCTGGAGTGTCTGTGTTTGGTGGGCCGAAGGCCCACCAATAGCCCTCCGCAGGTGCTAGCCAAAAAGTCCGCCCGGAGGGCGGCTTTGCGGCTATTGTATATATATATATATATATATATATATATATATATATATATATATATATATATATATATATATGGGTGGAGCGAAAAACACTTTTTTTATAAATGACTCGGAATAGTTGGGAAAACTGTGTCAATGTAACCCATATTAAAGTTTAAAAAATTTCACGGGTCTAATCCAATATCTTCAGGTGCTCCAAGTGATGATAAAATCGAAAATATGTAAAAAAAAAAAAAAAAAAAGCTTAATTTTTAAATTTTATTTTCAAGTTACTTTTATTAGATCGGAATACCGAAAGTATGCTGCTGAATGACCATAACATTTGCACAAAAATGTATGAAACCAATATATTAATATTTAGAGGTGCCCCAAACACCATGACTGATAGCGGTGTGAAGGCAGAAATGCAGCTCTGACGTTGTTCTGCTGGAAGTGTGTGGGTTGATGCCTTCGTTATATTTTGAAGTGTCTGGGGCACTCTAATCTATCTTAGTATAGTGTTGGAATAATTAAATTCGAATCAAACAAAAATATTCAATGTATTAAAAAAACTCATTTTTTCGAATAAATCTAGATTTTCCACCCCTCTGGGGCACCTCAAAAAATCTGCGTAGAAAGTTTGCAGATAATTTATATTCAAAAGCATGTGTTCGTGAACACTTTTCATGCTATTCCAACAAAATATTAAAGAACAAAATATATTTTGATATATTATGATAATAAAAAAAAATGTGTCATAAAACCAAATCGTTGGCATCATTGGGGCACCTTAAACATTTTTCGCAGAGACTTCAATTTGTGTTTACGTGAATATAACTCCATTTCGCACAATTCCCCCACTATTCTAAACGAATCACAGAAAAAGTTGCAAAAACGGTCATTTTCGCTTCACCCTAATATATATATGTTCAGAAATTTTTCCCTGTGTCGTTGGTGACTTGGGTCCCATTTGTCCTAGAGATCAAATCACACACGCGCGCAAGCAAACACTCACACACACACACACACACACACACACAACCACACACTCACACATATATAGATCGTATAATATGTATAACTTCAGTACCAATCAATCACCTCGGTACCAAATGACATGTAACCATGTTTTTTTCAGTGTAGTATATTTAGGTTGGTGAAGGTAATTGGGGAGTTTAGATGAATGGAAAGAAGGTGGAAGTGTGGGAGAGAAAAATATTTGCAAAGATAAAGTAGAAGAGACTCTTGGAAAATAAGATGAAAGGACACAAATTGGGAGAGTAAAAAAATACATGATTACTAGAGATGTGGCTAGGGGAAAGGTAGGAGGTAGTACAGTGAATGGGAAGGAGATGAGGAAGCAGAGTGGGGAGGAGAGAAGCAAGAGGGGGAGTCGGAGGACTGGTAAGAGAGTAAAGCTCCCTCCACACATTCTATAATCGTACCATGATAGCGCCACTAATTTGATTAATTATTGACGCTATCGTGAAATTTGACCACGATAAACGCAGACCACGATAGCCACACAACACTGTCACGCTGCATGTAAGTCATGAAGGTCGTAAGATGGTCATGATGGAGTCATGATAGCTGTAAGACTAAGTCACGAATTGATAATTAACGGTCCTTTTGTCGTCACGATAGAGCACGGTATCCACGATAGTGCCATGATTGTGCCATGAACGCATCACGATAGCGTCAGGAGCTAGCAACATGCCCCACACCGGGCCACACGGGGGAGGGTGTTGGTGATGGAGAAGGAAGGGGGGGGTAGAGGTCAAGGTCGGAGAAACAGGGGTGGCCGTTGGTGATGGAGAAGGGGGGTGTTGGTGGGGAAACGGGGGGAGGGCGATGGAGAAGGCGTTGTTGCGGGGGGGGGATGTGAGTGGCTAAACCGGGGGTGGGTGGTATTGTAGCAACACGACGAAGATATTTCAGTCTGAACACCTGGCTAATCACCTTCCAAAAGTTTTCCTAGAGATTATCACCTCCAGGACATGACACTATCTCTTAATGTATTTTACCTAGCACTCGCCTCCCACTTTTCTGTGATCTTGCCGAGACGCCCATTAAGAGATTAGACGTCCCAGCCTTTATATACAGGAAGTCTCAAGCAGAGACACACTCACTAGGACACAGACCATTGTACCACATACAACTCTGTCCAGCAATAAAACCAGTCACCAGAAACTGTGTTTATCAACCACCATATACCATGTAGTATCATGTACTACAAATGGTGACCTGACGAAGTGACCTGAACACCCCACAGCTGTGCTGCCCCTCGCAGCCACACAGCCATGCTGCCTGACGCCACCCAGCCCTGCCGCCGCCGCCACCCAGCCACACAGCCGTGCTGCCTAACGCCACCCAGCCCCCGCCGCAGCCACACAGCCGTGCCAGCACGCCCTCCTGTTGCTTGTTGTCCCACGCCCGCGGGCCAGCTCTACCTCCTGCTGCCGCCCTGGCGCTGCCCCTGGCTCTGCCCCCGCCGCCGCCCCTACCGCTGGCAGGTTCCAGTGCAGACGCAGCCCCTTGCTGTGGACTCTGCTCACAGGGCGCCGTGTCCTGCCTCCCGACTCCGCGTCGTCGACTCCTGCCGCCCCGTGCTGACTCCTGCCGCCCGGTGCGCCTCCTGCCGCCCGACGCTGCTTCCTGCTGCCTGACGCTGCCTCCTGCCCCACACCGCCGCCACTGTCACCGTCAACAGTGCCACTAGCCGCCATGCCGCCTAACGACGACTCCACCATGACTGCTAACGTTGCCTTCCGTGCACCTCCATTCTGCAGCCAGGACCCATCCATGTGGTTCTCAATCCTAGAATGTAATTTCAAGGCTTCCCGCATCACTGTACCCCTGACTCAGTTCTCCCACGCCACTGCTCTTCTGCCACCGAACGTGCTCTCGCAAGTCTCTGACGTCGTTTGCAAGGCCGTCAACATCTGCGAATCTCTACTGAAGACCTCAAGTCTGCTATTTTGTCCCGCCTGGAATTACAGTGGCTGCACGTTTCTCAGGAGCTTCTGTCGAAGGAAGAGCTTGCAACGAGAAGCCTCAGACCTGTACGACGTATGAAGAAGTTACTCGGAGACAAGTACCACGTCTTCGACCAAGACTATTCAAGCAACTCTTCTACCAACGTCTGCCGCCCCACCATCCAAGGCAACCTCTTCAGTCGTCAAGAACAAACTCTCTCCCGAAGAAGTTGCCGAGCTTGCCGACGAGTTCATGGCGTCTCTTCCCGTGGACACCTCATCTTCTGTCGCAAGCATCGATGTAAAACAGAGCACTCAGCAACTCGCCCAGCTAGTGTCCCAACTTACACTACAAGCAGCGCCATCCAGCATTAGCTCATGATGAACGCTCACGTCGCCGTTTACAACTCTCTACCGTTACCGGCGACGATCAAGATCTGCTAGCACTCTAGAGACAAGTCTGGCTTGCTTCTACCACAAATGTTTGGGAAGGACGCCACGCAAGTGCAAACACACCCATGCAGCTTGTCAAGAACAAACAGCAACGGCGACCAGTAAAGGCGATAGTGTCCGCCATGCTTCGTCAGCGCTGCTCTACGCGTCTACGACCCACTCTCCAGGAACAGGTTCCTCATCGACACAGGGGCCGAAGTCAGGCCACTGCACAGCAACCATAGGACACTACCACCAGTCACGCACCTCTAGTCGTGCCAACGGTACCAAGATACCCGTGTACAAGCGACAGACGCTGCGACTGGAGCTCAACCTTCGCCGTTCCTTCGAGCGGGACCTTCTATGTCGGAGAAGTCTCACAACCATCTTGGGCGCCGATTTCTTGACACACTTCGACACCTCGTCGACATCAGGAATCGCCGACTCCAAGATCCTTTAATCTGTCGCGACTCAGCTAGCAACACACCTGGCGAGGAGCACTCGATCTCCACCATCAGTGCAGACAACCCGTATGCTTCACCTGCTGAAGCCTTCCGACACTCACGCAGCCTACTCTGCAACTGGCCCAGCAAAACACCACGTCACGCACCACATCGAGACTACTGGACCACCAGACTTACGCCAAGGCCCGTCGTCTAGCTCCAGAACGTTACAAGCAGCCAAGTCCGAGTACGAGTCTCTCCTGCGTCACGGTATCATCCGTCTCCAGCTCCAAGCAACTGGTCTTCTGCATACACGTCGTCTCTAAGAAGAACGGTGACATCAGACCATGTGGAGACTACCGTGCACTCAACTCTCGCAGCCTCTGTGGACAGATACCCAGTACCAAAATTCAAGAGTTCTCTCTGAACTCTCTGGCTGTACCCATCTTCTCCAGGATCGACCTCGTCAAGGCGTTTCACAGATTCCAGCAATCCACAGACATCCCGAAGACAGCCATCATCACTCCGTTTGGCTTGTTTGAATAAACCAGGATGCCATTTGGGCTACGGAACACCGCCCAGACTTTCCAGCGCTTCATGGACGAGGTCCTGCGAGGTCTACCCTTCTGCTTCGCCTACATTGACGACCTTCTCATCGTGGCCGTCAGTGGATAAGGTCCAGAATCCAGAAGCCAAGGCAGCAGCAGCAGTGGGCGGAACGTCGAACCGGATGCTTGCCAGCGCCAGGTTCCGGACTGGCATTGTGTTTCTTCTTGCAGCTGGCCTGTCCAAGTACTGCATCACAAGGGGTGCCAGGGACCCCAGCCTCTCCCTGAGCAGTCGGTCTACCAGTATGGAAGCCTCCTGTTGCTCCTGCCTCTTTCCTCTGAGTGGCAGGGTGAACGACTCCTCCGTCCCATCCTCAGAATCCTGGTGATCTTCAGCCTGGCCCAGGAACATCTGCTCCTGCAGCTCAAGACGTCTAACCTTTTCATCTTTCTGCTTCTGCTTCTTCAGCTTAGCCTCCTCTTCCAACTGCTTTCTCTTTGCTGCTTTCACTTGTCTATGCGTCTCATTCTTGTCTACCCCTGTCATCATCATTGCACTCTCCTCCCCAACTTTGATCCTTTGGTAGTACAGCCACTCCAGGTCTAAAGTAGGGACTTTGCTGGCCAAGGGGCAGTCACACTGCACGTGTGCTCTCGCGTGGCACAGCTGGGGGTTGGAGCAGTGGGATTTCTGGTCCTTGCAGAGGAAGATCGTGTGAGGGCAGGCCGTTATGTCAAACAGCCTGTCCATATTCTTCTCCACGAATTCCTTTACTGTTTTAGTTGCTCTGTCTCTCACCACTTCACTAACCTTCTTCCAAAAATTATCTATCCTTCTGGTCACGGACCGGTCAATAACAACCACTGGAGGTGCAAACTGGGCGTTTGATTTCTTCCACTGGGCAAGCACCATGGGGGTCAGATCCTTCGCAATGTCTCTCACTGGGTACCCCCGCTTGTCAACACCCTCCCGGATGCCGCTGAGTTCTTGGAGAAGGATTCCCCTCTTCATCACGCCGCGATACGTAGGCACCTCACTCGCAACAAACTTTCGTCCACCGCCAACAAAGGCGGTGAGAGTAAGTAAGAGAGAGAGAGGTCGATATAATAATTAAAGATGAAGCTAAAGCCTGAATTAAGATATTTTAATGCAGCTTCTGATGAATAAGAATTTATTTTAATAGCAATAAGAGGGATAAAAGATAATAAATTAAGCTCTAAGCCAATTCAAGCTCCAAATCATGAAGAGGAAGAGATGGATAAAATCAATCTTTCAAAATAAAAAAAAATAAAAAAAAAAATATAAAATATAAAAAATATAAATATAAAAGTCCATTTTTGCATAGCAAGAAGTGCTCAAACCAAAAAGTTGAAGAGGACAAACCACCCTTAAAATTCAATTTTACATAAGAAAACACCCTGCCAAATTCGAAATAATCTATATTTCACTTTTCATTGGACCTACGGCGTACCCTACTCCATGCAGAACCTTCAGCCTGTGCAGCCTCGCACGTCTCCCTCCAAGACCTTCGTCAGCCAGGACCTCGACAGCTGCACTCACGTCTTTGTCAGGGTAGATGCAGTCAAGAAGCCCCTTCAGCAACCGTACCAGGGCCCCTTTGAAGTCATCCGTAGGACGAGGAAGAACTTCACCATCAACCGCAACGGGACTTCGGACGTTATCGCCATCGACCGCGTAAAACCTGCGTACCTGCTCAACTCTACAGCTACCACACCTGATGCAAGACCACGGAGTACTTCCAGTGTGGTGCCGGGTCGTTCCAAGAAAACGATTTCGTTCCTCCTACCTCGCAACTAGAGGGGGAGTACTGTAGCAACACGACGAAGATATTTCAGTCTGAACACCTGGCTAATCACCTTCCAAAAGTTTTCCTAGAGATTATCACCTCCAGGACATGACTCTATCTCTTAATGTATTTTACCTAGCACTCGCCTCCCACTTTTCTGTGATCTTGCCGAGACGCCCATTAAGAGATTAGACGTCCCAGCCCCTATATATACAGGAAGTCTCAAGCAGAGACACACTCACTAGGACACAGACCATTGTACCACATACAACTCTGTCCAGCAATAAAACCAGTCACCAGAAACTGTGTTTATCAGCCACCATGTAGCCATGCACTACAGTATCACCACGGGATGATGGAATAGGGGGTGGGTGGTGATGAATGAGAAAGGGGAGAGAGGCGGAAGGGGGTGCAGAAAAATTGGGGAAGGTGCGGATGAAGGCGGGCGTAACAGCTTTTTATCGTCACAATAGACATACGACGATCACGATAGTGTCACGAATCTGCTACATAAATAACAATAGCGTCACGATGGACTTACGATAGCGCTGCGTTGGGTACAAAAATCGGGGAGCTCCCCGATTGTTTAGTGCATGCACTAATTTTTCGTGGCCTTGGCCGAGTGCGTCACGAGCGTCACGTTCAGTCACGATGGACACATAATCAGGATCATGACGGTGCTGCGCATTGCATTGTTGGCGCTTTCGTCCTCGAAGTCCTCGAAAGCGAGGCCGCGGGAAGGGGAGAGGCATGCAGTTAGCAAGTGCAGAAGAACAGTGAGCATGAACATAACGGTAGAAGATAGCAAGAGAAGCAACAATGCGGCGGTGATTTAAAGATTGAAGACAGTCAGTCAGAGGAGGGGAGTTGATGAGACGAGAAGCTTTTGACTCAACCCTGTTTAAGAGAGCTGTATGAGTGGATCCTCCCCAAACATGTGAGACATACTTCATACATGGGCGGATAAGGCCCCTGTAGAGAGCAAGCAACTGGGAGGGAGAAAAAAATGGACGCAGACGCCACAGAACCTAACTTCTTAGAAGCTGTTTTATTAAGAGATGAGATGTGAGGTTTCCAGTTCAGATTTTCTTTTTTTATAGTCCAATAATGTTCATTATTGAAGGAGCAGATATTTAAGTGTCATTAAAGTAGTGGGGATAATTATCTGGTAGGTTTTGTCAAGTAGATAGGTGAAGAAATTGGATTTTTGAGGCATTGAACAAAACAAGGTTTGCTTTATCCAATCTGAAATTATAGAAATATCAGAAGTTAGGCGCTCTGTAAGGGAAACGAACGGGATTGAGTCACAACTCGCTAGCCCAAGGATTCCAAGATAAGACGAAGCTGAGATAGGGGGAGGGCCGTAAGGGTGATTTAAACACAAGACTTAAAATATGAGGAGATTTACTGGTGTCTCGCTCAAACTACAAGTATACAAGCAACTATATACAAACAATTATTTACAATCACGTATATACACCCAACACCTCCAATAGACTCACGCCCCTGCTACCTGGTTAGCAACAGCCTTCCCGTCAACCATAGGTCGCTGAGCACTGGACACAGGGACGACGGCAGACGGGAAGGGTAGTTGACCTGGGCAGCAGGGGACGATGAAGTGTACACAGCAGAGGTGGAGAGAGAGAGCAACTCCCCGTGTTGCGTCGGGAACTCTTCTCCCCGGACAGCCGGCACCAAGCGCCTCGTAACCTCTGCTCCAAACCAGAGGGTGTCGAGGCTTCATGAGGAAGCAAAGGTCGGGATGTAGCGAAGACCTTTGCTGGTGATCGAACCAGTCTTTTTCGAGTCAAGGAACAGGAAACCAGGGGTTGAAAGAAGGAACTGTTGCTCGAACGCCTGCAGGTGGTGGTTCGCCCTTACACGCTCTCTTTTGGCATATCTTCGTGAATCACTTAGTTCCTGTTGAGTTGGACGACTTATAAACGACGTTGAAAAATGCAGGGTAGAATCATCAGCCTAGGAGTGGATAGGGCTTTGAGTTAGACTTAATAGATCATCAATGCATATAATAAAGAGAGTGGATGATAAGATATAACCCCGAGGAACACCATTATTGAATGACTTAAGGGAAAAACAATGACTGTCTGCAGTAGCTGCAATAGAACGGTTTGAAAGGAAAGTTAAGATGAAGGTACATAGAGAAGGATAAAAACCGAATGAGGGTAGTTTGGAAATTAAATATTAGTGCCAGACTCTATCAAAAGCTTTTGATATGTCAAGGGCAACAGCAAAAGTTTCACCGAAACCCCTAAAGGAGGATGACCAAGATTCAGTTAGAAAAGTTAGAAAATAGCCAGTAGATCGCCCTTTACTTAAACCGTACTGACGATCAGATAGAAGATGTGAGCAGATAGATGCCTAAGAATCTTCTTATTAGTATAGATTCTGTTGGGAATGGGTTTGTACTTTTGGGTTTTTTGGGTTTATTTAATTATTTATTTTTGCTTTGCTTTATTTGATAGTTTTGGGGTAATTAACACTTGTTTCACTAGTTGTATGTTGAGCGCGAGAGTGAAATAAAGTCAGTCTGGAACGAACGGCCATGGTGTTTATACCCCTACCACCTGACCGGGGGTCTTCGCCTTGTCGCCCCTGCCCTCCAGCTGTTCCAGGGGCGAACAGATTCAAAAGCTTTAGAAAGGCAGGAAGTCAATGCTACAGGACGGTAGTTTGAAGGATTAGAACGGTCACACTTTTTACAGGAACAGGTTGGATGTGAGCAAACTTCCAGCAAGAAGGAAAGGTGGAAGTAGATAGACAATGACGGAATAGTTTGACCGGGCAGGGTGCAAGCACAGAAGCACAATTTTTGAGAACAATATGAAGGACTCCGTCAGGACCAAAAGCCTTCCGAGGATCATTTGATGCATGTGATCGAGAATCACATGACTTGCTGTCCCTTCCTCAATCCTGTGTCTTCAGCAAATTGTATTGTACAGAAAGTCTGCAAAATGAGAGCAAATTGTATTGTACAGAAAGTCTGCAAAATGAGAATGAAATGAGTATGAAGACTAGGAATGACATGACCTTTGAGAAAATAAGGAATATGAAGAATTTCCCATGATGATGGCTGAGATTGTTCACGGAAGTATTTTTTGCTCTTATAACAGGTGCATGGCATTACTGTGTATCACTTGTGACGAGTCTCCATTTGTATCCCTGACAGTTTGTTACTTGGCCAGGTGTGGATAAGAACGCGCATACGCACATAGCTGCTTGTTTGCACCTTTAATGCGTCTTTTGTGTATGTGTTTTTTGTAGGATAATATAAATAAAAATTTTAAACAATTTTGACAAAGATATAGTATGAATAAAAAGGTGAATAAAACAGAGTAAAATTCACTATTTTTGTATGTAATTTAATCAATGCAATATTGAAACATTATAACAGTGTATTTTATATTATTAAAACAGATTAAAATATTTTTTATTTTCAAATTAGGAATTACACATTACGAGGTATTCTCCAAACTATCGATCATATATATCCCTGTCCCTTCACACATACACACACACACACACACACACACACACACACACACACACACACACACACACACACACACACAACACACATACACACACACACACATACACGGAGCGGAGAGAGATGCAAACACACGTGTTGTGTATTGTCGTCTCTCTCTCTCTCTCCTCTCTCTCTCTCTCTCTCTCTCTCCCCCCCCCCAGGCCCTGTAAAATACAACTAGATGAATACCATTAGATGAACACACACACACACACACACACACACACACACACACACACACACACACACACACATACACACACACACACACACACACACACACACACACTGTGTGGAGGATCGATGTGACACAGGAAAAAGAGGGGTGGGTTGATTGCATATACCCGCTACCGCCTACCGCAGGGGAGGCGGTAGCGGAGTGGTTAGCGTCTCCGACTGGCGTTCTCGGTGACCCGAGTTCGATCCCCGAAGAAACCCAAAACCTTTCTGCACCGTCGAGTGGCCTAAGAACACCCACATGCCCTGCCCATCAACTCTACCTTCGATTGCGAGTGCATCGGAGGACACAAGGGGGCGGCATGAGCCTCTAATCACAGACGTCACTATAAGACCCTGCCTGCGCCACCACGGGCGAGGACCAACCATCAAAGCCCTCAAGTGAACCTCCAGAGCCTACCATCCGAGCCCTGGGTCACCACTGCCTACAGGTGCTATAGGCACAAATGTAAAAAAAAAAAAAAAAAAAAAAAAAATATATATATATATATATATATATATATATATATATATATATATATATATATATATATACTTGGACCTAAAGAAGGCATTTGACAAGGTACCTCACAAGAGACTGCTCTGGAAGCTAGAACATGTAGTAGGATTGAAGAGTGGTTTGGTGAAGTGGATGGAAGACTTTTTGAGCAACAGAGAGATGAGAACAGTAATAAAAGATCAGGGGGGGCATTTTGGAACACTACTAAGACCATCTTAGGGGACTGAGACCATCTTAGCGCTAGGTGGACATTTTCGGAAGCAAATTTCGCTCCGCCTAAGACAGTGCAGCGAGTCTTGACAAGACTCTTGACAAGACAAGACAAGGCAGGGTTGGGGTCGTCTTAGCCCGCAATTTTCTTCGTCACCATAACAACAATGGTTATATTATTGGTTATATATTATATATTTTAGACTGTATATAGTATATTAGGCTGTATAATACACTATGTATAAATATATTATATATAATACTATATATATAGGGGTGGGCTGGGTGGAACAGATATGATTTGCGACAGAAACGGTTAGCAGATTAATTCTAAACATATCAAAACTCACCAGAAAAAAAGTTTCGTTATTCACGATAATATCACATACTGGCTATGATGTGTGTGTGGAGGATGAAAAGGGAGAAGGAAGAGGAGGGAGAAGAAATAATAGAAGAAAAAAAAAAGAGAGAGAGAGAGAGAGAGAGAGAGAGAGAGAGAGAGAGAGAGAGAGAGAGAGAGAGAGAGAGAGAGAGAGAGAGAGAGAGAGAACGAGCGAGAGAGAGAGAGAGATCCCTCGGCGTGTTGACAATGCACTGTGACTGTAGCAGAAATACATATCTGGCAACTCAAGGAGAAGGAAGAGGAGGGAGAAGAAATAATAGAAGAAAAAAAAGGAGAGAGAGAGAGAGATCCCTCGGCGTGTTGACAATGCACTGTGACTGTAGCAGAAATACATATCTGGCAACTCAAGGAGAAGGAAGAGGAGGGAGAAGAAATAATAGAAGAAAAAAAAGGAGAGAGAGAGAGAGAGAGAGAGAGAGAGAGAGAGAGAGAGAGAGAGAGAGAGAGAGACTCCCTCGGCGTGGTATACGCAGAGGTTTGTTTATACGTATTTCCCGCCAAATACAGACTTGTGTCGCGCACGCTGATTGGTTAAAGTGGAAGTGGTGGCACTAAGAAGGTCTTAGCCTTACACGAGGCTAAGATGAACTCCGAAAATGCTTCCTTAGTAGTCTTCTTGGCCCCGTATAACTAAGTCGGTCTTAGGACGCTAAGAGGGTGTAGTTTAGAGCCTCTTCGAAAATGTCCCCCCAGAAGTCAGAATGGTGCAGTGTGATAAGTGGAGTTCCTCAAGGATCAGTATTGGCCCCAGTGATGTTCTTGGTCTATGTAAATGATATGACAGAGGGAGCGAACAGTTATATGAGCTTATTCGCTGATGATGCTAAATTACTAAGAAAAGTAGAAAGTAAAGAGGACTGAGGATTTACAAAAGGATCTAGATAAGATTTTCAGATGGAGTCAACTATGGTAAATGGAGTTTAATGCTAAAAAGTGTAAAGTGATGGAAGTGGGCAGTAGCAAAAAGGGACAGAGAGGAAAGTATTCGATGGGAAATTAATGGATAATCAAAACAAAGGTGGAAAAAGATCTGGGAGTATGGATTACGGATAATTTGTCACCTGAGAAGCATATAAACAAGATCACAGGAGATACATATCAGTTGCTGAGGAATATAAGAATGGCATTCAAATATCTGGATGAAGAGATGATTAAGAAATTGATAACATCTTTGATTCGACCAAGGTTGGAATATGCGGCAGTGATTTGATCACCACATAAAAAGAAGGATATAAGGAAGATTGAGAGAATACAAAGAGCAGCCACAAAAATGGCTCCAAGCCTGAGAGACTTACCATATGAGGAAAGACTTTCAAGACTAAAACTCCCAACTCTTGAGAAAAGAAGAGAAAGGGGAGATTTTATAGCAGTGTATAGAGCATCAATGGGTCTGGAAAAAATTGATAGAGAAGATCTGCTTGTGTGGGACGATAGAAGTGCAAGAGGTCATGAGAAGAAATTGAAAAGGACAACATGCAAGAGGGACATAAAAAAATACAGCTTCTCATATAGAAGCATATAAGCCTGGAACAACCTTGATGCAAAAGTGATTAATGCAAGAAGTATTCAGGACTTCAAAGGCAAGCTGGATAATTGTAAATTTGGAGACGGGACAGTACGAGCATAGCTCTTTTCCTGTATGTTACAACTAGGCAAATACAACTAGGTAAATACACACACACACACACACACAACACACACACATAAATACACACACACACACACACACACACACACACACACACACACAGATAGATAGATAGATATTTTATTGACCACAGTCAGGAATCACATTACACACTAAATGATAATAAATATGTAAACACATAAACACACACGCACGCACACACACACACACATGCCACGGCATGATGGTCATGGGGATGATGCGCTGGCCTGCCATTCTGTGGGAGCCGGTGCGAATCCTCACTGCTCCCGGGGATTTTTCACTGACAAATTCGGGCGTTTACTGTCCCCCTTGAGCAAGGGGATGGGTGTGTTTTGTGTTAGTGGACCCAGCATTGCCCAAAGATAGGTAATAATGAGCTTCAAGCTCGCACCGGGAAGGTGAAACTGGCGATCACGGGTCCGACTCGCGTGGACAAGACCATGGGTGAATAACACACACACACACACACACACATATGCCACGACACGGTGGTCAAGTGGATAGCGCACTGGCCTGCCATTATGTGGGAGCCGGTTCTAATCCGTTCTGCTCTCGGGAATGTTTCACTAACAGAATCGGGTGGTTACTGTCCCCCTTGAGCAAGAAGATGGGTGTGTGTGGTGTGTGAGGTCCCAGCATTACCCAAAGATTGGTAATATTGAGCTCCAAGCTCACACTGGCAGGATGAAACTGGCGATGGCGAGTCCGACTCGCGTGGATAAGACCATGGGTGAATAACACATGCACATATTACAGGAAAAAATAAGAAATATACTACATAACATTGTAGTACGAATGGCTATAACCAGACGAACTTCGACGAGTCCTATGAATATCGACAAATGAATCTTTACAACTTCAGATTTCCCCTCCGTGAAATTAATGTTCCCCGTCGATCATGTCACTCTGTATAATGCGTTCTTCAACTCATTACTTAAGATTAGTTATCATTTTCACCGTTGCTCGTCAGGATATGTAATCTCAAAGTAATTTTGAGTAAAATACGGACCGAGAGAAGTAGAGCCGGTTTTATCTCACATTACTTGGTCTTGAGAGGGTTCCATGAATGCTGCTTCACCTTTAATATTTGAGTAGCCGGCCGTGAGGGGTCAGCTACTGGGTTGGAGCCTCTATTAAAACTTTCTCTAAATATTTTAAAAGTTTCACATTGTTTGTTTCCGCAGATTTCCTTTGACCGTACACATTTTCGTTCTTTCGTACCATGCACTTTTTTTATTATGAGAAAGTTTCCTGGTCGAAATTTATAATGACGACGTATCATTTACCTATTTTTCTGTGTGCTTATATTTCTATCCATATCATTTGATATATTCTATAGGGGCTATATTCAATAATGCTCGTCGAGTCCCAGAACGTAGATTTTGTCGACCGTCGTAACCTCACGCGTGGGATATACAAGAATCATCGTCAACTGCCCGGCGCCTCGAGAGATGTGCAGACTGCAGACTTACCGGTACAACACAAGCGAGTCCAAGGCGGTATCAGTGTTTTGACTATTTTACACATATCTAATTCCTTTTATCAGCCTATTTTATAATTTCTGCCATTAAATTCATAGCTTTGTTAGTGTTCGCCACTTCTGTAAGGCGTTGATGTATACAAAAATGGGCCTGAATGATGCTTGTGATTACATTTTGAGCGTTCCGTCACCAGACAATAGGCGACCACCACCACCACCACCTGTGGTCGCCACGGCCTCCTCACCAGTTATCACACCCATATAAGACCACCCATATAAGGCACCTAATTTGATCTTGAATATGACATGTGTGCATTCACAATATAATTTATGTATGTTACACAGCGCGCCAAAGCATTGTTCGCGACATCATAACACAGCGCTTCCATACGGAAATTCAGAAAATGTACTCTATGGCAGCCTACTGACTTCCGAGAGAGATATCTTACATATGGCAGCTTGTTTAAGGCACGGGCAGTCCATCAAGACCGTTGAGGAATATTCAGATGCCACTTGTCAATTATAGATGAAGCATTTCAAAAAGTATCGCCTTCCTTCCCGCGAGTAATTTGAACAGACGCGCATTGGTATGACTATCATTATTTTCATAATGAGTGGCAAGAAAGACCTAACAAAAGAGCAAATTAAAGTTATTGTATCTCTACACAAGGCAGAGAGGCCAGTGGAAGAAATATCAAGGATTGTGGATGTTACGAGGAGATGTGTGCATAAGTGGGTGGAAAGTTTCACGGTGAGTTGCATCGTCGCGTCAGCCGCGACACCAGAACATTATAAGTGGCCAGGGCGAGGGTGTAAAACATCAGCAAGCACCTTAAATGTCATGAAACGTCAAGTGGATGCCCATCCTCAATTAAGAGCAAGAAAAATATTGCGATATGACTTTTACATCCTCGCCCTGGCCACTTATAATGTTCTGGTGTCGCGGCTGACGCGACGATGCAACTCACCGTGAAACTTTCCACCCACTTATGCACACATCTCCTCGTAACATCCACAATCCTTGATATTTCTTCCACTGGCCTCTCTGCCTTGTGTAGAGATACAATAATTTTAATTTGCTCTTTTGTTAGGTCTTTCTTGCCACTCATTATGAAAATAATGATAGACATACCAATGCGTGTCTGTTCAAATTACTCGCGGGAAGGAAGGCGATACTTTTTGAAATGCTTCATCTATAATTGACAAGTGGCATCTGAACATTCCTCAACGGTCTTGATGGACTGCCCGTGCCTTAAACAAGCTGCCATATGTAAGATATCTCTCTCGGAAGTCAGTAGGCTGCCATAGAGTACATTTTCTGAATTCCCGTATGGAAGCGCTGTGTTATGATGTCGCGAACAATGCTTTGGCGCGCTGTGTACTCTCGGTTATGTTGAAAACTCACCTGAAATGATCTGGGAAGAAATTAGTCCAGCAGCCATGGGGTGGAACCTTGGAATTTGTGGTGCACAATTGTTCTCTGCGGATTTTGATCACTGAGTGTGCTATTAATAAGAATCCGTCGGGTGCAATTATGGCACTCTTGAACATTTTGAAAAATTCAAGATGGCGGCTAATATACATAATACACCAACGTAGTAATGGTTTTATATTGATAACTTCCTTAATATTTGACTTACAACAGTCATTTTGGTGTCTAACCATAGGTTTTTATGGTCAAGGAATCCAATAACACCAATGAAATTACAATAGGCACTTTTATTTATACGGTCTGACTAATACTATTGCTGATTTTGGGTTATCAACAGCGCCAAGGAATGAGTTGAAGTTAGCCCGTTAGGTGATGGTATCTGGGCATCAAAGTTATCGGCGATTGTTTGAATCAGGCCATCATCTGCTGAACCGATAGGGCTTGGATTACTAGATGCAGAGATAGCAGCTGATCCTTTAAACAAACGGACCTCATCATAAGTACAAGCAACCCCCAAGCTTCTGAATTCTTCAATTAACTTCTTGCGGTCTAACGTGACTCCTAGTGAAATTTGTAGAGGGGTAGGACAACCACACACAACGCCAGTGACAATATTTCCTATCATAACTGATGCATTGTTCGCCTGAAAATTGTCAGATACGTTTTCCAAAAGAACAAGTAGAGTGGGGCTGACATACCTCAAGCATGACCTAGGGTTGATACGGACATCATATGTGGACCTATCTTGTGCTATCTGCTGCGATTCTTTGTTTATGTGCTTACCTACAGCTTTTAAGAATATGTCAATTTCAGTATCTTCATCCCCATCATTGTTAACTAGCTTTGTCACATTTGATGTACTGTCTCGAAATATTAAGAGACTAGACAAACCACTGTGCCAATCAGAACACCAAGCTACCTTGTCTCCAAAATGACTCTTTATCTTAGAACAAACAGTCTGCTTAGTTTGATCACCGCCATGCTGTCTATACTGTTCGTAGAGTTCATTCGATGTCCAAACCTTTTCTTTGTTTTCGTTCATGTCATTGAAGAGTTTGGCCAATGCATTCATTCTCAGGAGATCCTTTGCATGGTTTGGCTGCAGAGTCCTTGATCTTTCGGCCAACCATAAACTTTTTTTTACAGTCGTTGTGGTGCCTGGCTTCAGCAGCATGAAGGTCACTCACTGCCCCTTGGATTCGTGTTTCAACCTGCCTAGCCCATTCATCTCCATCTCCACGTTCTTCACATGTTGTTAAGATTGAGACCTTAAAAGACAGGTTTGTCCCACGTTCAGCTGTTCTGCATACAAATGCTGGGCGCCACCGTGAAGGCTTTTTTCTGATCCCGTACAACATTACAGAATTCACCACAGAAAAAACTGTGTGTTTTGAAGTCAAATGATTGTAGAGATTGACGCAAGCGTTTCTTTATCGTGGGAGCTGGCGCACTTTTGCTTCTCTTCCGTTTAGAACCTGAATCACCATGACTACGTGAGATGTGCCACGGAGATGTGTAAGTGTTGATGCAATCTCTGTGACACATGATTTTGTAGTCCTCATTTACATCAACGAGCGGCTGGAGCTGAAGTTGAAGGCCATCACCTCTGCTCTGACTTCCTTTAATCACACGGGTAGCCTTGGAGTTAACCAAGCCACCACTGCCGGAACATGGGGCGAAAAAACACTGGTCACACATCACGACTATGTCACCTGCAAATGTAAAAGATAACAGGGTCAGAATTAGTTTAAAATATATGTATGCAAAATATACAAAATAAAATTTTACTAGGAAATAGACGTCCACACTAAAGATGTGGAACGTGTCCAAGCTCGCACAGGCTAAAGTCAACTTTTTAAATACCCTCACCTTAAAATATTTCTATTACAACCTGACCTAACTCAACCTAACCTTCACCATCACCTTCTTTGATTTCCTTTCCTTTTTAACGTAGCGTAAACATTTTACAAGCCTATATGCACTCTAGACCTTGCCCCCACTCGCAGAGTAAATATTTTACAAGCCAATATGCACTCTAGACCTTGCCCCCATTCGCAGAGTAAATATTTTACAAGCCAATATGCACTCTAGACCTTGCCCCCATTCGTGGAGTAAACATTTTACAAGCCTATATGCACTCTAGACCTTGCCCCCATTCGTGGAGTAAACATTTTACAAACCAATATGCACTCTAGACCTTGCCCCCATTCGTGGAGTAAACATTTCACAAGCCTATATGCACTCTAGACCTTGCCCCCATTCGTGGAGGAAACATTTTACAAGCCAATATGCACTCTAGACCTTGCCCCCATTCGTGGAGTAAACATTCTACAAGCCTATATGACAGATTCACCAATCTATTTAGTACCAAAGAATGAATTCGGCTGAAATAGGTGTATAAAAAATACGTACTATATGTACACCTGCGCTGCCCCACATTATGTACAAGCAGCAGACCCAGCCATACACCCTTAGCGCCTCACACCTTAAAGACGGAGTTATATGTAGCACGAGAATACACACACACACACACACACACACACACACACACACACACACACACACACACACACACACACACACACGTCAGCACATCACCAAAAGGCAGATCACAATAGTATTAGGAAGCACCTGACAAGTATATAGGACAATTTTTTTGTCTTCTTCTGTACAGTATTTGATCAGAAATACATTGGTAGCAGGAGTGTCAGCAGTGTCAGCAGCAGCAGGAGGCAGCAGTGTGGCGTAACAGGTATGAGAGGAGCGGCAAGAGCCTGAGCAGGACAGGAAAGAGACAGGTGGACGGACAGGTGCAAGGGGTCGGCCAGCTGGCGGATCGCTCGCTTGGACAATAAGCAGTTTTACGCGTATAATCTGTAAATAAAAATACATCAGACATACATTATCTCTTATTTGTTTCTCAGATAGTGAATAGTTCCTGCATAAATGAGTTAAGAGACGAAATATAACCTTCTGTGCTAAATTGCTTCCTTTGCGCCTGTAGCCTCCTTGCCCCCATTCGTGGAGTAAACATTTTACAAGCCTATATGACAGATTCACCAATCTACTTAGTACCAAAGAATGAATTCGGCTGAAATAGGTGTCCAAGTTCGCTTTGCTCGCTTGGACAATAAATTAAGCATGCAACAATAAAAACATAATAAACTATTGCTTCAAAAATGGCGCAGTTTAAATCCAAATAAAAAGTACCCCTTTATAAAATTTCAATTAACTTCATACTAGATTGTTAGGTATAAATAATTAATTAAAGACACATCCCATACATCCAGTAAAGCAGCATGTCAATTAGAGAGAACTGCAACTCCGAAATGCCAGTGGTCGCTGGTAGTTTTAACTCACAATTTGGTGAAAAGTTGGTCAACTTGAAAGAAAAATATGGGCTTATTCCACTGCACTTAAAACACACAAGTATAATATTAAGAACGATTTTCTTCTATATGTATATTGTATAGAAGCCTGATTCTGTAAAACATTGTATATAACCAAATAACCAAGTAGGTTATAGTTGAGGAGGCGAGGTAAATGCTACTCTATGATATTATATAGTCAATAACGAATGTTTAGAAGTTATCTATACCTAGGCAGTCATATTTTCCTGTTATTATTGTGTATCAATCAGATAGAAAGCCTAGAAGTGCAATGAGTCGACGCGTGAAGTGGCAATGTTTTGATTCAATCTCCCCGCCACAATCTCCCCGCCCACCACTCCCCGCCGCGGCACGTCGCCTCCACAATTATAACCTACATTGTCGCAGCAACAAGCCGATTTCGGCATTCTTTATTCTTCGTTTTTCCAAGGCATTGCTTATTGTATTTTGACAAGCGTTTGCCAGACGCAGCAGTACTGTCTTAGAAAACAGTGTGAACATCGCCCAAATTTTACATGCCACAATATACATGTAAAAAATCTATTAAGCTTTGCTACTCGAGGCGAGTAATTTGCATTAAATTGCTATTATAGAACGTTCCATCGTAATGCATGTCATCCATATAATTAGTAGAACAACAGAAGAACTATATTTTTTGGTATTCAGATGCGGTGCATCAATATTTATCGCGAAATTAATTTATGAAAAATATTAGTCGCGGAGCCAAAACACAGTAGACCAACCTTTGAGTTAAATAAAACTGCCAGCGACCACTGGCATTTCTCGAGTTGCAGTTCTCTCTAATTGCCAACTATGCAGCTGTGTAGACCCCTAAACCCACAAAAAGCCCCTAAGCTGTAGCAATTGTTATCAAACAATACCATTCTTTATTTTATTGTCGATGAATAACATAACAATCAATAATTGTTAGATAAAAATAATCTAAGCAGACTAAAAAAGTTTGACTAATATAATAGAGTAAAGTAGACTAAAATAAAAATTCCAAAAAATTATAATTCTCATTTCATACAAAATAGAATTCCCTAAATAGAAAACTACATAAGATAACAAAATGACTAAAAACACCCCAGTGTAAGCCTTAAAAATTACCGTTGCATTGCACAGTATATCACTAAATATCAACACTAATTGATACAAACAATAGACAAACAACAATTCGATACTAAAACAAAATTGCCGCTGTTTGTTTTGGCTTACCCATGTCCACATTTATGACGCGGCAGCATGTAAATATTTATCAGTAAAAGGAAAAGGCCAAAGTCAGTTCGTCGAATTTCATTTTCACGCTAAAAACTGTGACCTTTTGACCTCCTATGACCTTATTGTTAACGAAATTCATATATCATTAGTTTGAGGTGATAAAGCTAATTAATACGAACATTTAGGTAGTAAAAACATTGTCAAAGGTCTGTACATGTGTGATCTATGCCCGTTTAGTATTACCCCTACTTCAAATTTTCAGTCCCAAACAGTGATTTCCATTCCTATCTTCAGTCGTCATTTTTGCAAAATGCTCAAGGATGCAAAAGTTGCACCCGACAGATTCCAAAACTAGAGGTTTCAGGCTATCAAAATCCGCAAAGAACAATTATGCACTACAGAATTTCAAAGGTTCGGCCTAAATATGGGGTTTGGCCAACAGACTAAATATGATGGACATAAGGGCAGAGCGTACTGCAAGACAGCGCAACACGTCGAGTGTACATGGTGAGTCTTGTATGTCGCAGCCCGGTGAAACGGATAGCAAAAAATACTTGAATATAGCCTTAGGTTTCTCTTACGAAAATCCAAAACGTGTTATATATTTTATGGTTACTTCACATGATAGCTTGGAGGTCTTTTTGTTGTTGTTGTTGTTGTTGTTGTTGTTGTTGTTGTGTGTGTGTGTGTGTGTGTGTGTGTGTGTGTGTGTGTGAATGTTTGTAAATGTGTATGTTTGTGTGTGTGTATATGTTTGTAAATGTGTGTGTGTGTGTGTGTGTCTCTGCCGGAAGTAAAGTTCTACTCGCGAACGCAACAGCGCGATTTTTTCCGTGTGCGTCAGTCTGCATCAATACAGCACCCAGCCCTAATGCAGAGGCATCCTTATAATATAATTATAAGAACTTATCTATTATCTTTATAGAACTATATCCTTATAGAACAAAAGGAACCTTATAATCTGGGAATGCCAAAACTGGGGCCGTAGTTAGGGCTACTTTTAAATTTTGAAAAGAGTTTTAATGTACAGCGTTTCAATTAATGTGCAAGTCCTTTTTTAATAGGTTTGTTAAGGGCGATGCAACCGCTGCAAAATTGGATATAAAAGATCTATAGTAACCACACAACCCAATGAAAGAACGGACATTGTCTACATTCTGAGGTCGTAGGAAATTTGTAACTGCAGTTATTTTATCTGACATTGTATGAAGTCCATCACCATCTATCACATGGCCTAAAAAGGTGATTTTAGACTTAAGGAATTCACATTTAGTCAGTTTAGCCTTGAGTCCAGCGTCTTTCAACTTCAGGAGTATTGCTTCTAAACTAGCAAAATGAGACTCCGAGTCTTTGCTGCAAATTATAAGATCATCAAGGTAAGCATAGACATTTTTGTCTAGCATATCGGAAAATAAATTATTAATCATTCTTTGAAAAGTAATAGGGGCAGACTTTAAACCAAATGGCATTATGAGCCACTCGTAGTGTCCACTAGGAGTGCTAAAGGCAGTAACTTCCCTAGATGCAGGAGCCATGGGCACCTGCCAGTAACCACTACCCAAATCAAGGCTACTTAACACAGTGTTACCAGGTCCTAATGACATTAACAAGTCTTTTAGGACAGGTAAAGGATACCTATCATCCTCCGTGACTTCATTTACTCGCCGAAAATCAATTGCAGGTCTAAACTGTCCGTCCTTTTTAGGAACGAGGAATAGCGGCGAGTTCCACTGTGAACGGGAATTTTGGATAACACCCTGATCCAACATATCTTTAATTTGCTCATCAACAATTAGTCTTTGACTGTGAGGTAGACGATATGCTGGAATATACACAGGATTTGTTCCAGGTTTAAGTCTAATGTGGTGGTTAGTTTTATCAGCTGAACCTAACGACTCTCCGGGCAAGGCTATAACATGACGGTACCGCTTAAGCAGTTCTAACAATGAAGACCTTTGCTCGGGATAATCCATAATAGTGACAAGTGAGTCAAGCGTTTGTGCTTGAGCCAAATTTGAGTTGCTGGACGACGGAGTTACCGAACTGACAAAACCCATAGGTAAGTCCAAAGGTTCTGGCACTACCTGTTTGTCAAAAGCTAACGCACGGCTTAACAATACACCTTGACGAAGTTTGACAACATCGCCAGTTGCATTAACAACAAGAGCGACGGCTTTATTTTCTTCACGAATTTCACTTAGGGTTGCTTCCACTGTTAGTCTGTTCACTTGGCTTGGGCCTTCTATACAGATGTCATAACCCACGGTGGTATTTGGGACTGACACGGGAATGTGCATTGCCGTACGGTGGGGAATTACATGATTACCAATTACCGTGGCCTTCACAATTGTCCACATTTCACTAGGGTCAGTTACCATTGTCTGATGATACGAATTTGTAGGCTAGGATTAGCAGAGTCTACGCGCGAATTCGTTTCAGACTTAGGTGGTGTTCCATTTAATAATCCATCAGTAGAAACCTGAACACTAGGTACGGTCGGTGCATTACAAGGAACTTAGGAACTTACAAGGAACAAGCATTGCAATTACAAGTTTTGGGAAGTTAAGCATATGGGTTGATCCATCGCTTTGAAATTCTTCCCTAAGAACCTTATGGTATTGGTATCTGGATGTATTATCATCCGGTTCGCTCTCAAAGACGCTAAACCCAATAATCCGTCCGAGGGCAACGTAAAATTAGAAGCCACGTAAAAGTTCAAACGAATAGTAGGTGTACTTTTTCCCAACCTAACGGGCAGACGAACAACTCCTAATATATTAAGAGGATGCTAGTAACTCCCATTATATTGAGATCGTTTGGTTTAAGAGGCCAGCGGCTGCCACATGACGCGCGTTTTAGTGCAAGGTAAGCCTTCTCGGATAGCACGTTAACAGCTGCGCCTGTGTCTACCGCGAACGATGCTCTCTCGGATCCTAATTTGGTTGGTAGAGCCAAAATATTGGCTTGACTGTAAGCGGCAATTAAAGATGAGATAATTTTTCTGTCATTTAACCGAGTTGCAGTATTATCAATTATACCAGTTGTATTTACTAGCCTGGTCTGGTTTGTGCTGGGCGTGCGGCTTCCCCCGACTGAATGTTATTGCGATACTGACGCATTCGAGTCTTTAAAGTTGAAACCGAATAGCAATTCTCCGGAGAGTGTCCGTAACACTCATGGATAACACAGTAGGAAGGATTCTGTGACGCACCGCGGGGAACAGCAGTGTTTCCAGAACCAGTATTTCCCTGTCTTGCCAGATTAGGCTTAGCAGTCGTCGATCGTAAGCGATCATGTGTACCAGTAGAGGTTCTGTTTCCGTTTGAGTTTCTTGAAGCAGGTAATTGCCCTGAGGCGGCTTCAAGTTTTCTTTGTCGTTGACGTTCTTTAGCTTTGATAAAACACCGATTTGCAATGTGTCCAACTTGTTGACAATAAGGGCATGTCAAGATAGGTCTTTGTTCAGAACTAGGGATGGCCGCAACTGTTGTATAAGATACATCTATATCCCTACTGGCTACATCAGGCTGAGTAGTGGCTACAGATGACACAGTTGTTCGTATGTTACCATCTTTCTCTTCTATCTTGGTTTTTAATTTCAATACAAAATCATGCAGTACTTCTTGGGGACTATAATTAAGAGACATAGTTTTTCCACAAGGTACCTCATAGCAACATTATGTATGCAAAGAATTCCATGAATTTGCGATTGTTACTAAGTGAAATGTTATCTCCCTGTGTCCAGCCATTCTCCTGCAAATACTGGATGAAATCTACCGAAATCCGGTTTGCTTCCACATGTGCATCTAACAAATCAGTGGTAGCAGCACCGCTTAGCAAAGTCTCAACAGCTAGATTCACTCCTTTTACTAAACTATGCTTTGCGTTACTCCCAAATGATTCTAGAAAATTAGAACGAAAGGTTTGGTAGTCTTTCTTCGCTTGGGGTTCCGTAAAAGCACTCGCTTGCATGAGGTGTACAGCACATGAGCCTGGCTGTAAACGTGAGCGAACAAATGAAATTGTGTCACTCTCATCAGTAATAAATGAATTAGCCATTACGTCCTCGCACATGGCAATATACTCTCGGGCTGTGTAATCTACATCAACTCCCGAAAAGAGCCTAACAGACGAGCTGGTAGGTAATAACTTAATCGCTCCAGCTGCCTGTGGTTGAGGATTTGAGGGAACATAACTACTACTACCTGCTCCGGCCGGATGAGACATGCTTGCTAGTGGGGGCTGAGGTAAGGAAGGTTTAAAAGAAACAGATGGAAGCCTGACGTGTTGCGAACTGCTACGCAGAACACTATCACTACTTTCCTCAAAATCAGATTCAACACCTTCCTGTGTCTCAGTGCTATCGTCAGTTAAAGTGGATTTATTTTCACCACATAGTCTAGCAAATTCCTCACTTAAAAGATCAATATTTGGTTTTTGAGCCATAAGCTATAAGTAAAATTAGTAGTAAATTGCGGAATAAAATTAAAACAATAATTAATGCAAATATAATAATAATTATTATTACCGCAATTATATAATGTGAGTACTATTTCTCAGGTGCATCTAAAGCCTTACGTTGTTATTGAATGTATGGCCATCACAAAGAAGAAAAGTACATTTTACAGAAAGAATATATATATATATATATATATATATATATATATATATATATATATATATATATATATATACATTTTAATATACTAAAAATTACTATAAATGAAGTAATAGCAATATTAGTATTGATGAGATTATATTAAATCAATTAGAACTGTCTTATGAAATATGTCTGATTTTTTTTCACATAGATAATTAATCAATAAAATGTGAAATGAATTAATCACTAGCAATTTAATGTGCAACAACTGATGTAATTAATTAAATTTCAATGGAGCGTCTGCTCATATGAATGTTTAATCTCACCTAAGTATATTATTGTTGTAGCAGAAGATTCTTCCTTGAAGTTAAACCAGCATCCAGGGTAAGAGGCGGGTGGGGCGTCTAGGAGGTCGGTCAACCAGGGTAGGGTGTGGCACTGAGGTATGTCCCGACCTTGAGTTAAAGTGGAGGGCGTCTGATGCGATGGGCGGCGGGCGTCACGTAGTCGACCACGCCCACGTCCTTAATTCCACTTCGTTCTTCACCAGTGTTCCACCTTAGAGCTGTAGTTAGGTCTTGCTTTCTTCAACAATCTGGATCACGATGTAGTGTTCGAAGGGATTTAATGCACCTTTATATTTTTTCAGCAAACAGGAAGCTTCTTTTTTTTTCTCTTTTTTTTCATATAGTATATATTCTTTATTTTAGCAGTTCATTTAAATGTGGTGGAATAAATGTTGTCGGGAAATGGAGGAGAGAGAGAGTGGAGCGAGGGAAAGGTTGGGGGTGAAGGCAAGGTGTGGTTGCGGATGGGGGCGGCGCGGTCAGTTCGTAACGTAAACAACTCCTCAGTTTGTCACTTTACTTCGCTCTAAGTCTCGTTTCAGAATTTATCGTCTTGTATCAAAATATATATATTTTTTGCACAGAACCACCTTGTTTTAATAATTGTAATCACTGGTACAGTCTGATCTCACCGTTTCCCACCTATGCCTATATTTGAGGTACCCTTCTCTAAAGTTATCATTGACATTGTAGGACCTTTGCCCAAGACTCCTCAGGGACATGGCTATCTTTTAACCATTATGGATATAGCCACCAGATACCCTGAAGCCATTCCAATAAGAGCTACCAGTGCCCTTATCGTTGTCAGAGAACTGCTAAAACTGTTCACAAAGTTTGGTTTCCCTAAAGAAATTCAGTCAGATCAAGGGAGTAGTTTTATATCCAATATTTTCAGGCAGTCCAAGGCAGAATTAGGTATAGAACAAAAACTTCTAGTGCCTACCATCCACAATATCAGGGTGTTCTTGAGCGATACCATCAGACGCTCAAGACCATGCTTAAGAAATGTGAAACAACTGGTAAAGAGTGGGATAAAGGCATACTATGTATTCTCTTTGCAACCAGAGAGGTTCCTACGGAGTTACTTGGTTTCTCTCCTACTTCCCTAATCCTTGGACATCAGGTTAGAGGGCCGTTACAGTTTCTAAAGGAGGAAAGGATTGGTGGGGAATGTAAAAATAATTTGTTGCAATATATGTGCAAGTTTAAGGACAGGTTGATAACTTCATAGGTAATCGCGAACGAATATTTGAAAACAGCTCAAACCAATATGAACAGGTGGTATGATAAAAGGGCTACAGTAAGGGAATTCCAGCCCCATGAAAAAGTGTTAGTCTTATTTCCCTTATCTAGTCAGCCATTGAAAGCAAAAGTTTGTAGTCCCTATAAAGTCGTATCCAAGGTGAGTCAAACTGACTATATAATAGCTACCCCCAGTAGGAAAAAGTCCCAACAACTTTGCTATGTCAACATGCTTAAACCTTATCATAGAGTACCCTCCCCAGTTCAGTCTAATTTTTCCTCTGACTGCAAAGTGGTGTGTGTCAGATCTATTCACGAGAGTGAGCAGCTAGAAGAACATAAGAACATAAGAAAATAAGGAAGCTACAAGAGGCCGCGAGGCCTACACGTGGTAGTTCCTGTCGCCTAACATTACCTACATCCACCTTTCATCCCCATCCATGAACCTATCCAGCTCCTCTTTAAAGCTCCCTAATGACTCCGCACTAACTACCTGTCTACTGAGACCATTCCATTCATTCACCACCCTATTTGTGAACCAGTTTTTCCCTATTTCCTTTCTAATTCTACGCTTTTCCAGCTTGAATCCGTTACTTCTTGTTCTACCCTGGTTAAAAGCCGTAAGAACTTTTCCTACCTCTCCTTTATTAAATCCCTTTATCCACTTAAAAACTTCTATCAGATCGCCCCTTACTCTGCGTCTCTCGAGTGAGTGTAATTTTAATAACTTCAATCTCCTCTCATAACTAAAGTTACGCATCCCTTGTATCATTTTGGTCATCCTTCTCTGCACTGTTTCTAACAAGGCTATATCCTTCCTGTAATATGGAGACCAAAACTGAACCGCATAGTCTAGGTGAGGCTTGACGAGAGCCAGATAAAGCTTTAGAATAACTTCCGCACTTCTACTTTTAACACTTCTGGTAATGAATCCTAATACTCTATTAGCTCTATTTCTGGCCTCAATACATTGTTTCCTAGGTCGGAGGTCTGGGCTCACCCTCACTCCAAGATCTTTTTCACCTTCTGATCTTTTCAGCGATACATTGCTTATGTTGTATCTATTACCAGGGTTTTTTCTACCAACATTCATAACGCTGCATTTATCAATATTAAATTCCATCTGCCATCTGACTGCCCACTCGTTAAGTTTATCTAAGCCTCCCTGATGTTTACATCAGATTGTGATCCAATAATCCTACCTAACTTAGTATCATCAGCAAACTTGCTGATATCAGAGATTTGGCCTTTATCCCTGGGAAACTTATCACCCTGTGCCCCTGCATCCTGAATGCCCCTGCAACGGTTCAAAGATTAATTAATTGAGTCACTAAAGGTATCCCTGGCTGTGTGATGTACAATGTACATAGATGATGTAATTGTTTTCAGTCATTGCTGGGAGGATCATATTATTAGTCTCAGGGAATAAATATCAAGACTATATGATGCCAATCAAGTGATTCATTTATCAAAATGTATAAACCTGAAACCTTAAACTTTTCATTCTGAAACCTCATATATATATATATATATCATGCCTCTCCTTACGAAAAATATTGCAGACTCCCCTACACTCTCTCTCTCTCTCTCTCTCTCTCTCTCTCTCTCTCTCTCTCTCTCTCTCTCTCTCTCTCTCTCTCTCTCTCTCTCTCTCTCTCTCTCTCTCTCTCTCTCTCTCTCTCTCTCTTTCTCTTTCTCTCTCTCTCCTTTTTTTTCTCTCTCTCACGCACCCACATACATACTTTTATTTTCCATTTTGTTAACCTGTGGTTTACGACATCCATTCCCACTAGATGAGCACACGTATATCAAAATAGTTAACAGCTTGCAAAATGTATGTTGAATTATGGCTTCATGTATCCGGCATTCACTAATCAACAGTTGTCACATGATTGCAGAAACTGCATTATCACGTTCATCATAGTCTTCATTGATACGTACCTGCCTGGTGTTACCGTTGTGCCTCAAGATGCTTACACCTGGTCACGGAGTCTTGATTCTGACGGCGTGAAGACTTACTTCTGTTTGGAAGTAAACTTACTTGATCGAATGCACCTGAGTTGATGAAACATTTTCTAAGCCTGCGTAGGGAACAATCACGTAGTCTCGGGAAGAGATGCTTAGTGCTTAGTAAGATATCAGAGATAGAGGTGGTGTTCATTGTTATTCATAATAGTGTGCTCCCCTAGTCGGTCAGAGTAAAATGTAATTAGTTTTTGTTATTGATAAATTTTAGAATGAAATATAAATGGAATGCATTTTTTCATAATCACATGGAAATTACGTTGCTGAATACGAATGAATAGACAGTTTACTATAAAACAAAATTACAGACACCCACTCGTTCATACATACTGCTATCTTCCTCATGAACTACTACCTCATTGCCCTGAGCGGTCGTGTTTATAATTAAATTTGAGGACACTCGACGTTCATTATATAATACTGCATCAGTTAATTTCAGAAATGAATCATTTACTCTGATGTTTCCTAATCCTGAATATATTTTTGTAACGAGTCAACAAACTGTTATGGAGGTAGAGGCCAGGAAACATGCCTGAGGTAGGTGGGGCTGGAAAGGACGGAACTTTGCAAATTTATCGATGTTAGGAAGAGGCCTGAGAGAAAATATAAGTTGGAAGAGCATTGTGACAAAAAAAGTGGACCGAAATTGAAGATAAAGAGATGGAAGAGGTGGTTGTGGGTATCGTGGGCCTTTGAGCAGACTTGATATATGTTTTGGGAAACTGGAAACTCTTAGGTTGGTGGAACTTAATGGGGTATCACAAGGAAAGAAATACAGAGATAAGAGGTTCATTCACCGAACAAATGCCCTGCCTGCGCATGTGTGTGTTGTAAGATAGGCCAGCTTGCGCATTGACGTGGCCCGGGACCAGCAATGTCACCATTGAGCCGTGAGTCACATTTTTGTCAGTTTAAAAATAGCAACCAGCGGGCTGACACACAACCAAGGTGCTTAATGAGAATATTGTCTTGGAAGATGGTGGCGCCGAGGCTCACGAAGTTGTGGGTGTGCAAAGCCTGGTCTCAGGTTACCCTCACAGGAATGGCTCAATGAAAACAGTAGTGAAGATGTTGGTCTTTTGGTGCTGTCGTTTGATGTCGCGGGAATAGCGGTGAGCTATGTGGTACTTTAACTTCATGATATTAGCTGTGACACCAAATCCGTCACATCTTTAACTTGGGCTCCTGATGATGAACATCTTTTAGAATGCCGTCTCATATTCTGAACGAGATTGTTTTGATTAAGTATATTTCACATCAAAGGAACTGTGTTGCCCAGGTTTGTATTATACTTATGGTTCCTCTCTCACTGTTACCTTCTCTATATATTGTTCTTTCCACTTTTAAAGCGTTTCCATTAAAGTGATGAAAAATATGTATTAAGCATTTGTATTTTTCAAAGAGCAAATGAGAAAGTCTTCTTGATTTAGTTATGCGCCACGTTATGGCATCACATCGCGTCACCCTATACTGCAAAGTTGTTGTTTTCAGTGTGCATACATACATAAATATAGATAAATAAGTATATAGATGTATAATGAGTGTAATATATATATATATATATATATATATATATATATATATATATATATATATATATATATATATATATATATATATATATATATATCTTTTCTGTCTATCTATTTCTTCTATATTAATAAAAGCGAAAGTGTGTCTGTCTGTGTGTGTGTGTGTGTGTGTGTGTGTGTGTGTGTGTGTGTGTGGTATAGGTTCCGCCCCCCGTGGCGCAAACACCTCATATGGCACATTTTTGGAATCAGGTTGACCAGGGGAAGGTCATAAGCCCACTTATGAGATCCGATCACTTTTTTTTCTCTTTTTTTTTTAGCAGCCTATTAGCGAGAATTGTGGAAAAAAAAGTGGGTTGCGAGAATTGAGGAAACCTTGATGTAGGGTGATGGGTAATGGGTGAGTGAATGGGTGGGGTGATGGGTAATGGGTGTGAGGTGATGGGTGAGTGAATGGGTGATGGGTGAGGGAATAGGTGGGGGGTGATGGGTAATCTATAATAATATAAGCAAAAGTGTGTCTTCTGTCTGTCTGTGTGTGTGTGTGTGTGTGTGTGTGTGTCTGGTATAGGTTCCGCCCCCCGTGGCGCAATCAACTCATGGCACATTTTTGGAACCGGGTTGACCAGGGGAAGGTTTTAAGCCTAATTATGAGATCCGATCATTTATTTTTTTATTTTTTTTAGCAGCCTATTAGCGATAATTGTGAAAAAAAAAGTGGGTTGCGAGAATTGAGGAAACCTTGATGTAGGGTGATGGGTAATGGGTGAGTGAATGGGTGGGGTGATGGGTAATGGGTGTGGGGTGATGGGTGAGTGAATGGGTGGGGGTTGATGGTGATGGGTGAGGGAATAGGTGGGGAGGGTGATGGGTAATGGTAAATATAAGCGAAAGTGTGTCTGTCTGTGTGTGTGTGTGTGTGTGTGTCTGGTATAGGTTCCGCCCCCGTGGCGCAATCACCTCATATGGCACTTTTTTGGGAAACCCGGGGTTTTTTTTTTTAGCAGCCTATTAGCGATAATTGTGAAAAAAAAAGTGAATTGAGGAAACCTTGATGTAGGGTGATGGGTAATGGGTGAGTGAATGGGTGGGGTGATGGGTAATGGGTGTGGGGTGATGGGTGAGTGAATGGGTGGGGGGTGATGGGTGGGGATGATGGGTGAGGGGGTGAGGGAATAGGTGGGGGGTGATGGGTAATGGGTGAGTGAATGGGTGGGGGGTGAGGGGGTAATGGGTGAGTGAATGGGTGGGGGGTGATGGGTAATGGGTGAGTGAATGGGTGGGGGGAATACATACATTTCTACATCCGTGATTTCAGGAAAGTTAGAAGGGGCTATCTGGAGAGTCCGTGTTTGGTGGGCCGAAGGCCCACCAAACACAGGTGGTGGGCCAAAGGCCCACCACTAATAGCCCTCCGCAGGAGCTAGCCAAAAAGTCCGCCCGGAGGGCGGCTTTGCGGCTAGTATATATATAAAATTAAGATAAAAACCAGCGCGGGTAAAAACATCATGATTGTTTTATTTGAACGTTTCGGCTATACATAAGCCATCATCAGCCTAAAATCGGATACAACATTTTTTTGTTAGAAATGAAAATATACAAATTATATTGATATGCGCATTTAAAATGCCTATCCTAAAATAAAATTTAAATTTTTAAAACAGTAATAAAAACACCACCTATCATTTTATTACTGTTTTAAAAATTTATATTTTTATTTTAGGTCAGGCATTTTAAATGCGCATATCATTATAATTTGTATATTTTCATTTTAAAAAAAATATTTTGTATCCGATTTTAGGCTGATGATGGCTTATGCATAGCCGAAACGTTCAAATAAAACAATCATGATGTTTTTACCCGCGCTGGTTTTTATCTCCATTATAAGATCTCGCTTCCCTCATGTAGAAAGTATTGCCTCTATTATATATATATATATATATATATATATATATATATATATATATATATATATATATATATATATATATATATATATATATATATAAATAAATTATATATATATATATATATTTTATATATATATATATTTAGATATATATATATATATATATATATATTATATATATATATATATATATTAGGGTACGCCGTATAACAAAAATTCTTTTTCTCAACTTTGGCATGCTAATTTCCTATGTAAAATGGAATTCTAAGATTTTATTTCATTCCATTTTTGCATTTGAGCAATTCTTACTATGCAAAATCGCACTTTAAGCTATGTTTTGCATATAAATATAAAAGTCCATTTTTGCATAGCAAGAAGTGCTCAAACCAAAAAGTTGAAGAGGACAAACCACCCTTAAAATTCAATTTTACATAAGAAAACACCTTGCCAAATTCGAAATAATCTATATTTCACTTTTCATTGGACCTACGGGGTACCCTAATATATATAATATATATATATATATATATATATATATATATATATATATATATATATATATATATATACAGAGAGAGAGAGAGAGAGAGAGAGAGAGAGAGAGAGAGAGTATATACGGGCAGGAGATTTTCTCTGAGACAGATCTCGTTAAAAGTGATAGCTAGTTCAGCGTTTATTATCTTCTTAAAGATATTTTCTCTTTGTCTTAAAAGTGTCTTATTCTCTTTTGTAATCACTTTTATGACTTCGCCGTAGCTTGTCATGTTTGCTGTATCGCGATTTCGGGTCTAAGAACCCTTCTTCAGCAGCATGTGGAAGATGTTTTCTCCTCAGGAGTTGAGGTGAGCATGATTAAGATGCGAGGTGAAGCGCTATTTATAGCCGGTCTGCCTGCCACGCAGCCTATTAGCGGCACCGGTGATTGGTAGATAGTTTTTGCTTCTCGTCTTCTTGAGTGGGTGACGCTGATTGGTTGTTTGGTCTTCGCTTGGCTTTTCTGTGAGTAGGCTGTTATTTGCTTTTTTTCTTTTCATGCTGGGTAGAGCTTGTAGGTCGTTTGCCTGTACGTTAAGTTTGGGATTGATCTCTTTTATGTACAGCGCTTCTAGGATGGGAAGTCGCCGCACATCTGCACACATGTCAACCAATTCTGTATTTTCTTCTAGAAATTTTCTTGTTATGATGATGCCATGTTGTTCTAATAGGTGACTTTAAGAAGATAATAAACGCTGAACTAGCTATCACTTTTAACGATATATATATATTATATATATATATATATATATATATATATATATATATGTATATATATATATATATATAGATATAGATATAGATATAGATATATATATTTATATATATATAAATATATAATATATATATATATATATATAAAATATATATATATATATATTATATATATATATATATTTATTTATATATATATAAATATATAATATATATACATATATATTATATATATAAATATTATATATATATATATATATATATATATATATATAATATATATATATATATATATATATATATATATATAATATCTATAATAATATAAGCGAAAGTGTGTCTGTGTGTGTGTGTGTGTGTCTGTGTGTGTGTCCGCGCTAAGTTCCGCCCCCCGTGGCACAATCCCGTTATATGGCACAGTTTTGGAACCAGCTCGACCAGGGGCACATTATAAGCCCACTTATGAGATCCGATCACTTTTATTTTTATTTTATTTTTAGTAGCCTATTAGCGAGAATTGTGAAAAAAAAAATGTGGGTTGCGAGAATTGAGGAAAACTTGATGTAGGGTGATGGGTAATGGGTGAGTGAATGGGTGGGGTGATGGGTAATGGGTGTGGGGTGATGGGTGAGTGAATGGGCGGGGGGTGATGGGTGATGGGTGAGGGAATAGGTGGGGGGTGATGGGTAATGGGTGAGTGAATGGGTGTGTGGTGATGGGTAATGGGTGAGTGAATGGGTGGGGGGTGATGGGTAATGGGTGAGTGAATGGGTGGGGGGTGATGGGTAAGGCGTTAATACATACATTTCTACATCCATGATTTCAGGAAAATTAGAAGGGGCTATCTGGAGAGTGTGTTTGGTGGGCCACCAACAGCCCTCCGCAGGAGCTAGCCAAAAAGTCCGCCCGGAGGGCGGCTTTGCGGCTAGTATTACATGTTTTTGTGTATATATATATATATATATATATATATATATATAATTTTATATAGTATATATATATATATTTATATATATATTTATATATATATTTATTTATTTATTTATATATAAAACACGCATTTTATTTACACACTTCATTCCTCAACGGAGTTTTTTTCTCATTACACCACAGGCAAGCCTGGAAAATTCTTCTTCAGAATAGCCTTTTACAAGCTTTTTTTCAATCCATCTTTAACGTGTTGTACATGTTTAAACGATATAACAATTCTATTCACATCCTTTTCATCCGTTCCCTCGATGTGTTGAGTATTTCTCCTGGCTAATAATGCTCAAAACGCACATTTAAATTATACAGGTCATTTATCTACGGATATTTTTTTTCATTACACCACAGGCAAGCCTGACAAATTCTTCATCAGACAAGCGTGTTAAAAGCTTCTTTTCAATTCAGCTATAACGTGTGGTGAATGTTTACTCGCTTGGCAATGTATTATTTTCATAAAAGCAGCTCAGATTATTATGAAATCAAAACACGCATACTTTGTTTATTTCTTAATGGATTTTTTTTCTGATTGAACCACAGGGAAGCCTCTTGAACCCTGGTTTTTTATTCATCTATAATGTGGGGTGCAATAACATACGGTTCTCGAGACAATAATGTTTTACCAGTTTTCTAAGTGGGCTAAAAGGCACTTTTCCAATGAAAAATTAAACTTCATGCAATCATTTCTCGATGAATTTTTTTCCCAATTACACAACAGGGAGGCCTGTTGAACTCATGATATTTATTCATCTATAACGTTTTGTGAAACAAAACACGGTTCTCTACATATTCATGTATTTCATGTTACGCAGCCTATTTCATTGTATCAGCGTAAAGGCTGATTTCACACTGGCTTTTTTTCGTCATTTTTATCTGACGAGAAGGGGTCTGGGTCTGGGGCTGGTGTCATGATCGCAATAAGTTTTCAAAAAAAATCACACACCGATCGCTCGGTCGTTATCTACCGACTTGACGAGAATTTCGCGCGCCAAATTCAAATAAACGCAGAAGCCAGCACCACCCTCTCCCAAATTACCCCAATTATTGGTATAATTTCGGTATTGGGCACTAAAAACTAACAAATTTAACTTACATCATCGTGCAATCTTTTCATCCTTAATTTGAATCCAAATTTCCCATGCCAATGGCGATACATACAATACCGAAAATTTTCCATTTTAGCTAGCCATAAACGGTTGTTAGTTTAAATCAGACTATGTTAGGTTAGACGTGGGGTTTGATTTAGTAGATGATATCAAGGAAAAAATTAAACAATCAATACTACTTCATAATAGGTAAAGTGCTCGAAAACTTATCTATCGCGCGCCAAATACACACAAGCCAGCCACTAGCCCCCTATAGCCCCTAGCGCGACGTGACCCCTGACCCTGCTGCCTGAGACCCTCACTGCCCCTGGGAACAACAACAAGCTCGAGAACGAGCTTGACAGACGACCTACAAAGCGATACTAAAAGCAGAAAAGGTCACAAGAAGAAGAAGAAGAAGAAGATTTGTCTCCCGAAACGAATTGCGTGTGTGAACGTAATCTCCGCACTAGCCCGCAAGAGACCGACTTCTCGTCAGATAAAAATGCCGAAAAAACGCCAGTGTGAATCAGCCTTAACGGTTATTTGGTTGGGGTTAAAAGACACCTCTTCAAGTTAAAAACACGCTTAATATCATCATTTCTCTATGGATTTTTTCCTAAATTACTCCACAGGGAAGCCAGTTGAAATACGGATTTTTATTCTTCAATCACATTTTGTGAAATAACACACGCTTCTCGAGATATTAATGTATTACCGATTCCGCAGCCTAATTGCCAGCTTATAGGAGTAACGGTTTTCTGCGGTTAACACAAAGGCTTTGTGTCACACGGTCTGCTTCATCGCTCGAGGCAAGACGTATTACACTGCGCTCTTATCTCTCTGGTAACTTTGTCTGGTTATTATCATATATATCATACGATATTTTGCATGATAATTATAGGATGGCTTCGGTCACAAATGCTGCCTTAGAGGACATTCAGTTGGGTCGCAAACTCACTGATGAAGCCATTGTACCTTTATTGGGGATAATTGCTACCCATACTGGCATCGCATATGTCGAGCCAGCTGTCCTCATGACTGCCCTCTTCCCCAGGGCTCGCCTTCCAGACCTCGGCAGAGGCGAAAGCGCTGCTAATAGTTCATCTCGGCAAAACCGAGGCTGATGGACATTGGGTCCTGGTTACTTCTATCTATTATTATAATAATATAAGCGAAAGTGTGTCTGTCTGTCTGTCTGTGTGTGTGTGTGGTATAGGTTCTGCCCCCCGTGGCGGAATCCCATTATATGGCACAGTTTTGGAACCGGCTTGACCAGGGGAAGATTTTAAGCACACTTATGAGATGATCCGATCACTTTTTTTTCTTTTTTTTAGTAGCCTATTAGCGAAAATTGTGAAAAAAAAGTGGGATGCGAGAATTGAGGAAACCTTGATGTAGGGTGATGGGTAATGGGTGTGGGGTGATGGGTGAGTGAATGGGTGGGGGGTGATGGGTGAGGGAATAGGTGGGAGGTGATGGGTAATGGGTGTGTGTTGATGGGTAATGGGTGAGTGAATGGGTGGAGGGTGATGGGTAATGGGTGAGGGAATAGGTGGGGGGTGATGGGTAACGGGTGAGTGAATGGGTGGGGGGTGATGGGTGATGGGTAATGGGTGAGTGAATGGGTTGGGGGTGATGTGAATGTGTTGGCGTTAATACATACATTTCTACATCCATGATTTCAGGAAAGTTAGAAGGGGCTATCTGGAGAGTCTGTTTGGTGGGCCGAAGGCCCACCAATAGCCCTCCACAGGAGCTAGCCAAAAAGTCCGCCCGGAGGGCGGCTTTGCGGCTAGTATATATATATATAATATATATATATATATATATATATATATATATATATATATATATATATATATATATTTATAATTATTGTAATTATGTATATGATATATAATATATATTATATATATATATATATATATATATATGTATATTATATATATATATATATATATATATATATATACTATATATATATTTTTTTTTTTTTTTTTTTTTTTTTTTTTTTTTATTGGAGCTTATAGCACCTGTAGGCTTATGGAGAGTCTTGATGTTGGTCGATCTCGCCCGTTAGTGGCGCAGGCTGGATTTTTATAGTGACACCTCTGGTCTTAGGTGAAGATCGCGTTTTCTATAATGTTCGGATCTTCAGTCAGGATGATGCAGCCCCTTGAGTTTTCTCCGTCACACTCGCAATCGAAGAACCATGTAATTGCTGCATGCGGGTTTCTTTCAGCCACTCGACGATGGATTTGACAGTTGCTCCTTGGTGGGACTTAAACTCGGGACCTTCTTCTCCCGTACCAGGCTCTTGAAAGAGTAGCCCCCGGCAGTATTCGAACTCGGAACATTGTGTTCACCACCCCAAGACGCTAATCACTCGGCCACCGCCTCCCCCAAATATATATATATATATATAATATATATATATATATATATATATATATATATATATATATATATAATATATATATATATATATATATATATATAGAGGAGAGAGAGAGAGTATACTAACTGCGTTGAATACAGTCACCCTTTGTAACATCAGCATGATTATTAATTTTCTGTATCTCGTTCTTATTGTTTTAATGGAGATGAACACCAAGTGTAAAGAAAACGTTTTATTTATATAGCATATAATAATACAAAGAGAGGACCACAAGGCGGTGTCACTATGATGCGGCCTGAAGTGTTGTATTGAGGCATTAGTAAGCCATGGGAGCCACGGACAGGTGGCGGTGCTGGTATGCAGAAACTCGAAAAAAGAAAGAAAAAAAAATATCCCCATTACTGTGATCAAGCTTGTATTGCGGTATAAAGATATTTGTTGTTATTCATGGCAATGTCGTGAACTAGTGGGGTGCCTTACTTCCGGCGTGTGGGGCCAAGTCTTCTGCAAACATACACATTTTATTTCAAAATTTAACATTACTGGATGGTTTTATTATCTTTTTTTTATCGGCAGTCTGTGCACTGAGGCGTGTGTACCGCCTTTGTGTTCATGCTTAGTGAATGTTTTAACATATTAATAGACTGTGATTTCATTCAATTGATGAAGTTCAACGTTTAGTGTGTAGTTAAGGTTTACTTTAAGCTTTATGGAAATGTGATAACTTCAGTAGTGGATACATCGTGACACACTCCACACCCACCTCTTGCTCGGCCGATTGTTTAGAATTCTCCACCGACACACTGGTGTATGCTTGAGACACACCTTCCTTCCAGTCCCTCCCAAGTCCCTTCCTCCCATCCCACCCACCATCAAAAAGACTTTCCACGCAATTATCAACTCTTTAATATTTTTTAAACTCGTTATATATTTGTAAGGGATAAATTTAGTATATATATATATATATATATATATATATATATATATATATATATATATATATATATATATACATATATATAACAAATATACCTGTATATCTTTAATCTGGCTCATTTAGGAGTCTAGTGCTATTATATATATTTTTTTTTTATTGTTTGAAATACCCAAGTTTGATAGTGAGTTAACTTGAGATATTATATTGAAGAATACTTGAAGCATTATATCATTTCCCCCGCCTGTGTCAAGGTATACTTGATGTAATATGCACGTAACTGTCAGTAAAAAAAAGTGTCCCTGTTTTCTAAAGAAAGAAACTATAACAGCGTCCTTTCATGTTTCTAAGAGTTACGACAACTTTATAACAAGGTTTGACACGGCTCCCACGTCGTGTAGTATCCAGGCTTTCTTCTGCCCATATGGATAAGTGAAGTGCAGCAGGAGTGGCCCTGCTTCCCGCCACATCAGGGAATCAGATCCTCGATGTCCGATGAATCTGAGGACGAGGATGTCGACGACTCTGCCGATGAGGAGCTGGAACACGATGATGAGTCTGAACAGGATGACGACGATGACGACGACGATGATGATAAAGAGGAGCCCTTATTAGATGCCCCAGATGAGGATGTGAGCGTAGACGATGACGATGACTTGGACAGCGGCAAGGAAAGGGAGGATGCCTCGTCAGAGTCAATTTCGTCGTTGCTCATGTGCCGCGCCTTCGCCCTGCGGTGCCTTCGTCTCTGCCACTCTTTCCTGTCGTAGGAAGAAAAAGCTGGATTAGACCCTTAATGCTCGGCTACCTTTTCAGGAAAGTGGTGAGGAAAAATGCGATATTTAATGGTGCAGGTGGAGCAAGTCGGTGAAAGAACCTTAAAAAGCAAAAATTTGATTATGAAAATTAATGCGAAAATAGTGTGTGGGTACCATAATGATGAACATAAAAGTCAATGTAAGAAAGAAAAAAATGAAAAAAAAACATGTAAAACTGAATATGAATACATTCTGAAATGTCTGGTTTGAATATTTGTATTTTGCATCATAACTTCAAAACATTGTTATATAAAGACAAAGCAAATGAAAAGATTGACAATTGGAAATTCTTTTGTTTTATAATGCGATGGTAGTTACTTAGCGCCAGTATTGCAACAATTCAATTTCTGCGTTGTGAAGATGAAAGTATTTATAAGACAATTTTTTTTGGTCACACGCTGCAGCAAGTCTAGATGATTGAAATGTGGGAATATTGATGTGCAAGAGGAAGAGTCAAAACATTGCCAGAACAACACTTTCACCACAGGGCTTAACATTTGAGGTAATTATTCTTTATATAGACGTAACATGTTCAGTTACCATGGGCTGAGTTACATTAAAGGTGAACAGTTGTCTGATATTGCCACTCCATCCTTACCTGCCTTAAACATAACCACATAGAAAAATATCGAAAATTTTTCCTATGCAAGCGAAGTATTATGCATTCATGAATAATTTTGTAGTTTTGTAGTTATTTCATATCACATTGTTCTGAACACACACACACACACACACACACACACACACAAACCGCCACACACACACACCAACCGCCACGATGGTCAAGTGCATATAGTGTTGGTGCGCCATTCTGTGGTTAGTCGGTTCGAATCCTCGCTGCTCCCTAGGACTTTTCACTGATAAATTCGGGCGGTACTGTCCCCTTGATCAACGGGATGGAAATTTGTGGTGTGTGAGGTCCCATCACTACCCAAAAGATCGGTGATAATGAGGTCCAAGCTCGCTCCGGGAGGCATATTCCCGTTTTCTGGAAGAGTTTGTGGAGTTTACTCTTGAACACGTCAGGCTAGGTATGTTAGGTTACGGATAGGGATGGTCTGGTTACTCATCATCAACTCAGGTAGCTTTGCGTGGGAATCACAATGACGGTATTTTCGAGAAAATCCTATGGTTTGTTTCGGAGCTACAGCCAAGCGTCTTCACTGGAAAACAACATACTGGCATATAGAACGAGAATATGCCTCCGGGAGGATGAAACTGGCGATTGCGAGTCCGGCTCGCGTGAACAAGACCATGGGTGAATAACTCATACACACACATACACACACACACACACACACACACAAACCACCACAATGGTCAAGTGGATAGGGCGTTGGTGCGCCATTATGTGGTTAGTCGGTTCGAATCCCCCTTGCTCCCTGGGACTTTTCACTGATAAGTTAGTGTGGTTACTGTTCCCCTTGAGAAACGGGATGGAGATTTATGGTGTGTGAGGTCCCATCATTACCCAAAGATCGGTGATAATGAGCTCCAAGTTCGCTCCGGGAGAGTGAAACTGGCTATCGCGAGTCCGCCTCGCGTGGACAAGACACGTAAATGGACAAGACACGGTGAATGACACACACACACACGCACACGCACACACACACACGTACATATTCACATAGATGATAAGGTGTGTGTTTCAACTTCCTTTCCTTGATGATGAAAATGTAAGACTAATTATACTTTGTAATTAGACTTGTCTTATTGTCTTTATCATGTTGTACATCATCATAGTTTCATATTGACGCATCTCTTCTCTTATCTCGGGATGGAAGCCTCAAGCCAAATCACTCTTTACTCATAGGTTGCTGCGTGTCTGGGAGCAAAAATGTCCTACCTTTTATACTGATTTTTTTTTCTTGGCTAAATATATTCTGTAAGGAGATAGCGAGGAAAATTCAAGTATTGCCTATGTAATGTGTTAAAAACTCCCTCTTCAAAAGCATCGTTTGTTGTTGCTGCTGCTGCTGCTACTAACACCGAATTTAAGTAATAATGGCACAGGCAAAAATGGCACAGGCAAAAATGGCACAGGTAAAAATGGCACAGGTAAAAATGGCACAGGTAAAAATGGCACAGGTAAAAATGACACGAGTGAAAAAATAGGAAAAAATGGCACAACTACAATAAGTTTATTGAAATATATATATATATCAACTTAAAAATAGATCTATTTTCTCGTCAAGGCAAGGGAGTGTATCGAGGTAAAGGTTTGCTAATTCGAGCCGCTGTTTGTCCTGTTTACCATAGTGAATCTATTTTTTTGTTGTGCCATTTTTTCCAATTTTTTCACTTGTGTCATTTTTACCTGTGTCATTTTTACCTGTGCCCTTTTTACATGTGCCATTATTACCTGTGCCATTATTACCTGTGCCATTATTACCTGTGCCATTATTACCGTTCACCACTAACACCACCACCACCCGCCCACCACCACAACAACAACTGCTACTTACTACTACTATTTCTACCACTTCCACTACGATTACTACAACAATTACTACTACCACAACCACCTCCATCATCATCATCATCATCATCACTAAAATTGAAAGAAAAAGAGCAACTTTCCTTTTTCTGTCCCTTCGTATAGCGATAAACTAATATTGACTTTACTTTATTAATGTCGCGACCGACTTTCACGAAAGCTTGGTGGGGAATGAACGATG
>JACEEZ010013560.1:747398-752398 GCA_016584305.1 Chionoecetes opilio | reverse complement strand
ATATAATAATATAACAAAGAGAACGAGGAGGAAAATAGTAGAAATGATCAAATAATAAGTAACAAGGCTATTAGTCAGGAGGCAGAGGGTCGGAACCTTGCAATATCTGGATTACAATGTTTTATTGTTTTTTGGGGCTTATTGGGGTCTCCTGAGACAGAAACTGCATGAAGCCACTCTGGCATCAGTGAGCATTTTTTTTTAATAACCAAAATTCAAGATGGCCGCTACCGAAAATCACAGTTTTGGAAATATCAATATTTATGTAAACACCACAAGATAATAAATTTGGTCATATATTTAGGGTAAGGAGATATGTGGAATCAATTCCAAACAAATACAAGTGAGTAGAAAACATTTAATTTCCATAAATCCAACGTGGCTGCCAAAACGTCAGCATTTTTGCGTAAAACGTCATAAATTTGTAACTGGTTCAGATAGAAAGGTGATTTTGACGCCTAAACCTATGTTTTGTGGTATGAGGGATCCAATTAAAGCAATAAATTACTATTTGAAACACTTCTTACCTTATATAATTCCAAGATGGCCGCCAAAATTTGAGAATTTTTGCGTAAAACATTGTAACTTTTGAACCAGTTTTGATATAAAGATGATTTTGAGGCTGCAACCTATGTTTTAGGGTACTAGGAATCCGATTAAGGCAATAAAATAATATTTGGAACTTATTACCATGTATAAATCCAAGATGGCCACCAAATATTCATATAAAACATTATAATATTGAACCAGTTTGAACAGAAACATGATTTTGCCTTAAATAGGGTTATTTTCTTGCAAAACAATCAATTACATTCATTATATCAATGGTGACAATGCCCAACAAAATACAAAAACATTTGTAGCTGTTAATAATGCAAATTATCATAGAAATAGTCCAAGAATAATTAAATAGCAGATCTTATCGAACCTGCTTCATCTGCACTACAGTCACTTTCTGAAGAGTGGCCATCAGCAACAACTAATGTGAACTCATTTTGACAACTGACTTCAGAATCTGAACATTTACAGTATGATGTACAGGATAGTCCAGCTGATTTGCAGCTGCACGAGGCATGAGGTCTGTCTGAAGCACAACCACATGCAATAACTTTCATGAGTTCTGGAGCACATGAGATTTCGATTCCAGTTTCAGGTTGCAGAACTCCATTGTCCACATGCCATCCGAACTTGGTGAAATCCAGGTTGGGTGGATCTTTCTGATCTGCTGCTTTCCAAAGAATGCATTGAAAGTGCGCCCGAAGGATATGGCACTCGAGCGCTGGCTCTGTCGGTGGAAGTGTTTTGATCGGTGGCATAGTCGATTTGCTACTGAAAGTCTTTAGACGCAAATCTGCCATAGCAACTATTTTCTTGCTACCGTAGAGAAGACAAATGAAGAGTTTCCCAGAACGTAGGACTGTTTCAAGATCAGCGTTCGGTTCTCCAAATGAGTGCAGGTCGAGATCTCTGTGCTTCTTTATAGCTGTTATTGCAGAAGCTTTACCCTTCTTGAATGGGTAAGAGACAGTGTCGCAGCCCGACAAGGCATGTGCAGCAAGCAGGTTACTACATGCATCTCCAAGTTCAACAACAGACGTGTTTATGTCAATCAGCATGCCATCAAACTTTTTCATCTGGATGGAGACATCAGGTTTCTGCCACTTCCATACAAAATACATCAGGAGAACAAAAATGTCATTGTCATCGGCAATGACTTGGATGTTCCTTTTGCTTTGCTCTACGAGTAGATTGGTGTACGAGATTATGTTTACATCAGCCTCTTCATGTCCAAACAAGCACTGCTCCTCTCCAACCATTGTGACATTTTCAGATCTTATATTTGTACACAGCTGATCAATGAGTTCCTTTTTTGCTGGAATCGGACTTCATGATAACGTCCCTGTGAGGTAAGAGAGTTTGCATTGTCAGCTTGTGGTGTGTATGGACTGTACCCTCAGCTCGTCGTTTGCGTTCATGTTGTTTGATTGACATATCAAAGTATCTATCAAAAACGACATACATCTCATGCTCACCAGTCTCCACTGCACTGTCATCAATTTCCATTGCTCTCTCAATCGATCTCTCGAAGTTTTGGACAAAGACATCAACTGTTGAGTGTTTGGGCCAGGTGACATGGTGTATCTGTTCGTTCCCATCAATTATGGTGGCATCAACTGATGGAGACTCTTCTTTCGTGACAGCAAGCTTCTTGATCATCTGGGCCTTGGAAGTTTTTCTCATCAGGCCATATTTATCAAAGAGAGCAGGTGGCACGGGTGACACTTCATATTCAAAAACGTACTTCAAGCTGATTTTCCTTTTGTCTGTGATCAAGATGAAGAGCCTGAATAATTTTTCCATGTCGTACAAAATTTTGTCTTTCACCTTGACACCCTTCTTCATTGTCTCCATCGACACCACTTGACGATGCATGGTATGGTAGAAGTTTCCTGGGAGGTTGTTCATAAATACTGTTGCCATTTTGTCACCAATCTCTACGGCATCCTCAACATTGACCTTGTCGTTGGCCGTGCATCCATTCACAATGTTGAACACCTTAGCTTCATCAGGCTGATGCAAAGGGTGGGGATGCAAAGCTTGCTCTTCGCGCAGTTTTTGTCGCTCAGAAGAGTCCAATTTTCTCCTGTTTCCCCCTTCTTCTGTATGTTTCTGTGTCCTTGTATCATATTCGTCATCCTTCTCGTCATCGAACATATCATCCATTATCTGTGACACATGGTACACAGGTGATTACAAAGTACCCAGGTCGCCACCTGGTCAGCGTTAAGAGTCAGACCAACCAATCCACCCTTGGCTTTGCCATATCTGATATAAGTCTGTTCTCCAAACTGGTCACTCCAGGCTGAATTGAAGAATCCATCTTTGTGTCTGCAAACATGTTCCCCAAGTTGGTATTTTGTCTTGGCTTCTTCTGGAAGGTGACGCGTTGCTTCAAGAATATGCCACGTGACATAACGAGCATAATTCCAGTGACCAGCTGCGAAGAAATATGTCACCATTCGTTTCATGAAGTAGATGTGCAGAGACCAGTTGCCTTCTCTCAGCTCTCACAAACAAATGCATGATCACCACTGAGATAATTATCAGGCAATCAACCCACAGTTTTCCAATGGGCGATGAGCGTGCTTTGTCTACGAAATCCTGAAGTTCATCGAGTGTGTGGCTTCCAAATTTTACAGTGTCTTCCAGTAGAACCGTCACCAACATCCTGAGGCCTCGAAGAGCCTTTGGCCAGGCTTTGCCATTGAGCATGTTCCCCACACCTGAGAAGGCTGCACTGAGAACTTCTTCAAGCCCAGTGCCAGACATTAGTGTACCAACACACCCAATAAAAGACATTAATGTATGCATTCCACCGGGTGTGATTATTAATGTCTTCCATCGCCTTGGATCAGACCATTTTATTTGTATGAGCACCTTGAATAATTGCATATCAGCAGTAACATGAAGGTATTTCATGCCATGAGCTTTCACAAATTGCTCAATCAGAATGAGAGCTGTTAGCACGGTGTCTGGATGACTTGGCTGGCCATTAATCATAGGCCCAGACATATTTGGTTGCTTTTCCAACATTGACATTTTCCCTGGCATTAGCAGTCATGCACCCAGACCACTCCAATGGTATGCCATCGAGGTTTTGAATTGCTTCAACAAGCCACTTTACATCGAGCACTAAAGATGATTTAATGCTATCATCTGTCGTTACAACTTGCATAAATTCAGTTCCCATGGTGATGCCTGTTGTTATGTCTGGGGGCAAAGGCTTGGTCGGACCTTGATAATGATGAAGCACAACTCCTTGCATTTTACTTAGTTTGAGTGTCTTAGTATTTCTTCATGGTAATAAGTGTTCCAAATATTATTTTATTGTTTTAATCAGATTTCTAGTACCCCAAAACATAGGTTGCAGCCTCAAAATCATCTCTCTATCATAAATGGTTCAAACGTTACGATTTTTTACGGAAAAATGCTGACGTTTTGGCAGCCACCTTGGATTTATGCAAATTAAATGTTTTCTACACACTTGTATTTGTTTGGAATTAATTCCACATATCTCCTTATCCTAAATATATCGCCAAATTTATTATCTTGTGGTGTTTACATAAAAGATAATGATATTTTTAAAAACTGTGATTTTCGGTGGCGGCCATCTTGAATTTTGGCTATAAAAAAAATTGCTCAATGATGCCAGAGTGGCATCATGCAGTTTCTATGTCAGGAGACCCTAATAAGCCATAATAAACCATAAAACGTTGTAATCCAGACATTGCAAGGTTAGCCTAAAAATCTTGGGTCTGCCGCTTGACTATATCTTACGTAACACATGATGAGTGGTGATAAATGGCAACAGTGATGATGCCAGAGGATGTGGTAATAGTGGTGATGGTGGTGGTGGTGGTAAAGATGGCTGGGTGGTGATGGTGGTGGTGTGTATTCAGAGTGATTTAAGGAGGAGGAAGAGGAGAAGGAGGAGGAGGAGGAGGAGGAGAGGAGGACAGAGAAAAAGTTCCTTGCGCAGGTTTATACCTCCTCCTTCTCTTCCTCTTCCTCCTCCTCCTCTTCATGTCTCACCACCACCACCACAGCTGTCACTATAACACATCCTCCTCCTCTTTCCCTTTCCCCCCACCACACACCTCTGTGTGTCTGTCTGAAAATCCGTGAAAATGTACTCGTTTTGACAGCATATGTGTATGTCTTTAAACCATTGTTGTTGATTTGTATGTGTATTTCTGATCATGTCCTTGTATTATTTTATTCTTTATCTATGTTGGTTTCATGTCTAGCTCAATATAAACAGGTATGAGACACTTTAATTCAGGTCAGTTATGCAGTAAGTCAATGGACCAGCAGACTGGCTACCTCCAGCCGCACGGCGGCGCCACCGTCGGCGGATGACAGAAATTGCCTTTGGGGAATCCCGAGTGAGGCATCTTATTGTCGAGGGTCTGCTGCTTCTACTATTACTATGACCACTA
>JACEEZ010013560.1:734898-744898 GCA_016584305.1 Chionoecetes opilio | reverse complement strand
TACATAGTCTCCAATATAGATTACATAATAGTACCAACATCATCCAATGTACAACAACAGAAAGTGCACACATCACATAATTGCAACATTTGTAATGTTCGTATTTGCAAAATACTGAAACCAGTCTTTAATCCTGGATAATAACAGACCATGTATCAGTCAAAGTCCTCATCATCAATGTCATCCTCATCTACTGTGGGAGTCTCCTCTTCCTCGTCATCTGGCTGGTTCTCGCATGGGGACAGTTTGCAGAGCTCTGAGCACTTCAGTCCATTAATAACACAAGTGCACTTTGGAAGCCTGCACGTTTTAGAACAATTACATGCAAGGAGTTCCATTATAGTTTCAGGAGCAGTGGCTAAATCCATCCAGTCGATCATGAGCTCTTCCTGATCTCCAACTACTTCAAGCTTCCATCCGTGACCTCTTGGTGGTGGTACATCTGGGTTGCCTTCCAGACTCCTTCTCCAGATTGCAGTTTGATAATTTGCTCGCAGAATGTGCTTGTGTAAAGCATTTGCGCATGGAGGTAGTTGGTGTGGCTCAATGTGTCCTTTCTTTGATGCAAACAAACAATAGCGCAGCTCATTAACTTTAGTCGTAGCCGTCTTAGAGGCATAAATCCGACATGTGAATTTTTCTAATCTGTCTACCAGTGATTGGGATACAGTCCATTCCTTTCCAAGTTCACAAAACAATTTCTGAACCTCGGGATCATACTTCAACTGTTTGAGGGAGCTCACCTTCCCTCGTCCAGCAAAGGTGCTGACAGCAACACACCCAGTGAATGAATGCATGCCAATGATGGCTTCACAGATAGATTCTCCAAGAACACTGGCCACTTTCTGGACCTCAATATATTTGGTTCTGGCTTGTGTTCCACATTTCGAATACAATGAGGCACCGATATCCTTGTTAAAGGCTAGAAGCAGTAAGAACACGTCTGTGTCATCAGCAACAACAACAACTGTCTGAAAACCAGATGTGGCAGCATGTGCTGCGTGTAAGAGAATCCTAGTATCTGCCTCTTCCTGAGATGATTTCAGCTCTGTGACAAGCTTACAACCCTGACCAGTGATTTTATGACATAATTCTTCACACGTAACATACAGAATTTTGCCATGGAGTCTCTCAATATGCCTTTCTTGTTTCCATTCCTTTGTGAAGAACTGAATGAGACTGGTTTTGTTGTCTGTCGAGGACAGAAACTTTCTCCACTGTACTACCAGCTGTTTGGCTTTGATGTTTTTGTACTGGATACTGCCAGTTGTGGATCTTCTCAACTGTCTCTCAACAGCTTTAATAGAGTGTTCCTGATAGACGTCAAACACAATGTCTATGCGGTCACTGTTTGATGCCTCATGGAGAGCCTTAGACAAGATTAGTTATGCAATATCACCAAAGGTTTTCTGGTCACCTTTAATCTTGTGAACAATGGCCATCCCATCTATCACACAGGCTGATGGTGGGGCTACGACTTCTGTTGGAGTGACATTCTTTTGAAGTTCCCTTGACAGTGTTGACCTAGCTGTTTTTCTAGGGAATCCATCAGGCGTGGCAATGGACCATGGCAAAGGACCCAGTGGGTATTCTAGAACTTCCCTCATGTCAAGATCACGTGTCTGAGCCATCATTAACATATTACCAAAAAGTCCTGTTGTTGCTCGAAGGATGATGTCTCTCCCATTCGATTTCACACTCTTTGTTTTAGTTGCATCACTGAAAGTCTTAAGCTTCAACTTAGGTAGACGATCATGAAATTTGACTAACGGAGGGCTGCTCTCCAATCGTTCTTTCTTGAAGGTATCATAGGATTCCTCGCCACGACGCCTTGCCTGTTTTAAATCCTCTGCTACATCACAGGGTGCTACAGTAGCATTACATATGTTAACAAGGTCGGATGGTTCTTTGAAAGGATTCACCAAGTCACCAACAACATCCACAACTGCACAGACAGCTCTCTCATCTTTCAGTATTCGTGGTTTGTGCAGGTCTGCATGTTGCATATCTTCCTTGTTCAGGTGAAGTAGGTTGCGTAACATCCTGACATATGCACTTCGATATTTTGCTGTGAGATAGTATCTCGTAACAGCACTTGTGTTGAGGCTGAAGCGGCATGTTCCACCAGGAGTTTTGGTATCTTTGTTGAGTTTCCTCCGTGGTCTGATCAACAGGAATGCGTCCAACTGTATTTGAGGAGCTTATCTGTACACTAAACCATCCTTGTTGAAAACTCTGATATATATCTGTATGTTTCTCTGCCAATTGGGACATTTCAGCCTAGTACACACTGAGATAGCGCGCATAATTTACCTTGTTGTAGGCAAAGCACCAAGGAATCATTGCATGGATAAAAGCCATGTGCATCTCCCAGTTCCCTTCTCTGGATGCCAGTACTAGACCAAGGAGTACATTAACTATGTCAATGTAGCTCATCCAGAATATATATAGATCCATATATATTGTTATTTTATTATTTTGTACCAAAATAAATTAACTCAGACTCTAGATTACATGAGGAATATGGAAATTAACCAATATCGTTTTTATAATTGTAATTTACTTCTTTCATTCTTTTTTTTTTGGGGGGTGGGGGGGGATGGGGCTAGACATATATTTACGTTATTGGATGTTAACTAGTTAACTAAATAGATATCTTAGACACTCCTAATGGTAAATTAATCAAATGCATTACTAAAAGAACATTTGATGGTAAAACGTGTGCATAATTTGGTATGCACCCTAAATTATTGATTTTTAGATAATTCACATTATGATACTTTGAACAGCTCTAGCTACCTTAAGCTACTCATTTGAGACTGCTATCATACATTTTTGTAATACCTATGGATAGACCTTTCAAATGATACCACACACGTTTGGCCACCTCATATGGTACCGGCCACCCCCCATAGCTGACGGACTAATAACCCTACAAGCCTCGACATATTGTGTACTTGTTAGTGTACACAAAAATATGCTTTCATTTAATATAATAAAGGAAGCAAGACAGCATATATCTACAATGTAAGATAAATGACAATGTTGTTGGAGTGAACCAGCGATAAAGATTACATCAACCCCTTGAAACCCAGAACTTAATTTCCATTGTAATTTGGGTACCATTAGACTATTTTTAGTGAATATAAGCAATGTTTCATAGATATGACCTGTTTAGTATCCTTGTCCAATAGCTAATTTGGTTTATTTAGTCACTTTTCGTAATTTTATGGCTAACAACATACAATTTTATATAGTAAAGGGAAAATCTGGGTGTGAAGGGGTTAAACAAGCTCAAAATTAATTATCTTGTAAATGTTTAGTTTAGTCAAAAAAATATGTATACTGGGCGTCCGTGGAGGAAAAATTCTTTCCACTGAATAGGTTCTTTCCGTGTCAGAGGGCCAGCTGTCTCTATATTTTCTGTGGAATACTGACACATAAGGGCATGCATGCATGGTGCAGCCTCGGAAAAAATGTTCTCGAACCTTAACTAAGTAGTGGCTCGGGGCTTTCTTATACCCGTACTTCGTCTTGAAAAAAACCTAATTTTAAAAACTTCCACGACTGTTGCAACAGTGGCACCATGTTTGACTTGTGTGGTGCATTCTCTTTAGGTAACCATTTGGGGGGACAAAGGAAGGAGATTTTCAAGGTACTTTGTGTTGACGTTATATAGTGAGTTTGTGTTGTGTGTTTGTGTGTGTGCTTGTGTGTGTGTGTGTGTGTGCGTGTGTGTGCGTGCGTGCGTGCGTGCCTGCGTGCGATACTCTTATTAAATTTCCTTTTTTTTTCTTTCATCCACTTTTAAACTTTTTATGTCGAAGCGTCTCTTCTCCTGCGCTTCTATTTATTTACGAATACATTCTTCAATATAACTCCGAAGGCTTTCTCTTTAATCCGTCGGCGATCCTGCTCCCAATCTTACATCCTCCTCTTTGCTTATTTTCGCGAGTCCCTCGCATTTCGATTACCACCCTAGAAAGAGCGAATAGGGTGTCAGGATTCATTACCAGAAGTGTTAAAAGTAGAAGTGCTGAGGTTATTCTAAAGTTTTATTTGGCTCTTGTCAGACCTCACCTAGACTATGCTGTTCAGTTTTGGTCTCCATATTAAAGGATGGATGTAGCCTTGTTAGAATCAGTGCAGAGAAGGATGACCAAAATTATTCATGGGATGCGTAACTTTAGTTATGAGAAGAGATTGAAGCTATTCAATTTACACTCATTCGAGAGACGTACAGTGAGGGGCGATCTGATATATTTTTTGAAGTGGATAAAGGGATATAAAGGAGAGGTAGGAAAAGTTCTTACGGCCAGTAACCAGGGTAGAACAAAAAGTAACGGATTCAAGCTGGAAAAGCGTATTTAAAAAAAAGAAATAGGGAAAAACTGGTTCACAAATAGGGTGGTAAATGATTGGAATCGACTCAGTAGACAGGTAGTTATTGCGGAATCATTAGAGAGCTTTAAAAAGAGGCTAGATAAATTCATGGATGGGGATGAAAGGTGGATGTAGGTAGTGTTAAGTAACAGGAACTACCTCGTGTAGGTCTCACGGCCTCTTGAAGCTTCCTTATTTTCTTATGTTCACCCTATTTACATTACATCTCCTCATCCTTTTCCTCTCCCTACTCCTTTGACTCGTGCATATTTCAATACTGCAACTCATGACTTAGTACTTACTTTTCCTTCTCGTCTTATTCACCTCCATTACAAATTCGTTATCTTCCTTTCATTTTCCAGCTCTTCCTGTTCCTCTTTTTTTCCTTCCTCCTTCCTCCTCTTCGCCACGTGGATGGTATTCACGAAGGGTAAACATAATAGCCTCACTAACAGTGTGTAAATATTACTTGCTCGTATCCCACGCCCGCCCCGCCCACTTGTCTGCCATGACATATAGCCCTCCGCCCACCCTACACATGCCTGCCGCCCACCTTCCACTACCTTAATCCCACCAGGCTATTTCCCATCCATACCACCTTTCGCTCACAGTTATTACACTTTATATCAACTGCTTGATTCCTACCCATTTACTGTTCCCTGATTGTCGTCACCCCCTCCACTCCTCTCTCTCCTTTTCCCCTCTACACCCTTCTCCACTCCACCTCTAAGATAGCATATATATATATCTTGACATTTCAGGGTGACAAAGACACTCGTCATTCTTGGGGTTGTTTATGCGCAACGTTTTTGGCGAAACGTTGCGCCAATCTACCTAAGAATACCAACTATATATATATATATATATATATATATATATATATATATATATATATATATGAGATAGTAGAGAGAGAGAGAGAGAGAGAGAGAGAGAGAGGAGAGAGAGAGGAGAGAGAGAGAGAGAGAGAGAGAGAGAGAGAGTATATACGGGCAGGAGATTTTCTCTGAGACAGATCTCGTTAAAAGTGATAGCTAGTTCAGCGTTTATTATCTTCTTAAAGATATTTTCTCTTTGTCTTAAGAGTGTCTTATTCTCTTTTGTAATCACTTTTATGACTTCGCCGTAGCTTGTCATGTTTGCTGTATCGCGATTTCGGGTCTAAGAACCCTTCTTCAGCAGCATATGGAAGATGTTTTCTCCTCAGGAGTTGAGGTGAGCATGATTAAGATGCGAAGTGAAGCGCTATTTATAGCCGGTCTGCCTGCCACGCAGCCTATTACCGATGTCGTTGATTGGTAGATAGCTTTTGCTTCTCGTCTTCTTGAGTGAGAGACGCTGATTGGTTGTTTGGTCTTCGCTTGGCTTTTCTGTGAGTAGGCTGTTATTTGCTTTTGTTCTTTTCATGCTGGGTAGAGTTTGTAGGTCGTGTGCCTGTACGTTAAGCTTGGGATTGATCTCTTTTATGTACAGGGCTTCTAGGATGGGAAGTCGCCGCACATCTGCACACATGTCAACCAATTCTGTATTTTCTTCTAGAAATTTTCTTGTTATGATGATGCCATGTTGTTCTAATAGGTGACTTTTTGGGGCTCCGGAAGTTAGGTGGCAAGTAAGACGTCTGGACGGCTTCGTTGTCGTCATGCCGATGTAGGATGAGGGGAGGACTTCACAGTTTCCTCTTTTGCATGTGATCCTATATACGACATGGGACTTTTGTTTTGTCTCCTTCGTCTGGCTTGGGCTGTTACGGAGAAGGAGGTTGCTTGTGTTCTTGTTTTTGTAGTAAATTTGTAGTTTTATTCTCCTCTCTTGGTCTGCAGGTTTCACGTTACGGTGGACGATTTGTGATATTATTCTTTCTTCTTCCTGGTGAGCGGTGGAGAAGAAAGCCCGGTAGAAGATAGTTATGTCTTGACTCTTTTTTGTGGCGTTAGGGTTGTACCAGTTCTCCAAGATTTTTTTAGTCTGACGGTTGATGTCTCTCGCTGAAGCCGTTGTTGATGAGGACTTGAGTGGATCGCTCGATTTCTTTGTGCATAAGTTGCCATGTACTGCAGTGTGTGAGAGCTCTTCTGATGTAAGCACCGATTGTGGAGTCTTTATATCTCTGTGGGCATTCGCTTTCTCCGTTGAGGCAGTGTCCGGTGTTCGTTGGTTTTACGTAGACGTTTGTGATGAATGATTCTTCTTCCTGCGTAACAAGGACGTCTAAGAACGGCATTGATTTGTCTGAGCTGCTTTCTATGGTGAAGGTGAGGCCTGAAGTATCTTGTAGGCAGAGCTTCAGCTGTTCTGCTTCGTAGTGACTTGTTGTTTTGATGAAGATGTCATCGATGTAGCGGCAGTATATGTCGGGCTTGCTTATTTTCTTGAATACTTCTTCTTCTACGCAGCCCATGAAGAAGTTTGCCAACAATACTCCTAAGGGAGAGCCCATAGAAATAATCAATACGGGATTTATTGTATATTTTTTTTTTCTACCGTATAATTTAACATGAATAAAATTAACTTGAATAGATTAATGCTGTTATATGTTTGTGTTATATCTCCCTTGCGTATTCATACCTATTATGACTAATTAACGTGGTGTAATGTATAATTAATATCAGACATGTTGTCATGTTAAATTTTCCTGTTGATAGAACGCTAGTGTATAGTGTGTCGTGAATCAACCTGTGTGCTTTCATATAATGAAAAAAAAAAAAAAAAAAAAGGCTATTTTTTTGGCTGGGAGAGGAGTTCGGTTGGCTAGTTTTAGGCTAGTTTCGAAGCGGGAACTGGCGATATGGCAGTCTGAAACCTGGCAACCCTGCGGGCCGCTGCCCTCTGACCTCTTCCTCACTTCCCCACACCACTTCACTGCGTGAGCAGGCTCTCACTTGCCTCGGCTCTTAAATCAAGCCTCGGCTGTGCCGAGCTGGCCGGACTCGTTGTCTTGACTTCTTCTATCCCTCCTCGTATACATTCAATATACTACATCAATACGGCGACCCAAGTATTATCTATCCTTGGATCGTCATCTAAGGAGGTAACTTATCAATCACCAGGCGCGCCCTTTTTGGGCGTGATAGAACCACCACGTGTCTTGGTCGTTCTCCGCCACACGCTACCCGCTACCACACTGATGCAACCACAATCCCTACAATTCTCCTCTACAAATACCACAATATCTACTATTTTCAATCCCCTTGCTCAAGGGGGATAGTAATCGCCCGAATTTGTCAGTGAAAAATCCCCGGGAGCACGCGGATTTGAACCGCCTACCCACATAATGGGAGACCAGCACGCTATCAACCTGACCATCGCGCAGTGTGTGTGTTTGTTTGTGCGTGTGTGTCTGTCATTCACCCATGGTCTTGTCCACGCGTTTCAGACTCGCAACCGCCAGTTTCACCCTCCCGGTGCGAGCTTGGAGCTCATTATTACCGATAATAAGTTGTGTGTCATTCACTCATGGTCTTGTCCACGCGTTTCAGACTCGCGATCGCCAGTTTCACCCTCCCGGTGTGAGCTTGGAGCTCATTATTACCGATAATAAGTGTGTGTGTTTTTGTGTTATTCATTCATTCACCCAGGGTTTTGCCTGCGCGAGCTGAAATATCGATCACCAGTTATTACGCCCTCAAAAATAGATTGGAAATCATAGTGACCGATATATGCGCAATGCTGGAAATTCACACACCACACTCACTCCTCTCATTGCTCAAGGGGGACAATAACAACATGTGCTGTCAGCGGATTCAACCCTGAGCGGGCTCACAACCCTGACCTATTGGGCAATAGGCGGAGGCGTATCCGATCAGATCAAACTGGCTGTGTGTGTGCGTGCGTGTGCGTATGCGCTTGTGCGAGTGTGCGTGATCTTGTGCGTGCGCGCGTGTATGTGTACATATGTATGTGTATGTATGTATGTATATATGCCTGTTTATATGAGACAGAAAGAAAAAAACCTTTTACAATTATGTTATTTGAAAATAATATCCATAGAATCTCAAACCATCACACTTGCATGTCTTCCCGAGCTTGTTCTTCCCTCCTTTGTCTGCCTTCCTTCCCTCTCCTCTTTTCTCCCTTTGTTTTCCCTCCACTTCCTCGTCTTTCCTTTCTCTTCTTCCTCCCTCCATTCCTCGCCTGCACCGCACCTGCCACTCACCCAGGTAACAACCAATCACGCCGAGGCCTGCCCCGGAGGTGGCCTATTCTCTCAGTAATGGCCCATTTAGCGCATTTTCTTTCCTCTAAGTGACTCGTTATCCTTGTGGTACTGATAGCCAGCAGGTTATATAATGGATCGATTATTTTTATCATTATCAATTAGTGATCGTATTTACTCACAGTATTGAATCATTTTTAGATTGTAGGGCGGAAGGCCTGGAGGGATAAGCAAAACAGTTGAGGAGCGGACATGTTCGAGGGGATGGGGCTGAGACAAGGCAGCCGTTAGGATACCAATATAAGATAGAAGCTGCACTGCCTGCCATCAAGCAGCGGGCTATGCACCATGTTGCATTATGCAAGGCTTGCCCTTGTTTGAAACAGAACAACCGCATATGAAAAAGTACCCGGACCAGGTAACACGGGGAGGTGTCATGCGAAGGAGTTGGTCACGAGTAAAATATATGGCATGCCTATCTTGAACGTGATCAATCAATCAATCATCGGGGGCATACGCCAGGGGGCGCGTCGCCTCGCCCACACTACGACGGCACTCCCGGGGGTCACCACGCGCGAGTCCCCATGCAGGCTCTTTTCCCATACCAAGCAACTCTCGACAGGAAATATCAAATTGTTCCAGCCACGAGCCTTGTGGGCGCCTCCTTGGCCTTTTCCACGCGGGATTGTCTCTTACAAATACATCCCGGGAGGAAGGATCGGTTTCAGGGTAGCGTGCGACATGCCCATATAGCCGACGCTGTATACGCAGCACTTAGTCGGCGCTGACGGACTAAGTATGTAGGTAATAGGCCTCGATTCAGTCTCACGGTGCAATCGCTTATTTGACACGTTATCATCCCAGTGATACCCCATGAATCTGCCAAGACACTTATTACCAAAGGCATCGATTGTCGCTATTTAGTGAAGACACTTATTACCAAAGGCATTGACTCAAGTCGCTATTTAATGTCCATGTCTCACGTCCATAGAGTATGACAGGGATCACAAGCGACATGAAGATCCGGATCTTTGTCTTTCTGCACAGGTATCGACAACGCCAAATACTCTTGTTGAGCGAGTCCATAACACCTTGGGCTATGCCAGTCCGCCGTAAGATTTCTTGACCTGACCCGCCGTCTCTAGGGACTGCGCTACCAAGGTATGTGAAACTTTCCATGATCTCAATGTCTTCGCCGCATGCATGAACAGACTATACTATTTCATCTAGTTGGCCTCCAAACACGTGGACCCTGGTCTTGAGCCAGGAAACCTCAAGTCCCAAAAGCTTTGCCTTCTCGTGCATATCACCCTCCAGCGATTCAGCAAAGCATCATCGAAAAAAACAAGATCAGTGATCTTGGTATTGCCGAGGGATACTCCACGATCACTTTGATCTACAACTTTGCCCAATACCCAGTCCATAAAAATGTTCAAAAGTGATGGGACAAGGACGCTCCCT
>JACEEZ010013560.1:704898-727398 GCA_016584305.1 Chionoecetes opilio | reverse complement strand
AGTGCCAAAAAATATCATGAATTTCGGCAGAGCGAGTCCTGTGATCCATGTTTGTAGGTCTCTAAATATTCACCTATTTTGCTTTAATACCTGGAAATAAAAATAAATTACAGTAAGAAATCGATTGAGAATCAGAAACTATAAGTAAATGTGACACAGTATAGATATCACAGTCACTTAACCGCTTTAAATAGAACCAGTCCCTGCCAGCCGAGTCCACAAACCTTGCGATAATGGCGCGATAATGCAGATAATGGCGCAAAATTGATGAGGCAGGCGCCACCTGAAGATGAACATGGATTACCCAAAAATATTGCAGGATTGATACCTTACTTATGGGTCAACTTTTCATTTGTATTACAAATAAAAATTCTCAAGTTGTGTTTTTCGACCAGGTCTAATATATATATATATATATATATATATATATATATATATATATATATATATATATATATGTGTGAAAATTATCCACTAACCACCCTTTCAATGAGTAGTGGTAGTTTTGTTTCTCCCCCCTCCCCTTGTAATAAAGGAGGTGTTGTTCGCTCATCATAGGGGAAGCGTAGGAATGTGTATATATATAATTATCTTGGTAATAGGTATTAATTAAGGTAATTTAAGTAAATGATAAGTACTGGGATAGGATAAATGAACATTCCCAGTGGTATTAACCATTTGCACCTTATATAATTAGCCCCTTGGTTTGAAACGGCTGGTCATTGGCCGCTGCCGTCATTATCCTCGCCACCGAGGGTTGGACACGTGGCTGGGTATTGTAGCGGTCCACCCGCCGCCCGCCGAGCGAGTTTGTAAACTTTCAGACCCTCGTGGGAGTAACATCTCTCTCCAAACTTCTCTGATTATATTGCTAAGTTTTATATAAACTTTAGTACACTTCATTTTCCCGTGAGAGTAACATCTCTCTAATCTTCTCTGATTAAATCGAGAAGAATTGTATATACATTTTGTAAATATAAGTGTTAAACAATAGGACGTGTCTTATCGACATAGCGAATATCTCGCCGCGTCGTGTTAATGTGAAAACCCGCCTGACGCCGTAACAAAACACATCGCCCACGCCCTTCACCGCCGGCCTGACCACGCCCGACAAGCCCGAATACCAAGAGAATTGCAGTATTGATAAGCCTTCACCCAATTCAGCCCTCCTATCCCCCGATAAGTATCTTAGTTAGTACTGGCTGGGGTATTTTGTCGGGATGAGATAGACAAAGGGTTTTAGAAGGTAAGAACTCTAAATAAATAAATGTTTGTGACGTAAAATTTCCACATTGGTGCCCCGAGTGAGGAATATTGATGTTCATGTGATTCGAGGTGGTCGTTGTGAGGCGTAGTTATGAGGCTACCACAGCAGGTGGTTGAAAGAGTAGAGGTGAGGTGTTTCGCGGCGTCAGGAACGACTCAACAGCCGTGTGACTACCATACGCCATGTAGTAGATAACATCAGAGGTTACGTAGCACTAGTTAGTTGTAATAGTTAAGTGGTGGTTGGTCATAGATCTGGTTATGTGTCTTGACCGACCGAATCAACGGCCCTTCCACCACTTGATGATATAATAATTACCAATTAACAATAATTTTTAGTTACGTAATCTTGCATTTATTTAATATTTTATTTGACTTCGTTATCAACTAAATCATGACGGAATTAGTTAAGCATTCTTTATCGGCAAAATTAGGAATGCTCACACGAATATATAATATGTGTGAGGACGCAACTAAGACTATTCCTATTGATTATATTAATTTGAAGACTGGTCTATCATTGTTAAAAAATCAATGGGATAAATATGAAGAGGCTTACTTCCTATATGAAGTTCGATTAACAGAAGCTGGGGATAAGGAGTTTATTCACCAATGCGTGACCAAGTATGAACCAGGGATGTCAACAAGAAAAGAAAAAAAACTCTGAAATAAAATAATAGGGCGACCAACTCATCCGAGCGCAGCGAGGCTGACCGACCGTAGCGAGGGAACCTCCCAGCTGGGGGTTCGGGGGGCTTACAGCCCCCAGAGATTTTTTGTAAATTTCATGCTCTGAGAGAGCTTCTGCGAGGTCCTTGGTTATATCTATAATAATTTCTGGTCATTTTTGTCTGTTTTTGTGTCCACAATTTGTGTATATGTATATATCTCTGGCCATACTATATTAAGTATATACCCTCTGGCCAATCTGGCTTGCCTCCTGCTGTGGCATCCCTGCATTGAACTCTCCAGGCCTGGAGCCTGCAAACTTGACACAGTGAGGGCAGTGTGCCAATCGATACCAGACCCCTGGATCACCAGAGCTATCTCACCTGGCTGTGGCTGCTGTAATCCACCCCCAACATACTGACTGTGGGCTGCTGTATTCCACCCCCAACATACTGCCTCCTTAGCAAACTTGTAGCAGTGGAGTCAGGAGATATCGGCAGCCTAGTATTAACTTCCCGCTAGGCAGCCAAAAAATGTTTTATGGTCTGTGCTGGATCAGTGGCCAGGGTCAGGTTCGGCTGTGGGCTAGGCAGCTATGTACACCCCCCCCCCCAAAAAAAAAATTGTTTTAACCCGAATCTACACGATTCACAGAAATGACCCAGCTGGCAATAAAATACTCGGAAATCCGCGAATCCGCGGAAAATTGACATCCCTGATTATTGAACACGAGTATCAAAGATATCTTGATAAGATAATTGAATATGAGGGATAACTGGAGTGTGCTCATATTCTAACAACAGCTAAAGCCTCTTTACCCAAAATTAAATTACCAGACTTGTCATAACCTCAGTTCTCAGGGGAAAATTGGTTATCCTTCTGGGATAAATTTAAATATATTGATGATAGAGCTGACTTAACAGAGGTACATAGGCCTATATTAACTTATTTGTTGGGTCAGTTCAGAGGTCCCGCATATTTGCTGGTAAAGGAATTAACAGTTGAAAATGCCACATATTATGTGGCCCTCATGATTCTCAAAGAGAATTTTGAAGATAAGGACTTAGTTATAAAGAATGTATTTTGCAGGTTTATGGATCTACCCAGTCCTAATCATAATTACAAGAAATTGGAAGATTTCAGTGTAACTTTGAACTGCACCCTAAGAGCAATTGAAGCTCATAAACCCTTGATTGAGTCAGACTGGATGGTCAGTACAAAGACTACTCTATACTACTCTATACTGGACTTGCTACTCGTGCCCCGCGCCAACCCGCCCATGACCAGTGGAGGCCAGTTTTGCGATTCCTGGCATTTTCGAACATCACCCCCATTCCCCTTCCTGTGGTTTATCAGTATAAATGATATACTGTTATCTTCGTAAATGTTTGTTCTATAATATTATTAAATAAAAAACTGTAAAATACACTAAAGAAATGCCATTACAAGAGAGTGAAGAAATATGCTTGAACTTAATATTCACTTAAACTCTTCGCCATTTAATATTTTGCGAGAAAACATTTTAGATGAAACATATCAATAGAAGCGCATTTTCATTAGCTTTCCATTGACATATTTCGTTTTCGGATAAATGAATTACTACCATGCATAAATTAGCGTTAACAAAAATAATATCATCAATCGGATCGGCAAGTGAAAAAGTGTTCCATGAATACAGTAGACTATGGTCTATCAGTATAAATGATACACTGTTAGCTTCGTAAATTATTGTTCTATTATATTATCAAATAAAAAACTGTAAAATACACTAAAGAAATGCCATTATGAGACTCTGAAGAAATATGCATGAATCATAATCATAAAAGAACGTTTTCTGATAAATGAATTAGAACCATGCATAAATTAGCGTTAACTAAATAAATAACATCATCAATCGGGTAATCTTCCCGATTGATGATGTTATTTATTTAGTTACCGCTAATTTATGTATAGTTCTAATTCATTTATCAGAAAACGAAATATATCAATGGAAAGCTAATAAAATTTCGCTTCTATTGGTATGTTTCATGTAAAATGTTTTCTGGCAAAATATTAAATGGCGAAGAGTTTAAGTGAATATTAAGTTCATGCATATTTCTTCACTCGCTCATAATGGCATTTCTTTACTGTATTTTACAGTTTTTTATTTGATAATATTATAGAACAAACATTTACGCAGATAACGGTATATCTTTATTACTGATAAACCATAGGAAGGGAAATGAGAGTGATGTTCGAAAATGTCAGGAATCGCAAAACTAGCCTCCACTGGAAATAGCCCAAAATGAGTAGCAAGTCCAGTATACAGTAGTCTTTGGTTAGTACTATATATAATATGGAGGAAAATAGAGGGAGCGATGTTCGAAATGTGGTGGAACGCCGACGTGAGTTTCGACAGGGGATGCTTGCAGCCTATGTTGATCTCAAGAAGGCGTTTGACTCAGTGCATCGTGAGTCACTCTGGGATCTTCTGCGTCTTCGAGGGATTCCTGCAAGGACTATTGGTTTGATAACTGGTCTGTATTCTGGGACTGAGAGTGCTGTGAAGTGTGGGGCAGGTGTATCCAGCTTCTTTCCTGTGAATACAGGAGTGAGGCAGGGGTGCGTCCTTGCCCCATCACTTTTCAACGCTTGTATGGACTGGGTATTGGACAAGGTTGTAGATCAAAGTGATTGTGGAGCATCCGTCGGCAACACCAAGATCACTGATCTTGTTTTTGCCGATGATGCAGTAATCTTTGCTGAGTCGCTGGAGGTCCTGGTGATGGCTCTCGAGGCGCTGCACGAGGAGGCAAAGCCTTTGGGACTTGAGGTCTCCTGGCTCAAGACCAAGGTCCAGGTATTTGGAGACTTACTAGATGAAGCAGTACAGTCTGTTCATGCGTGTGGCGAGGACATTGAGATCTTGGAAAGTTTTACATACCTTGGTAGCGCAGTCCATAATGATGGCGGGTCACGTCAAGAAGTCTTACGACGGATTGGCATAGCCCACGGTGTTACGGACTCGCTCAGCAGGAGTATTTGGCGTTGTCGGTACCTGTGCAGGAGGACAAAGATCCGGATCTTCAAGTCGCTTGTGATCCCTGTCTTACTCTATGGTTGTGAGACATGGACACTAAATAGTGACTTGAAGAGACGAATCAATGCCTTTGGTAATAAGTGTCTTCGCAGAATCATGGGGTATCGCTGGGATGATTACGTGTCAAATCAGCGATTGCACCGTGAGACTGAATCGAGGCCTATTACCTGCATAGTCCGTCAGCGCCAACTTCGGCTATATGGGCATGTGGCACGCTACCCTGAAACCGATCCTTCCCATCGGGTTGTATCTGTAAGAGACAATCCGGCGTGGAGGAGGCCAAGGGGGCGCCCACAAGGCTCGTGGCTGGGGCAAGTTGATGTTTCTTGTCGAGAGCTGCTTGGTATGGGAAAGGAGCCTGCATGGGAACTCGCGCGTGGTGACCCCCGGGAGTGGCGTCGTAGGGTGGGCGAGGCGACGCGCCCCCCGGCTTATGCCCCCAATGATTGATTGATTGATTGATGTTCGAAAATGTCAGGAATCACGGCATTGGCCGCCACTGTATGTAAGTAGCTCAAGCTGAGAGGCAAGTCCAGTATAGAGTAGTCTTTGATCCAACCCTTACACTTTAGCACTATTTTCTCGTCTGGCTTAGCATTTCTGCCTTCCCTTCTTTGTCAATCGTCTGCTGATATTTTTTTTTTTTTTACACTTGTGCCTATAGAGCCTGTAGGCAGTGACCTCCAGGGCTCAGATGGTAGACCCTGGAGGTTAATTTGAGGGCTGTGATGGTTGGCCCTCGCCCGTGGGGGCGCAGGCAGGATTTTTTATAGTGACGCCTGTGATTTGAGGCTCATGCCGCCCCCCTGTGTACTCCGATGCACTCGCAATCGAAGGTAGAGTTAATGGGCAATATGTGTTCTTAGGCTACTCTACGATGCAGAAAGGTTTTAAGGGGATTTTCGTTCTCATCGGGGATCTAAGTCAGGTCACACAGAACGCCACTCGAGAGACGCTAACCACTCTGCTACTGCCTCCCCTAGTGTCACCATGGTAGGCCCTAGTGATGTGTGGGTTGGTAGATGGGTTGCATTCGTGTGCCTGTGTTTTACATGTAAGTGTTTAGAGAAGCCTTATAGATTTATTTTTGCCGACAAGTCGTTTAAGATATATTACAGAAACAAAGATGAATAACAAGAATACATATTATACACAAGCAACCTTTTGTGATAATGTATTTGATCTAGCTATTTTGCATACATGATATTTCCAGAACTTTCGGAACGCAGGCCATTTTTTGTAGTACTTTTCATGCTCTACTATTTCTACTACTACTACTACTACGTACTATTTCATTTTTCTTTCCTTTTTCAGCATTATTTTCGACAAACTTTTGCGCAGCGTGGTTGCTTTTTCCGTAGAAAATTCGTTTAAATTTTTGTATTTTTCTGTATTGTAATTTATCAAAGTATAAGGAGAGCAGAGCAATTATTTAGTGTCATGGAAGGGGTTTGACTCATCAAACCGATCTGAGGTGTATGACTGCCCCAGGGGACGGTGAGGTCTCCTAATACCGAATTAGCTTGTCTGGCAGATCCATAACTCACATCATATTCACATTTATCATGGTTAGGGCGGTAGTCCGTGCATGCGGGTGTTTGCAGACTTCGACCAGTAAGCCAGAGCCAAGTTTCAGGCCCCATGTCGACACTTATATATTAGGACGCAGTGAGAAAGAAGGTAGCAGCTGCTTGTCTGTTTTGGCGGGGAGAGGGGGAGAGGTAGGGAGGGTCAGGGAGGGAAAGGGGAAGAGGGAGAGAGAGAGAGAGAGAGAGAGAGAGAGAGAGAGAGAGAGAGAGAGAGAGAGAGAGAGAGAGAGAGAGAGAGAGAGAGAGAGAGAGAGAGAGAGAAGAGAGAGAGGAGAGAGAGAGAGAGAGAGAGAGAGAGAGAGAGAGAGAGAGAGAGAGAGAGAGAGAGAGAGAGAGAGAGATATTTTGGACGTGTTTTCTCTCTGCAGAGTTCATGCTTGAGTAATAATGTTTGGCTTTCCTTAACGAGATAATTACCTCTGCATAAACATTGTATCATTGAGCAGCATGCACCACTGTGTAAGCCCCCCGCCATACTCTCACCTTGGGCTTTGCTTGGCGTAAAAATAAATACACCATCTACCCTGCCCTCCTTCGTGTGCTATGGCGTTGACAAATATATTCTCACCTGGTAGCTCCTGAGGCTGCTGGCGGATCATCGGGCGTCGTAGGTGTAAGGTCATCCACAAGAGGCTCGTACGGAACTACAGGTTGCACCTCTCCTGGCTGTCGTTCCTGATGACTACACCGTCGGTTGGTGAACAGATCCCCGCCGTTTTCTTGTTCCGGAGGACTCAATAAAGCTCCCAGGTTGATATGGGACTCCGTCGTCCCACGCTGCTCCCTTGGAACCCTCCTCAGCGATCTCTGGGCTGATAACTTTTTCCCCTCTTCTTTGTCATCATCAGGTGAAAAGGAACTTTTTCGTGGGCGACGACGCAGATGCTCTGTTCTGTGAGGTCGGCGGTGGTCACCTTCTCTTGTGTGGTGGTGGTGAGGATAATGATTGTGCTGGTGGTGAGATGAGTTGTTTAGTTTGTCTCTTCGTCTTTGTATATTTTTGTTTCGCTTTCCTGAGCTTGACGTAGCCTTGTAATGGGAGAGACTGGAATCACCAGACAGAGATTTTCCATCAATGGCTATAAATGCGTCGTCGTTATCCAGGCGGGAAGGTTTGCTTCCATGATGCCGTGTCTCAGAACTTGTGTTAGGTGACTTCACATTAGTCTTAATATATTCTCGTTCATCATTTTCTGAAGGAAATGAAGTATCACTGGATCTCTTCTTCTTAACTGTAGCCACAGGTGTCTTCGCCTCGTCATCCTCGTTTACGGGAGAGAATTTTACTCCACCTGCTGAGGCGCCCACTTTTGCCGAGGGGCTCATCAGCTGGTTTAGGCTGAACTTTTTAATGTGCTGGTTTCTCCTGATTCCGAATAATTCCTCTGTTGGCAGTGACTGCTTACGTATAGCCTTCTGAGAATTGACCTTGTTGGTTGTCTCATTTTCTTCTAAGGACCGTTGCCGTGGCAGAGTTTGTTTATAAGAGCGCAATCTCCCATATGAGATATCTTTTTGAAAGAATGCCTTCTTTCGAGAATTTGATTTAGTCTTTTGTAGAGTGTTGTTATGGACTACTTCCTTCCCCTCGTGGATGTTTTCGGGGGAGTCGTCACTGAGAATCAAGGCACTATTTGTTTGCCTCTCGTGATATTTTTTGGCACGCATAGTTTCCAGCTTGAGGGATTCCTGGCTGGAGGGTATTAAACGATTATCTGAATTATTGGATGAGTCAGAATCTAGAGAAATTTGCTTGTCTCTAGCTGCAAACTTGAGACGTGCTAATATATATGAATCAGTTTCACTAAGGGTTTTCTTGTACTTGACATATTCCTCTCTATCGAAGTTGTCAATTTTAACGTTAATAATAGGATCTAAGACCTCGCCTGTATTAGGAATATGTATTTTATCTAAGCTGCTCTTTCTACGCTCCCTCAAACTGGCTTTTCTGCTCTCGCGCGCCCCTTCCTTAAGCGCCTCTTCATCCTCAGTCGCAAGTGGTGGAATTATTCCATCTTGGAGATCAGGGGACTCCGGCCTTTGAGGTGTAGGTGCTGAAACACACAAGGAAGGGAGTGGCTCCGACCTCGGTTTCCTGTTTGGTTTTTGAAGGACGAAGTCTGCCTCTTTAGCGTTCAAATTTTGATATACTTCAGACTTTAAACCGTAGGGCGCCGGGTAAAACAGTTCTTCGTGCAGGTTATTAGGGGTGAATAGACTTTGAGTGTAAGCTTCTTGCGAGGGCGTCAATAAATTGATCCATTCTGGAGACGTTACCATCGGTGGCCTAGCTTGGGTCTTGGTTGACTCATCTCCTGGTGCCGCACAGGACATGCTGTCTAAGCTTCGAAGAACACTTTCCGGAGCAAATGCCTTGGGTTTAGATATAAGTTTTTTGCTCTGAGGCTGCATAATGCTACTTAAAGACTCAAGCTTAGCAGGTAAAGATGCCTTCTTTGTTGATCCTGCACTCTTCGAAGTGAGGTCCTCAGCTGAAGTGCAGGATAGAAGTAGATGACTTTGACTACTAGTGCCGGAAGAAGCTTCCGAGGCTCTCCTTAAAGGCTCACGTGAATTTCTTGAAAGGCTTTGCGTGGTTGAAACAGGTTCCTCGTGCAAAGAGAAAATACCCGAGTTAGATGGATGTGATGTGTAAATGTCCTCGTTCCCGGAACATTTTGATTTTGACTCGTGATCCAGAGACAACTTTCTGGGTAATGAAGGCACCGTGGTGTGAGTTTCCTGCTTGCTGCTGTAATCAGCTTCAAACATGGGATTAAGCATACCTAGAGAGGACTTGCCTGAAAGCCTAGGTACACATGCGTGGCTTGTGCCGGGGTTGACGCACGCACACTGACCAAGAGGGGAAGTCATAAGGTCGCAGGAAGTTGTCTGAAGTCCACCAGAAGTCGGCTGTTTCCTCACTACTTCGGGATTAGTGTATCTTCGCGCAGGCCGGCTGCGGAGGCATCTTGGATATTCGGGATTTCTCGCTATTTTTATCTGGTGCGGCACCCCCAAGGAGTAAGAAGTATCACAGCAGTTGGACACGGGTTTGCGAAAACGCTCTGTGTCCTCTGTGGACACAAGACTGAAAGGTTTGATACAAGCCCTTCCATTGTCTCCTAGAAGATACGATTTACTGAAAAGGCTCGCGTCCAGCATGTCGTCTCCTCCTTCAGGCAGACTAAAGATCCCGTTCTCCTCTGTGCTCTTTTTAGAATTTCCGATGGCTCTGCACGGTGACGAGAAAGGTCCACACTGAAAAGGCTGTCCGCACGACACTAGGAGGGAAGAATGAAGCGGTCTTAGATTAAACGCTGGTGAATAGTATGTACCTCTAGTTGGGCGTGAACCTTTGCCGGAGAGTTCCGGCTGCATACCAATCTGCCACTCTGGCCCGTCACGGGCGGAGTTTTCAGGCTTAGGATTGAGCCGAAATAGCTCTGGCTTCTTGGTCATGTAAGTAATCATTTCTGGTTCGTGTTTTTCATATTTGGCAGTATCACAGAGTTGCTCTCTTGCTTGCCCTTGAGGGCGTGCATCAAGGGCAGAGGAAGGTGATGACTGTCGTCCTGGACTCCCTCTACTATAAGATAACGAGGTACTCTCCCTCTCTTGTTTACCAACTGCCTCCTCAAGTGTTGTTATTTTAGACTCGCACTTAGTGTCTGAAATCTGAATAGGAGACTTCACTTGGTCAAATTCATCCAGATCATCTCCATTGCCAGAGTCTGGTGACACTTCGTAAAGTTTTGTATTTTCCTGTTTGCCAGCGGGTATGGTGGTAATGGTGGCGGTTGTGGTGACAGAGGAAGGGGCGGACAACGATAGAGGGAGAGAAGTGGGTCCAAGAGGGCAGGGAGCACACGACACTTCCATCATGGCCTCCTAAGGCCTATTAATTTTCTTGACACTTCCATTGCTATAAATTGTTAGCTTATATAGTGTTGGATTTGGAGAGCGTGACGACAAACATACAATAACCCTCTTCAGGATGCTGGACACACCACTATTGCTGTTGCTCCTGAAGCTCGCTTGTAGATGGAACTGACCGATGACCTCAGAATATTGAGGCCCCGCTCACTCCCGAGACATGAGAGATGTAGGCGCTGGTGGTCACAGCGCTTCCTGTCATAGACTTCGCCGTGTATAAGGAGAAGCGTCCCTCTGGAATCCACTGTTTCCTTCCCTGCGGTAGCCACACCTGCAATATGAGAAATTTGTTAGCAGTCATCTATCCCCACCACCACCGTCATGCACGTCATTGTATTTTGTTGGTCTGCTCTGCGGTTACGGCTAACAACTCAAGATAGAGAGATTGCATGAAATCCAGGCAGCACGCGCATGGCATTAACTTTAATTATGCGGTGGGGCACAACACGTGAGGGAATATTTAGTGTGTTTTTCCTGCACCTCCGCCCTGCTGCACTTCACCACACACATACTAGGTGCACTTCTAACACTTGCCTTCCTCATTCAAAAGTAATCATGTTGTTTTTATTATATTTCACCTTTACGTCTCTAAAAACTCCTCTCTATCATTCTGCACCCTATTTTTTTCTTTATATCACATCCTCTCCTTCCCCATTCTTATCTTTAACTTCCGACTTAAACTCTGCATATTCTTTTACTTTTCACCATCTTCCTGTGCTTTATCATCCACTCTCTATCCCTTCCTTTACACTTGAGATACTTTCCATCCTTAACCTTTCCTTCCCTTCCGTGTATCCTACAATCATTCCCAGCCATGATGAGCAGCAATACATGACTTACAACTTTTCCATATTCACATACTCCCTGCCATATAAATTTGTTCACTGACTTTTTTTCATGCATCGCTGAAACCATTGCCATAAAATGTTGTCTCTACCTCACTTGCCCCTCCCAACCACCCCGCCACCACCACACCAAGGTATCGTTGCGTGGCGGGGCTCAGGTGGCTTCACTTTTCCCTTGACTGGGTGGGTGCTTGCATATTTCAGCGTTGTGTGTGTTGCCTTGGAAGCTCGTGTGAATGGCCGTAGGTGCTTCGCTTGCTCTCGACTGATATTCGCGTGTCAGACATTTCATAACACTTTTTTTTAATCCCTTTACCATCAAAAACGACGTAAAAATAAGGCATACCAATAGTTTAAAAAAAATATACATATTATTATATATATATAATATATATATATATATATATATATAAATTATATTATATATATATATATATATATATTATATATATATATATATATATATATATATATATATATAATATATACGCATATATAGTAACAAGACACCTCCCGAACGAAAATGGCCCAGCCCCTTTCTATATTCTCTTACTGTCTTTTTTATAGGGACTGGCAATTAAGCGGGCTTTGTGTTACCACTTTTTTTGTGCCCTTGGCCAGTCCTTTGTGATGTAAAAAAAATCTCTCTCTCTCTCTCTCTCTCTCTCTCTCTCCTCTCTCTCTCTCTCTCTCTCTCTCCTCTCTCTCTCTCTCTCTCTCTCTCTCTCTCTTCATATTATATATTATATATTATATATATATATATATATATATATATATATATCACATATATATACATATATATAAATATCATATATATCTATATAAACCTATGTATAAACTATATATGCCCTTTATATTTCTGCCCGTAATCATGCCAAATCTTTACTTCAACTTACCAAAAAATCCTTCATTCATAGAAAATGTCAAAATCTTTCTGAATCGAATTCCTTTCGTGACTTCTGGCCTCTAGCTAATAGTATCTCTAACAATTTTTCTTCTTCATGTTTCCCTCCTATGCTTCACCCAGATGGCTCCACAGCTGTCTCATCTATTTCTTAAGCTGAACTCTTCGCTCTACTTTGCTGAAAATTCCACTCGGGTTGATGAATGGCTTGTTTCTCCTTCTCCTGCATCCTCTGACTATACTATGCCTGTTATTAAGAACCTTCATAATGATGTTTTCTTTGTCCTTTCTGGCCTAGATCCTCGGAAGGCTTACGGTCCTGACGGAGTCCCTCCTATTGTTCGCAAAAACTGTGCTTCTGTGCTTGCACCCTGCCTGGTCAAACTTTTCCGTCTTTGTCTATCTACTTCCACCTTTCCTTCTTGCTGGAAGTTTGCTCACATACAACCTGTTCTTAACCCTCTACTTCCCAACTTTTCTTTTTCGATGATAAAAAATATTTTTACATGTTTTTGTACTTGTGTACATCATAATTATATGACTGTCTGTTTTATAATTTTGATTTAGTCATTTATAATAAGTGCCTTAGAACTAGAGGACGAGTTCGTCCACGTGGGCATGATAATTAATGGATAGATTTCTGAAAATATAAAGTATAGTTTTTTAATCAAACTAATGTTTATATTTCTTTTACTTTGATGTTTATTTTTGTTTCACAGCTATCGCAATATACTTAATGAGCAGTTTTAATCATCAAATATTGATATCTTGTGCACTGAAAAGACAATTTATATTTATTATTTTTTTTTTTTTGGCGTTAGATCCTATAGCGCCTGTAGGCTATTATTAATCTTCCTTCGTCAGGAAAGGGAATGTAGGGAACACTGTTTGCAACACGTATTGTTAAGTGTAGCAGAAATAATATTTTCACTCGTTAGTATAATATTGAAAAATAACTGGAAGATCTTTGCCTAAAAATTTGGTATCCTCCTTTACTGACTATTTAATATGAAATTGTACGTAAGTCTTGCTTCCAATTCAGGCAGTGTCACAGCAATAGTTCATTCAGCAATATATATAAATATATATATATATATATATATATATAATATATATATATAAAATATACAGTAGCGGACGTAAATATTGGCGGCGTCGGTCTTATGCCAAAACGCGCCAGAACACATCTATAATAATATAAGCGAAAGTGTGTGTGTGTGTCTGTCCTGTCCGCTCTGGGTGCCGCCCCCTGTGGCGGAATCCCCTCATATGGCACAGTTTTGGAATCGGGTCGACCAGGGGAAGTTTTTAAGCCCACTTATAAGATGATCCGATCACTTTTTTTTTTTTTTTTAGCAGCCTATTAGCGAAAATTGTAAAAAAAAAGTGGGTTGCGAGAATTGAGGAAACCTTGATGTAGGGTGATGGGTAATGGGTGAGTGAATGGGTGGGGTGATGGGTAATGGGTGATGGGTGAGTGAATGGGTGGGGGGTGATGGGTGATGGGTGAGGGAATAGGTGGGGGGTGATGGGTAATGGGTGAGTGAATGCGTGTGTGGTGATGGTTAATGAGTGAGTGAATGGGTGGGGCGGTGATGGGTAATGGGTGATTGAATGGGGGGGGGTGGGTGGGTAATGGGTGAGTGAATGGGTGGGGGGTGATGGGTAATGGGTGAGTGAATGGGTGTGGGGTGATGGGTAATGGGTGGGGGGTGATGGGTAATGGGTGAGTGAATGGATTGGGGGTGATGTGAATGGGTTGGCGTTAATATACATTTATACATCCATGATTTCATGAAAGTTAGAAGGGGCTATCTGGAGAGTCTGTGTTTGGTGGGCCCTCGGCCCACCAAACACAGGTGGTGGGCCTTCGGCCCACCAATAGCCCTCCGCAGGAGCTAGCCAAAAAGTCCGCCCGGAGGGCGGCTTTGCGGCTAGTTCGATAATAATTATGAAGGATGGCTGCTTACTTTGAATTTTTTACTTTGACGGCATCCCACTACGTCTAACGTCTATTAAGCATAATCAAACAATTAAATCACCTTCTGCAGTAGTGTGGATAGAGGGATTTCTGCCAACATCATGAGTAGCGCTGCATTTTCACGTTATAAACAAAGGCAAACCGGTTCCCAGAGCAAACTACAGAAAAACTAAACACTCTCATATTTGAATTTATTGGGCATTTGGCAACTCTGCAAGGGTAACTGGGGAAGTGATCTGTGTGGTCACGACACCCAGTAATCCATTACAGCCTGTGCAGGGAGGTGCCGCGGAGGAGTTGCCAGCCCGCGGCATTTTAAGACAACAGCGTTTTGCCTCTATCTTGTCTCTTCTGTGGACTATGGGGAGGTATAGACCTGTGACAAGTGATGATATTAGTGCTATTTCGTCACTCCACAAGGCAGGACACTCAGTGAAAGATATTGCTGAAAACACAGGCGTTAGTGTGAGAAGTGTCAGCCGTTGGGTGCAACTAATTTCAAACTCGTGACGACGATTTGCCGCGGAAGAAATTACCCTCTGGCAGGCCCTGTAAAACCCACCCAAGAACATTAAACATCATCAAGCGTGAGGTTGATAAGTGTCCCAGTATTTTCGGTAGACAATTAAAGGAAAATAACCATGTACTGCTAGGTGAAGTGTCTGTCAGGACAGTGCGACGTCGAGTCCATGACGACCTTGGATTTTAACACTTGTTGCGTGACCTAAACCTCTCCTAAAAGAGGTTCATAAGGACAACAGACTTCAGTTCTGCCGCAAGTACCTCCCTTGGGATACTGAGAGCTGGAAAGGAGTACTTTGGAGTGATGAGGCAAAATTTACAGTTACCAGCAGCAGGAAAAAGCGAGTTTATCGCCTCCCGGACAGTGATCCGTACGCGCCAAAGTTCACACACAACACTGTAAAATTCCCAGATTCCTTAATGGTGTGGGGATGCTTCTCTTTCCATGGTGTTGGGAAACTTGTGGTGCTCCCCAAAAATGAGTCAATGAACCAATATAATTATTTGGAACTGCTGTGTGACAATCTGCCTGACTGCTTCGAGGTGTGCCAAGCCCACACATTCGTGCAGGATAATGCACCCTGCCACAAAGCAAAATCGGTGACAACCTGGCTTCATGACTGCTCTGTGGACTTCATTGAGGATTGGCCAGCCTATTCTCCTGACCTTAATCCCATCGAAAACTTGTGGTCCATTATCAAACGCAAGTTATGTGACCATGATACCTCAACGCTTCCCCGACTAGAAGCGGCACTCCTCAAATTGTGGACAGAAATCCCTCTGTCCACGTTACAAAACTTGACAGAGAGTGTCCCATCACGTTTTAAAGAGTGCATTAGACGTAAGGGGATGCCAACAAAGTATTAACATTAAGGTAAGTAATCACTATTTATTGTACCATTATATTTGTTTTACCGCGTTGGGCTACGGGCTGACGCCGCCAATATTTACGTCCGCTACTGTATATATATATATATATATATATATATATATATATATATATATATATATATATATATATATATGTATGCGTGTGTCACTGGAAAAGGAAAAGACTGATCCATTGGCTCACGGTACTGTTGTCAACCATATGTACCTTATTTTTGATAGATTCCCAACGGTTACGACTCATAACTGCTGCAGGAACAACTTGTGCACACCATTTAGCACCTAAATGGTGAGACCAGTGCCTTCTGATATTAGGAAGTTCACTAATAGAAAAGTATATGCACAAACAGAAATCTATTGTGCATGCTCATTGCGATCTATGTTGAGAATCCTGCTTGAATTGTTTTGGACTGAGTAGAGGATTGATTATGTTGCAAATGGCAAGCAAATCCTCTGTAAGAAATTGCCTTACATACTCAATAGGCTGACGTGAATCATCATCAAATACATGATGCGGGCCAAGATAGCTGTAATCTTTTGTAGTAAAATGTTCACCAGCAGGCACCCTTGATGTAGTAGTGGCCCTGGCATTAGCAAGATCTAAATCTTAGACCGAAAATAATTGTCTATTTGTCTGCCATAAAAGGTTGCCTGTAATAAATAATGATAATAGTAAAAATATAAATAATTGATAATAACAATAATAATAATAAACATAAATAGCCTATACAGATCACAACCTTATAAATACATAACATAAACCTGAAGATTAATATTTACAAAATACTACAAATTTATATTCGCTTTTCTGTACCCAGTAGAAAAAAAAAAAGAAAAAAAAAAAAAGAGAGAGGGAACCATAGTTTCCAGCTGGACGAATTAGTCAACTAATACAATGTTAGTATATGAACTACAATGTGTGTCAAACAGTGTTTTGATACATATCACACCAACAAGTAACTAACTATTCAACAACTTATATGAATTTTCCCATACTCATAACTTACTTGATAATTCATCAATTTGAGCGTAATGAAGGGAGACTAGTTGCAAAACGTTGCACGTCTGACCCCCTTATTTGTCAACCTATCACTGAGCGAAAAACAACAGGCAGTGGGCGGTGTTAGGTGTGTGGGGAAGCACACGTACCAGACGAATTCGTCGACTCGGGAAACAGGACCATGTATGCAGTATTCTTCCCATTACACCCAGATGAAAGTTAATGGACGAATTCGTCCTCGTGGGAATTAAAGGGCTAAGAAGGGTGACCGTTCTAATCCTTCAAACTACCATCCTATAACTTTGACTTCCTGCCTTTCCTAAAGCTTTTGAATCTACACTTAATAAGAAGATTCTTAAGCATCTATCTGCTCACAATATTCTATCTGATCGTCAGTACGGTTTCCGTAAAGGGCGATCTACTGGCGATCTTCTAGCTTTCCTTACTGAATCTTGGTCATCCTCCTTTAGGGGTTTCGGTGAAACTTTTGTTGTTGCCCTTGACATATCAAAAACTTTTGATAGAGTCTGGCACAAACCTTTAATTCCAATCTACCCTCATTCAATTTCCATCCTTCTCTTTGTATCTTCATCTTAAGTTTCCTTTCAAACCGTTCTATTGCAGCTACTGTAGACGGACATTGTTCTTCTCCTAAATCTATCAATAGTGGTGTTCCCCAGGGTTCTGTCCTATCACTCACTCTCTTTCTATTATTCATTAATGATCTTCTAAGTCTAACTCAAAGCCTCTATCCACTCCTACGTTGATGATTCTACCCTGCATTTTCAACGTCGTTTATTAGACGTCCAACTCAACAGGAACTAAGTGATTCACGGAGAGATGCCACCGAGCGCCTAACTTCTGATCTTTCTATAATTTCTGATTGGGGCAAAGCAAACTATGTTTTGTTCAATACCTCAAAAACCCAATTTTTTCACCTATCTACTCGTTAAAACCTAACAGATAACTATTTCCTCTTCTTCAATGACACTCAACTATCTCTTTCTTCTGCAATTAACATTCTTGGTCTATCCTTTACTAAAAATCTGAACTGGAAATATCACATCTCATCTCGTGCTAAAACAGCTTCTAAGAAGTTAGGTGTCCTGTGGCGTCTGCGTCCCTTTTTGCTCCCTTCCTATTGCTTGCTTTCTACAGGGACCTTATCCGCCCATGTATGGAGTATGTCTCACATGTTTGGGGGGGATCCACTCATACAGCTATCCTAAACAGGGTTGAGTCAAAAGCTTTTCGTCTCATCAACTTTCCTCCTCTGACTGACAGTCTTCAATCTTTAAATCACCGCCGCAATGTTGCTTCTCTTGCTATCTTCTACCGTTATTTTCATGCTCACTGCTCTTCTGAACTTGCTAACTGCATGCCTACCCCCTCCCGCGTCCTCACTGCACAAGACTCTACTCATTTTCATCCCTATTTTGTCCATCTTCCTAATGCAAGAGTTAATCAGTATCTTTACTATTTCATCCCTTTCACTGGTAAACTCTGGAACTCTCTTCCTGTTTATATTTTTCCACCTTCCTATGACCTAAATCTTTTCAAGAGAAGAGTAACAAGACACCTCTCGAACTAAATTGGCCCACCCCCCTGTTTTTATTTCTCTTACTGTCCTCTGTATAGGGACTGGCAACTGAGCCGGCTTTGTGTTACCTCTTTTTGTTGTGTCCTTGGCCAGTTGTTTGTGATGTAAAAAAAAATATATATATGTATACTAGCCGCAAAGCCGCCCTCCGGGCGGACTTTTTGGCTAGCTCCTGCGGAGGGCTATTGGTGGGCCATCGGCCCACCACCTGTGTTTGTTGGGCCGAAGGCCCACCAAACACAGACTCTCTAGATAGCCCCTTCTAACTTTCCTGAAATCATGGATGTAGAAATGTATGTATTCCCTCCACCCATTCACTCACCCATTACCCATCACCCCCCACCCATTCACTCACCCATTACCCATCACCACACACCCATTCACTCACCCATTACCCATCACCCCCCACCTATTCCCTCACCCATCACCCATCACCCCCCACCCATTCACTCACCCATTACCCATCACCCCACCCATTCACTCACCCATTACCCATCACCCTACATCAAGGTTTCCTCAATTCTCGCAACCCACTTTATTTTCTTCACAATTCTCGCTAATAGGCTACTAAAATTTAAAAAAAAAAAAAAAAAAAAAAGTGATCGGATCATCCCGTAAGTGGGCTTAAAACAGTGGTTCTTAACCTGGTTCGATCGAACCCCAGGGGTTCGGTGAGCCAATCCCAGGGGTTCGGTGGAGGCCCTCCAAGAACATTGCAATTTTGCTAATATTGTAATTCCAGATTATTCACCAGATTAAACTACGCGAAATCAACGTAAATTTAAGCAGCGCGGTGGAGAGTCATGTGCGGGTGTAGTGCGTGTGCTCGCCCGCCTTTCTCACTTCACCTCATTTTGCCATTGAATATAAAATTGGTGCAAAATATCCCTTTTGATGCCTCAATTCTAGCGCTTTGTGTCTTGGTAGAACGCCGACGTGAGTTTCGACAGCGGATGCTTGCAGCCTATGTTGATCTCAAGAAGGCGATTGACTCAGTGCATCGTGAGTCACTCCGAGATCTTCTGCGACTTCGCGGGATTCCTGCAAGGACTATTTGTTTGATAACCGGTCTGTACTCTGGAACTGAGAGTGCTGTGAAGTGTGGTGAGGTGTATCCAGCTTCTTTCCTGTTAATACAGGAGTGAGACAAGGGTGCGTCCTTGCCCCTTCACATGTCAACACTTGTATGGACTGGGTATTGGGCAAAGTTGTAGATCAAAGTGATTGTGGAGCATCCCTAGGCAACACCAAGATCAATGATCTTGTTTTTGCCGATGATGTAGTAATCTTTGCTGAGTCGCTGGAGGTCCTGGTGATGGCTCTCGAGGCGCTGCACGAGGAGGCAAACCCTTTGGGACTTGAGGTCTCCTGGCTTAAGACCAAGGTCCAGGTGTTTGGAGGCTTACTAGATGAAACAGTACAGTCTGTTCATGCGTGTGGCGAGGACATTGAGATCTTGGAATGTTTTATGCTAGGCTGCAAGGATGGGTCACAGGCAAACAACACATATTGGATGACGCCTTCCACACCTTTCTTTTTATCTTACATGTCATAAATCCTTCGTCCATACGTACATAAAATGCAAAACTATCATTGATAGATTAATTGAAGTTTGTCCACTCATCAGATCCTTGTGTTGTTTGTTATCTCAGTCATTCAGAATAGAAGAGCTGATCAGGGTTCCACTACAAACCACTGAATTACTAGTGTATAATCATAGCATGAGAAGAAACTTAGTTAGTTTTTGTATGTTAATAGATAAAAAAAAAAAAGGTTCTTTGATAACCGTTTTCCGAGTCTGCCACATTGAGTGCATATGTGGGTACGAACTCAACGGCCCCTTATCCGTATGCCCTTTGAGACAGTCGCCATATTTATTATAAAGGCTGGTGTCCCTTAATTGCCAGCCCATTTAACACATATCACATTTTGGTATGAAATAAATATGTTACCTATTGTGCCTCATTATATACATTCCAGCTTCGTTCAGTAAAATACTACAGTATTGGGTGCACTATAATAGCTATATAAGCTATTACATAGAAAAAAAGATCAACATTACATGTATCTGTATCGTCACGTTCAGGGTCATGAAATATTATTGGCGTGCATTAACTTTATTGTGAAAAAAAGCCCTCTGTATTCTCTTTGGGTGAATAAAAGCAAGGTTTTGATACTTAAATATTTTCACAAACGTCTAAGTCAGTGGTTCTCAACTGGTGTTCCATGATAACTTTTTTAGTGGTCCACAGGACGTTCACGATATTTGGAAATGAACTGAAATATATATGGAACCAAAATGTTCGCTGTCTAATATTATTTCATTTATTTCTGAAAATTCCGTTTACTTTATATTTATAGGATATATATTTATAACGAACCCTTTACCTACCTTTAAAATCTACCCTTTTTCATCATATTTATAAAGTCAAAAAGGAGATGATCCATAATTTTGTTTTCAATTGGGCTAGTGGTCCATGGCTTGAAACGAGTTGAGAACCAAAGGTAATTCTAAGCGAATTCGAGGATTAAAATTATAATTCCCTTATTAAGATGTATCTTCACGTGAACAGCCGGGTAAGCTTCACAGGTCTTAAAATGACTTGCCTAAAAAAAATTATGCCGCTCCTTGCGAGCAAGAAGGTGGATGAGAACTATTGACGCCATTTTTTCTTTCATCTATGTAAAAGAGATGGAAGGAAGGTACTCAGGTATAAGGAAGCGCATAAAGTGGCGTAAAAAATAATAAATCCGAAGGAAATATTTCCATTTTCTTTATGAATATATTACGATACTAAAGGCAGATATAAGAATTCAAATAGCCTAATTGAAAAGCTGTTAGAGAGATCGGAAACATATTTTCTACATTAAATGTACTAGCTAAAGACAGAAATAAAAATAACAAAAAGCCTGCTAATTGCCACTCCCCATAGAACTCCAACTTTCCTACAAAAGGGAAAGGTTATTTTAGTTTTGGAGATGTCTTGATACTCCTCTCTTTTCAGTAATTAAAGCCGTAGTGGGGGTTGGAAAAAGTGGAAACAGGAAGAGTTGCAGAGTGTCCAAGTGAAACAAATGAGAGTGAAGGTGCTGGTTACGAGCGAGCGCGAAGCGTCGCGAGTCCTCACTGGATACGGGATTTTTCTCACTTAGCGGCCGACCCGACCGACCATCACGCTTTTCAGGAGCTCATGTCTTTGGAATCCCGCTTCCGATTGATAAGCGGTCTTCGCCATCTGAAGCGGTCATCGCCATTCAATCCCTATTCACGCTTACAGAGAAATTTCCGTGCTATCGGGTTTCTACGGGCTCGCTCGTCCTTCGCCGATTAAGGCGTCTTACTGGTTAGCTATTGTCAGTAAGATGGACAGAATAGGGATGAGGTTAAGTAGAAGGTATTGTGTAGCGAAGCCGCAGGAGGAGTGGAGGCATGTAGTTAGCCAGTTTAATTAAAAAGAGCAGTAAGCATGGATATAACGGTAAAAGATAGCAAGAGAAGCATCATTGCCGCGGTGTTGAGAGATTGATGACAGTCAGTTAGCGAAGGGAAGTTGTCGATGCGATAAACTTTTGATTTTACACGGTTTAATTAAGAGAGCTGTTTGAGTCGATTCCCCCCAAACATGATAGGCATGCTCTATACATGGGCGGATAAGAACTCTGTACAGAGCAGGCAGCTGGGAGGGAGAAAATAATTGACCTAGACGTCACCTAACACCTAACTTCTTAGAAGTTGATTTAACAACTGTTGAAAAGATTCTGGTTGGGGAACAAACAAGCAGGGAATGGGTAGGGAAACACAAAAATGTAGTTCAGTAAGGTGTGGGTGGAGGGGATGAGTTGGGGCTTATATGTTGCGATGATGATGAAGATGGGGGAGGATGAACAAGTAGTGGTGAGGAAAGAGAGAAAGGGGGGAAAACACAGCTCTTAGTGAAGGATGTGACTGGAAGGAAATTATTCGGAGAATGAGTAAGAAATACTTTCATTCGTGAATAAAAAGAAAAAGCAAGAGCAAAATCAAAGTGAACCACTAACACACTTTGGCATTTCAGGATGGCAAAGAGGGATGCACATGGCAGGTTTGCATAATGACAATAGGCATGGCAAGGGCGTTCGTTACATGGAAAAGACGTTAGTATATATGGATGGGTCAGGAGAGGGTGAGTCCTGATTTTCGCTCTGGTGGACATGTTGAATGATCAATGACATCGACAT
>JACEEZ010013560.1:674898-699898 GCA_016584305.1 Chionoecetes opilio | reverse complement strand
AGGAGGTTAAAACGTGGTGTTAGGTTAGATTTGGTTAGGTTATTGAGTAAAAAGGTGTGGTTAGGTTAGTTAATTTTCATATATCTTATACACTCTCCTTCCTATCAAAAGCATCTTATAATTATCTTCGAAAGTAGTTACTTGAGACGGAAGCTCATAGATAGAATTTTTCTCAGAATCCATTAAGGTAAACATAAATCATACTCCCAATTGTGTAGAAAATTTTGTTCTTAGGGTAAAAATTTACCATAACATATCCAGCAATCTAGATAACTTAATTGACTATTAGTTGCTCTTTATTATTGGTAAATATGCAGTTTCAACCAATACTCCCTATTGACCAATACTTGCCTGACATAAATGGAGGGGCAGTCTGTGCCCCCCAGAGCCCCCTGCTAGTTCACTAATCTAACCTGGGCATTGGTTACGTAACCTAACTTCGTTGGGAGTGTTTCGATCCTCCCCCAGACCCCCGTGTTATTTTTCATTTCCGACAGCTGTTGTAGGAGTTAGAAATACTCATTATGATGAGAACGAAACGTTCAGGATACATAATATCACCTATCGTGTATTGATCGTAACTGCACTCGTACCATATTATTAAATGAAACAGTTTCTTTCGGTATTATTTTATTCTAGGATCAAAATTCCCTACATTATTGGGAGTATGGTTTCCATTTTACCTTACTGGATTCTGAGAAACTTTCTGAGTTTCTGTCAAAAATCAATATTTTCGGAGATATAGAAGATTTTTGGGGAAGGGAGGGGGAATACGTCAGTTTTGTTTACAAATGGCTTATCCGTCCTCTTCTTGTGACCAATATAGCTTTTGTTTCGGAATATGTAAGTGTTTGTACGTGTCTTTAACCAAGGCTTTTGTAATGTATGCATATCTTATTATATGCATATCATGCATATCATATCAAATTATATTATGCATATCAAATTATAAGAAACTTTCTGTCTCTTCTCAGTTACCGTCACAGATTTGTACTTAAAAATATATTCAATTTCTGTAGTTTTAACACTAATTCATTATTACCTGCCTGTCATTGTACTTCAGAGTAATTATTCAAATCGTAGGGCATTGAATAAATGTGTTTATAGCGTGACATTGAAACTTTTACTAAATGTGCGCGTGCGTCAATAAAAATAATCGTATACTATAAATTATTAGCGTATCATATAACTACACGATGTTTGAAACAGCTTTACACGGTACTTTGTGATCCCTGGCTAGTAGGTTAAACGTGGGATTTGGTTTAGTTTTGGGTATTATTTTCATATTAGACTCAGGTATTTTTTTTTAGCCTATTATGCCTGTAGGCCTTATATATTATTATATCATATGTATATCATTATATATCTTCCTTAGGTTTTATATTCTTTTTCCTTGAGCGCTCAGTTTGTTGGCCCTATATATGCTGGAGGCCTGTGATGGTTGGCCCTCGCCCGTGGTGGCGCAGGCTGGATATTTATAGTGACACCTGTGAAAGGATTTTAATTGAGGCTCATGCTACCCCCTGGTATCCTCCGCCGCACTTGCAGTCGAAAGTGAGGTTGATAGGTAGCATGTGGGACCGTATCTTTGGCCACTCGACGATGGAAGAAACGTATCAAACTAGACTTTTCGGTGATTTTGACTGATTTCCGACAGGTTTTATGGTGACTCGTCCTAAACATATAAAATGAGACTGTAAAATCATAGTTTTCTTCAAGAAATGTATTATGGTCATAATAATTGTAAAATGTCATATTTTCATGTGAAGCTAGACTTCAATGACATTGAACATTTATATAAAATTAGGGGATTCAATATGTACACAACGAATAAATATTGTTAAGAATGAGGAGATGCAATGCGTATCAAGGATAATATAAAATGTTGTGTTATTATTCATATTAATGTCAATGATGATGATTTTGGATCCTTTTTTGTTGAGTGTAATTATAAATAGTTTTTTTTTTTTATTTTTTTTTTTATTACATCACAAAGGACTGACCAAGGCCACACAAAAAAGAGGTAACACAAAGCCCGCTTAGTTGCCAATCCCTATAAGGAAGACAGTAAGAGAATAAAGAAATGGGGGTGGGCCAATTTAGTTCGGGAGGTGTCTTGTCACTCCTCTCTTGAAAAAATTGAAGTCGTAGGAAAGTGGAAAATAGAAACAGGAAGAGAGTTCCAGAGTTTACCAGTGCAAGGGACGAAAGGGTAAAGATACTGATTAACTCTTGCATTAGGAAGATGGACAGAATAGGGATGATAATGAGTAGAAAGTCTTGTGCAGCGAGGCCGCGAGAGGGGGAGGGGCAGAATGTTCATTATAGAAGAAGGATATTATGTAGTTGAGTGTCATTGAAGAAGAGGGGATAGTTATCTGATAGGTTTTGACGAGTAGACAGGTGAAGAAATTGGGTTTTTGAGGCATTGAACAAAACAAGGTTTGCAATTCAGGCTTGGAGTAATTGTAATTGTAATTTAATTGAAATGTAATTAATTACACATTTTTGAGGTAATTGTAATTAAAATTGTATATTTTAATTTACAAGTAATTGTAATTGTAATTGTAATTGAGCTTTAAAATCATAAGGTAATTGTATTTGTAATTGTAATTGACTGTTTAGAAGCACAACTATTACAATTACATCATACAAAATTACAAATATTACGTTAATATACTGAAATGAGAGAGAGAGAGAGAGAGAGAGAGAGAGAGAGAGAGAGAGAGAGAGAGAGAGAGAGAGAGAGAGAGAGCATTCTTCCGGTAAAAGTAATTTTGCATCACACAACAGCTGTCGTCCCTGTCACATCATTGTCACCTATATTCCATGCCTCTACCGTGCGTTGGCAACACCAAACACCCTTCAATGTCAACACGTGGGCGTCATTTGCCAGTTAGTTTCAAGTCTTCATTAGAAACACTTACTGACAAAGAAACCGTTTGTGAACACCACATTCGACTCAATACAGAAGCTTTGATTTGTATGTATCCAATAGTATTTTGAGCCAGTTTTCTTTGCAAAACGTTACCCCAATTATATACGTTATTGCTGAATAATGTTTTAAGACTGTAGATACTCTTACCTCGTTTTACATGTTTACAGTTTTCGTTTTTTCAACTTGCAATAGACAAGTGTTAGGGCAGCCTGGTGAGGCACGGTAACGCAGGGGAGCGAGGGAGAACGGCAATGGGATGCAGGAGGGGATAATTTTTATAGACTAATTTAAAACCCTGCAGCAACGATGGGTGGAGAGACAGGCGGAGAATAGATGAGAGGCAGGATGGTAGTTCAACTAGTTTGATGTGATAAGGGATAGTAGGAAGCAGAGGGTGATGGACGTAAATGAACTCACTCAGACTTATATAATTGATTTCCTGACACTTTGTTAACATAGCATCACCCCAATACCCGGCCCTCGTGTGTCTGTCAAACTCTTCACTGTAGGAAAAGTAAAGAGAATTGAGAAACATTACTGAAATGTTGCCCTTACTGTTTTGTTACAAATTTGCATATCTTGTATATGCAAATCAAGAAAGAGAGAGAGAGAGAGAGAGAGAGAGAGAGAGAGAGAGAGAGAGAGAGAGAGAGAGAGAGAGAGAGAGAGAGAGAGAGAGAGAGAGAGAGAGAGAGAGAGAGAGAGAGAGAGAGAGAGAGAGAGAGAGAGAGAGAGAGAGAGTGTGGGTTATTTGTGGATGTGTATATAAAAAAACGAGACCACAACAAAAACTGTTAAGAGACTCATCTGTTTCGAGCAGACAGCAACTTCCTGTTTCCTTTGATGTTTTTTCCTCCGTCGCCTTGTAAGACAAACGTTCAGATAGACTTTTCCTGCTTTTAATGCTGCTTTGTCGGTTTAACATTAGTGATTTTGACAACTTCTATGTGGGGGACATTTTTTAATCATTAGTACACTATGATATTCATAATTTTCTTGTTTCTTTAGTGTTTATGTAAATTCTTCATTTATATCTCTTTACCTTTATTTTCGGCCTTTACACAAGTTTGTCCAATTCCATTCGTGTCTTTAGCACTTATCTTTTGTATCTCTTTCTCCAACTCCCTCTTTTTCTCTCGTATATATTTGTAATTTTCTATTCATTACTGTTTCCATTTGTATTTTTTTTATAACTTCATGTATTTTTTTTTGCCTATCCATATAATATTATGCACTCTCCTTTATGATTTTTGTAATCCTCTCATCCCTATATTATCTATAACTACAACAGCACCAGTAGCCACAACAACAACAACTACTACTACTACTTCTACTACATTCATACTCTTCTACTACCACTACTACTACTTATACTACTACTATTACTAATACTAATACTACAGCTAATACTAATACTACTAGGTATTATTATTACCATTTTTGTTATTGCTATTTTTTGTAGTACAGGTCCGTTTGCGCCATAACATCATACTGAGAATATAGCCAAAAACAATGGCGCAGCCTGTAGTATGTTGAAAATACCAAAAAAGTGTCACGGTCCTTCATTATATCCGTCCCAGATTACCTCACACGACTTATGTTTTGCGGGAAAGTTACGGTCAGTATGCAATATGAAGATGATTAGTAGGTTATTATCAGTGGTATAGCTAGGATTCTATACATGATGTGGCCAATGCGTTTGCCAGAGAGGGATTATGTATTAATCATTTTTGTATCTTTATCAATTTTTCGATTCAAATGCATAGGGTGTGCATCTTTCTCATATTCATATACGTAGAAGTGACAGCCGAGGATTGAAGAATCTGACTTGAGGATCGAGTGCCTCAAGCTACGTCGTTCCTGCTATAGGTAGTATAAGGATGGTTTTGGTGAGACTGACGTGAGTTTTAGAGAGACTGCCTTAAGCCCCGTCCACACTAGCCTCATGCAGAGATACACGAGGGAGGTGGATGTGTTGAATGCCCACCCGCGCGTCCCCAGAAATCCCCATTTCATAAAAATTATATTTCCATACTTGTTATACTGAAATATATGCTACATAGCTACTCCACATGTAAATTAAAATTGCTATGTTGATTTTCATGTTGATTTAATTATATTAATTCATACTTTGTTTTACATAATATATTACATTACACATGAAGTAGCATAATTCACTTTTTTATTATAATCATCACAAGGACTGCAAAAACAAAATAAGGCAGTAATAGGATACAGCCTCATGAGCATTTAATAAAAAATACATTTAATAAAATGTTCTACTTTAGGCTGATGGGGATGATTCATATCCTTAAATTGCTTAGAAATATGATACAGAAATAAATGAAAATATTAATGCTCTTAGCTTCTTGGGGAACTTAAATAATCCAACTAATATTCTGGACATACTGTACTAAGCCAGAAAGAAAGAATAGAATAACTAACTATATAATATCATCACTACTACTAAATACCAACTACATGCATACTAAATATTATCATCACTCGAATCATCATGTTCATGGTATTTGTAGATATCTGAAGTCATCATGTTGACTAGTTTATCATTTACAGCAAAATTGAAACATTCCCGGCCTTTCAAATACCGCTTTGAATGCAGAAGTCCAACTAGAGTTCTGGTTGAGAGTTTGTTTCTTAGATTTGTTTTTAAATTGTTTACAGATGAAAATATCCTTTCTGCTGTGGCATTAGAATGAGGAAGACGCAATAGCCCAGAAACAAAACTTGACAAATTTGGAAACATGGGGGTTTCATCACCACTCTTTATTTCTCTAACTGTCTCCCAGAAGCCTTCAACATCATTGATTTCTGAATCAGCAAGATCGGTGTTTCTTAGTACTCTCCATTCTTTGTCTAGGTGATTTATTTTGTCAGGACCTACAATTCCAGGAAATACACTAGCCAATGGACCAATAGAGACCAAATTTCTTGATTTACTTCTTTGGGATCAATGAAGCTCAAATTACTTTTTTCTTGCCGTCGGTTTAACCTCATGTTTTCTTTTAACCTTCATATTAATAATAATATTTTAAGCGATAAAATACATATTTTTTTCAGAAGCCTCAAAAGTCCCCAAATCGAGAGTGAATGTCCCCATGTCCCCATCAGTGCCCCGAAATCCCCAAATATAGGGACAAATCCCCAAATCTGGCAACTCTGCTGGGGACCTACAACACGTCCCTCCAATCGGGACGGGTTGGACCGAGACCACCGAAAGACAAGGCCTGGTGGATCGCCCGTGACGTCACACCATAAGGATGCAACCCGCTCCGCTCCCCGTACAAGTTTACCTACCTAATATAATGTTTATCAGTATAAAAGATATACTGTTATCTTCGGAAATGTTTGTTCTATAATATTATCAAATAAAAAACCGTAAAACACACAAAGAAAGTGCCATTATGAGACTTTCAAGAAATATGCATTAACTTAAACTCTTCGCCATTTAATATTTTGCTCGCAAACATTTTACATGGAGAATATCGATAGAAGCGGAGTTTAATTAGCTTTCCATTGATATATTTCGTTTAGTGATAAATGAATTAGCGGCATGCATAAATTAGCGTTAACTAAATATAAAAAATCATGAAATCGGGTAATTTCCTACCTAATATATGTTTATCAGTATAAAATATATACTATTATCTTCGGAAATGTTTGTTCTATCAATATTATCAAATAAAAAATCGTAAAATACACTAAAGAAATGCCATTATGAGACTTTCAAGAAATATGCATGTACTTAAACTTTTCGCTATTTAATATTTTGTGCAAAAACTTTTTACATGGAGAATATCAATAGAAGCGGAATTTAATTAGCTTTCCATTGATATATTTTCTTTTCTGATAAATGAATAAGAACTATGCATAAATTAGCGTTAACTAAATAAATAACATCATGAAATCGGGTAAATTACCCGATTTCATGATGTTATTTATTTAGTTAACGCTAATTTATGCATGGTTCTATTTCATTTATCAGAAAAGGAAATATATCAATGGGAAGCTAATTAAATTCTGCTTCTATTGATATTCTCCATGTAAAAAGTTTTTGCACAAAATATTAAATGGCGAAAAATTTAAGTTCATGCATATTTCTTGAAAGTCTCATAATGGCATTTCTTTAGTGTGTTTTACGGTTTTTTATTTGATAATATTATAGAACAAACATTTCTAAAGATAACAGTATATATTTTATACTGATAAACATATATTAGTTAGGAAATTACCCGATTTCAAGATTTTTTATATTTAGTTAACGCTAATTTGTGCATGCCGCTAATTCATTTATCACTAAACGAAATATACCAATGGAAAGCTAATTAAACTCCACTTCTATTGATATTCTCCATGTAAAATGGTTGCGAGGAAAATATTAAATGGCGAAGAGTTTAAGTTAATGCATATTTCTTGAAAGTCTCATAATGGCATTTTCTTTGTGTGTTTTACGGTTTTTTATTTGATAATATTATAGAACAAACATTTCCGAAGATAACAGTATATCTTTTATACTGATAAACATTATATTAGGTAGGTAAACTTGTACAGGGAGCGGAGCGGGTGGTATCCTTATGGTGTGACGTCACGGGCGATCCACCAGGCCTTATCATCTCGGTGGCCACGGTTGGACTCGCTCAGCACGACGCGCGCGGTGTTGAAAACCTCGATTTTCAGCAGCGCCACTAACAGCGCGCGGGGCTATGAGGCCTAGTGTGGACGGGCCTTTAGTCTTTGATTCTACATACTACTCTCAGTATTTGCTATTTTTCTCTCTTTTTCTCTGTATCTCTGTCTCTCTTTCTCTCTCTTTCTCTCTTTTTCACTCTCTCCCTCTCTCTCTTTCTCTATTTTTTTTCTCTCTTTGTCTTTAGAAGACATACTTACAAGGTATAACAGTAAATAAATTAGCCTACCTCAGACGTTACCCAACCTCACGACCACACATCATTAAGGGGTGGAGTAAGTTTTGAGAAGCCGAATTTCATCAAAAAATACGAAAATTAGGATTTGGCATCTTCAGCCAGCTGCTATCATCAGCTCTGCCAGACGTATGATCATTTTAATTTTCGCGCGTATTTTAAATGCCCTACGCGCGTTTAAAGGGCTCAGACGACAGGGACTGTTGCCATATCATCTAATACAAATTTAGTTTGCCATTTTTTCTGTTATCTTGTTATTTTATCAGGAAAAAAATGGTTGTGGTTGCTGTACGATATGTTGGGAGCATGAGAGGGATGGAGTGAGTGAGGGGGGAGGTAGGGATACCAGCCTGGCTAGGCTGAACGCCTCACGCCTTACGGGCCCACGGCGGCCTCAGTAGCCCCGCACTTTAACACATGTTCATGTGCGACACTTGTATTTACATTTGGTTTCTCTCCCTATTGCCTCACTTTTTTCGCACAAAGTGTCTCGTTTATCACGTACTAGACGTCGTTTTTAGAATTGAATTGAATAACTTTAGAAGAATTGCTCTGGATACTTGCATTCAAAATGCTGTATCTTTTTTATTTATTAATTAATTTATCATGTTTTTTTTATTGGAATCTTTATTAAACGGGTTATAGAACTTACTACGTCGAAATTTCTGTTAAATGGAATTTTATAGGAGTAATTTGTAGCCAATCTTCGAAGACCGTTTTTTCAAAAATACTTTTTGGCTGGTTTCAAATACTTCTATAAGTAACTACTTGATTAATTTTTAACCAATTTTGAATATTTTAGGTTTGTTTTGATCAATATGATATAAGAATGATTCCTATTGCTAAAGCATTGATGTATACGAAAATAATGTCTTATCCAGATCAAATTACATCTTGTTGTTTTTTGTTGCTCTTCGAAAATTCTATATATCTTGAAAACTTATCAAATTTTCAAATTCCAGCAATCAGTTTAATAGAAATTTATTTCCTCTTTAAAATGAACGTAGAGAATAATCATTAGTAGCAAAACTGAAGGAGGAGTTAAAGGTTGAAAAATGTACGTATTAAAAAAAAAAAAAAAAAATTACATTATCAACAAAATTTCTTGATTTTTGGTGTGAAGCATTTTTGTAATAGTCTCAACATTGTGTAAAAGTTTCATAAAATTTCAACCATTCCTTCTATGGGCTATATGCAAGAATGCTCTTCAAATCCCGGCAGGTGGAAATTCCCCACCGTCGTATCTCCACCGGTGGGATCTTCAAGAAATGCCCGACCGGTGTATATTTGACAGTCGTACCAACACAAGCGGTGGCTGCAAAAGCAGGCGTACCAACACAAGCGAGTCCAAGGCGGCATCAGTATTTTGACTGTTTTACACCTAGCTAATTCCTTTTACTAGCCTAATTTATCATTTCTGCCATTAAAATACTAGCTTTGTTAGTGTTCGCCACTTATCTGAGGCGTTGATGAAGAAAAAATGGGCCTGAGTGATGCTTGTGCGTACATTTGAACGTCCCACCAGTCGCCACAAAGCAATATGGCGGACCACCTCCACCACAGCCGCTCTCCCTCGTCACCACTTCTCACAGCAATATAAGGCCTCCTGCACCTAATTTTACCTTAATTATGACACATGTGCATTCACAAGCTATGCATGTTACTCTCGGTTGTGTTGAACACTCACCTGTAATGGTCTGGGAAGAAATAGGATGGAATAAGGGCAGAGCGGAATGCAGGTGGGATGTGCGGTGAGCAATCAGCTGACTCAACGCAACCAGTGGAGCGCAACGGGTGGAGTGTTTTCAAATTATTCTTGTATGCCGCGCCCCGGTGCAACAGGTCGAGAAATTTTCTTGCATATGGCGCTATATGAACACCTAAAAACTTTCCCGTCCCCTTAACCTTCAGTCTTTTTTCTTTCTTCATTGTCAACCACTCCCAAATATCTCACCTCATTTTTCTTCTGCCACTGTCTTTCCTTGCATCTCCTTCCCTTCCTTTCCCAAATTTTCTCTTTAGGAGTTTCTTCCCTTGCCACCCTGCATGTCCATTATCTGTGTTTCGTCGTCATCTCTGTGTTCTATCCTCTCCTCCTGCCTCATTCTTCTCTCTCTCTCTCTCTCTCTCTCTCTCTCTCTCTCTCTCTCTCTCTCTCTCTCTCTCTCTCTCTCTCTCTCTCTCTCTCTCTCTCTCGTACGTATATTTGTGGTGCACTGTTGAGCAGATTGTTATTTCCGCCCCGTTGACAGTACCGACGCCTTTGTTTTACTCGAATGGTTGACTTAGAGATCTCAGATTTTCCCTCAAAGAGTCTGTGTTGTTGTTGATGCCAGTTGTCTTTTTTTAGTTGTTTCTTTTCTCCCATCGGAACCGTCCATCATGATAATTAAAACAATTTATGCTTTCTTTCAAGGAATATTCACTGCCGCAAAGAAAACAGGGTCTTCAGGAAATGTAAGTCTAATCCAATAGCTGTGCTAATCACTAAAACATTTCTGAAACAAATAAAGGGTGCCAATTTTCAAATGTGTAAAGGCATGCAGTGGGAAGATTATGTTGTTGTTGACCATGAACTTGGTAGTCCATATTTCCTCTCCCCACTTGACACACCACACACACACACACACACACACGCACGCATGCACACAAGTACGCACGCATGCACGCACACACACGCACGCACGCACAGACACACGCAGACACACGCAGACACACACACACACACACACACACACACACACACACACACACACACACACACACACACACACACACACAGACACATACATACACACAGACACATATACTGATACAGAAACAAACACAACACACATGTACACACACACACATACACACACACACACACACACACACACACACACACACACACAACACACACACACACACACACACACACACACACACACACACACACACACACACACACGCACACACATATTAGGAGTACTGCAACTTAATAGATGAATTATTTTCAATATCCAAGAAATTTTGAAAAATTAGGAACAATGATGAATAGTAGGAAGAGTAGGAGGACGAGAAGAAATACAAAGAAAAGGAGGATGATAGGAGCCCTGTTGGAGTAGGAAGAGGGTGAGGAGAAGGAGGAGGAGAAGGAAGACATGTCTGCAGAAGGATAAGTATTTACCAATGATATCAACAAGGCAGTTTATGAGCATTTGGGCGCGAACACGGAAAGGGAGTAGAGACGCCGAGAAAAGGAGGACTATAGCGAGTTTTTAAGGACGACCAGGAGGCTGTGGCAACTCTCTGGGAACATGCAGGACGGTACTGTGTAGTGATAGTCCAATCAATTTAGCGCGTTTTTACCCCTAACCCACCACAAATTGCAATAGAAACGAAGTTATATTTTTCTGAAACCTTGATGCCTACTGAATATCTGCCCAAGATTATACTTAAATATTTTGAGTGGAACATGGTTTTTCAGGTCATTTGCGTTTTGGTTACTTTTTCGGACTACCGCAATAATTGGAAATTAAATATACGACAATATCACTCTTAATAATACAACAAAACAACTTTTAATTATTTATTTAACCAGTTGTGGCCTGGTTATGGCAAATGACAACTGTCACATGCAATAATGAACAAAATATTATGCCTATCATTTTTTGCACATCAAAAAATATGGGATTAAATTTATACTTAAAATGTGACGCTTATCATTTAAACCCATTATTACTGATCCCCCCTTAGCTGTGAAATGCAGCAATAAAACTTGATTTATATATAGCCCCTCACCAAAAATGTATTGCTAGTCTTCTTCAGGAAACTGACATTACCGTAAAGGTGATACCGGGTATAAATTGAGCTGATGTGAGTCTGGGAATTTCGTGAAAAAATATTCTTTGAGCTGAATAAAGTTCGTAATTTCTAGTACTTAATTAGTTAATAGTGAGTCAAGAAATATAGTTAGATAGGTAGGCATATACATATATAGATAATTACAATTACAAACACAAGGTCTTATATTATATAGGGGAATGTTGGGATACACTACCAAAACTATGTGTACACAATGAACTTAGGTCCGTTCACAATATTTAACACGTCACTTCATCTCTTCCATGGTCACCATCATCAGCAGCATCGAAAACGTCTACTGATTCGTCTGCATTTGAACAACTACCTCTGCACAGTCCACATGCGAATGTGCAAGGCAGCCCAATTTTCCGACAACCACAACGTTTACCACTGCAGCCACCCTTGCATGAACATCTAACAAGCTTTAGGAGATACTCTGGTGCTGCAGCGAGGTCAGAATGCACAGGGATCATCCTGGTGTCCATGATACTCCATCCCAGTCAAGTGGATTGAGTTTGTGTCCTTTCCACTCATGAACCTGATGGAATACCCGTAGGCTGTGATATTTGGAAGCTGAGCTCGTTGGCGGAAGTACCCGTGGGTGCAATGCTGTTCTGTTTGTTGTCACCTTAGCATGAAATTTTACTACTCTCAATTCGTTTAAATTGTCTGATGGTTTCCCTCCGTACACACAAAACCATTGCTCTGTCTCCTGCAGCAATGATCTCATCCTGTGTTGAGTATTCATTGCCGAAAATTAGGGCCGCTTGCCGGAACATATCATTGTCCTTGAACAGTTTGAGTCCATTGCCCTTGCCGATCCCAAAGACCCTTGATGTCGTGTCGCATCCCAGGTATGCATGGATGAAGAGAATGTTTTCACACACAGTCTACACCAGAGCCTCTCTGACTTTGCAATGTCCAAGTATTGTCTTGGATTCAATGAACCCTTTCGGCTCCGACATTAAGTAGAGACTGTGCGCACTATTCTTGCTGAAATAATAGCACAGTAGTTATCAACAAGTCAGTGTCTTCGCCAACAAGAACAGTGTTGGATTTTGAAGAACTACGAACTGCAGTTGTTGCTATGAGTAGGTCCGCATCTCCACTCGCATGAAGCACTTCACAATGAGATTCTTCCAGTTTCTTACCAAGGATGTCTATGAATTGTTGCTTGTTATTCTTGTTCCGAAGAAACTCTTCCTTCTTGACAGTAAGCGTCATGGTTTCAGAAAAAGATACCTTCACTGATGGTCGCTCACCCCTTTTCTGATGAGCACAGTCTTTCGTTGAGGGACCTTGACGATAGCCATCAAACACGACGATAGCATGCCCGTAGTGCCTACTAACATATTTCAGGTAGCGGTCAAGAATATTATTGTACTGTTCACCTGACTGCCACGGTATGCGCTGCAATAGGGCACCGCCATCTAGTACGTATTGTATATCGGATGGTTGTATAGTATCGGCAGGTGCCAAGGATTTGATTGCTGAGGCTAACGCTGGCTTATTGGCGGAGAGCAAGGCATATTTAGTCTCGAACAAAGAAGGAGGATATGCACATCAGCTCAAATTTAATACCCGGTATCACCTTTTACGGGTAATGTCAGTTTCCTGAAGAAGACTAGCAATACATTTTTGGTGAGGGGCTATATATAAATCAAGTTTTATTGCTGCATTTCACAGCTAAGGGGGGATCAGTAATAATGGGTTTAAATGATAAGCGTCACATTTTAAGTATAAATTTAATCCCATATTTTTTGATGTGCAAAAAATGATAGGCATAATATTTTGTTCATTATTGCATGTGACAGTTGTCATTTGCCATAACCAGGCCACAACTGGTTAAATAAATAATTAAAAGTTGTTTTGTTGTATTATTAAGAGTGATATTGTCGTATATTTAATTTCCAATTATTGCGGTAGTCCGAAAAAGTAACCAAAACGCAAATGACCTGAAAAACCATGTTCCACTCAAAATATTTAAGTATAATCTTGGGCAGATATTCAGTAGGCATCAAGGTTTCAGAAAAATATAACTTCGTTTCTATTGCAATTTGTGGTGGGTCCATTCATATTTTGACTGGACTATGATAAGAAGGAACAATTGTAGCCTAAACGTGGGGTTTCGACGGTCTTGAAAAGACTGGGCCTTTTCACGGTGGGTGTGATGCTGTTATTGCTGTAAGGTGTAATATAGCCTAGAAAAGCCTGTAGTGATTGTGTTATTCCACCTGTGCCTGTGTGTGTGTGCCGTGGGGGGGATGTGCCAGTAAGGGGAACCTGTGCTATGAGCCTTTGGGGTTCACTATCTTTTGTCCCGGCTGGACACATAACCGGACTCCGCCCATCCTCCCCACGCGTCTGATGTCTGCCAAGTGTGGGAAGGCTGTGGTAGTTTTGTAACAGTACTTTTACTACCCATCATTTCTTACATTTTTGTTTTTCTTTTTTATTTGCTTTGTTCTCTGGCGAACAGTTAAATGAAAACCGCACCCTAAGACCCACCGGGGAACTCTCATGTTTGGACGCCCTTGTCTGGTGGAGTACCTTTGTTCAAGAACCGCATCGTCATCAAGAGTGTTGGGGAAGGGGAAGTGGGACGCAAGGAAAAAGATGGAAGGGAAGGGGTATAAAGATTGTGGGAAATGGAAGATTGTGAATAGAAGGATTGTTAGAAAGTTGTATAAGTAGACAGGTTTCGACACGTATCAGGAAAGAAAGAGAGAGATAGAGAGAGAGAGAAAAGAAGCAAATTAAATACATGAGGAATGCCTCTAACTGAACAGCATACCCAGGAAAGAGATAGATAGATAGATATATAGATAGAGAGAGAGAGAGGGAGTAGACAGCAAACAGACAAACACACACACACACATAGTCAATACGTTGCGAACTCACGAACGAACTCTCTCTCTCTCTCTCTCTCTCTCTCTCTCTCTCCTCTCTCTCTCTCTCTCTCTCTCTCTCTCTCTCTCTCTCTCTCTCTCTCTCTCTCTCTCTCTCTCTCTCTCTCTCTCTCTCTCTCTCTCTCTCTCTCTCTCCTCTCTTTAATATATATATATATATATATATATATATATATATATATATATATATATATATATATATATATATATATATATATCTTTCCTGGGTATGCTGTTCAGTTAGGCATTCCTCATATATATAATTAGCTTAGCGTGATACAACACTGTAGGCAGCCACTACATGTGTCCTTTTGTGTGTGTGTGTGTGTATTCACTCACGGTCTTGCGAAAGCGAGCTGGACTCGCGATCGCCAGCTTTTACCCTACCGGAAAGAGTTTGGAGCTCGTAGTGACTGATCTCTGGGTAATGCTGGGACCTCACACGCCACACACAACCCATCCCCTTGCTCAAGGGAGAGTAACCGCCCACATTTGTCAGTGAAAAATCTTTAGGAGCAAGCGGGGATCGAACTCCTGACCACGGAATTGCCTGACACGCCCTATAAGCCACTTGACCATGCAGGTGGCAAGTGTGTGTGTGTGTGTGTGTGTGTGTAGTTGCCGCCGCCCTGCTGGGAACCACTGTGTTACTAGATTGGATTGGAATTGGACTGAATGAGCCAGTTTCCGCGTGGATCCAACATACGGATGGTTTTGCTCCTAAAAGTGAGGGGATTATCGACAGATTGAGTGAGCGTTAAGGGAGTGGATGGAGAGAACAGACTGTGAGAGAACTTTATCCCGTCCTTCTTAACTCTCAGTAAGATACTTGTTTGAATATAACTTGATAAAGAAAGATAAGAAATATTTGGAAATTGGGATTCAGAAAAAATGTAAGGGCTTAAGCGAACAGGACAACTATTAGAAAAAGAGGAAAAAAAGGGATAGACAATATATCTGCGAGATGGATTTTTTTTTTTTTACATCAAATCGACGGTAATCGGTTTATTGTATTTCCCTTGTGAGATATAGTACTTTTTTTATAATACAGTTTTTTTCTTTACTCAGCCAGTTTGGTGCTGCAAGTTTAAAAGGGATATTCGACTAAATGTACAAGTGGACTTAGCACGAAAGTCGACACTTCAGTAAGCCTCCGTCTCGCACTAGCGTTGGAGACTGGAAACGGGATGCACTGCAATTATGAAGGGGAAGGACTGGAGGGTAGGGAGCAGGAAGGAGAGCTGAGAGAGTGGAGAGGAGAGAGGAGCGGATGTAGTGGAGGTAGGAGCGTAAAGGAGGACTATGGTTCGGGGAGGTAGGATAAAGCACACAGTAAGTGTGCTTGGTTTCAATGGACATGGCAAGGAAAGTGTGCCCATGTATATTTAAAGAGCTGTTTGAAGGTGGAGTGTTTGAGGCTGTTGGGGGTGGAATGTAGGCCAGTGGATGGAAGGTGGAAGCTTGGTGGAGGAAGGAGTCAGCATAGACGAGGAAACTATAAGTGTTTCATGTATGGAGGAGGAGGAAAGATAAGTAAAAAGAAGAGGCGATAGGGCTGGTAAAGAGGGGATGGTAGATTGGGAGGAGTAAAATAGTGATAATTTCGGTAGGTTGCTACAAAGAAGACATGTGACGCAGTATTGGCTATAGGTGGTTAAAGGGGTGCTACTATAGCGTGCGGTCTACCGGGACATTTACACTATAGCGTGCGGTCTACCGGGACATTTTACACTATAGCGTGCGGTCTACATTTCTTACTCGCTATTTACACTCTACACTCTTACACTTCAGGCTGCAATTTACTATTGCTATATGATATTGTCTATTATACAGTAGAGTATTATAGAAAAACAAAACTTTAGTAAGTAATGTATTAAGCACAGGCCGATATTTCCCACCCGTCACTTTTTTTCTTTCTTACATAACACTACCACATCGATGACAAGGCTCTGCTTCTTGTGGTGTGTCCAGAAGATTGCTTTCACGTAAAAACTTAACCGCTGTTTCTTCTGTCAAGATGACACTTCTGTAGAATTCTTTCAACAGCATTGTAGAGGGTTAAGTGTGTCAGACTGATGTTTTCGGCTTGAATTTTAGGAGGATACCAAGACATTATTTCGTTGATTCCTTCTTTAATAATATAAGCGAAAGTGTGTCTGTCTGTCTGTGTGTGTGTGTGTGTGTGTGTGTGTGTGTGTGTGGTATAGGTTCCGCCCCCCGTGGCGGAATCCCCTCATATGGCACAGTTTTGGAACCGGCTTGACCAGGGGAAGGTTTTAAGCACACTCATGAGATGATCCGATCACTTTTTTTTTTTTTTTTTTTTTTTTTTTTTAGTAGCCTATTAGCGAGAATTGTGAAAAAAAAAGTGGGTTGCGAGAATTGAGGAAACCTTGATGTAGGGTGATGGGTAATGGGTGAGTGAATGGGTGGGGTGATGGATAATGGGTGTGGGGTGATGGGTGAGTGAATGGGTGGGGGGTGATGGGTTGGGGGTGATGGGTGATGGATGAGGGAATAGGTGGGGGGTGATGGGTAATGGGTGAGTGAATGGGTGGAGGGTGATGGGTAATGGGTGAGTGAATGGGTGTGTGATGATGGGTAATGGGTGAGTGAATGGGTGGAGGGTGATGGGTAATGGGTAGGGGTGATGGGTGAGGGAATAGGTGGGGGGTGATGGGTAATGGGTGAGTGAATGGGTGGGGGTGATGGGTGAGGGAATAGGTGGGGGGTGATGGGTAATGGGTGAGTGAATGGGTGTGTGGTGATGGGTAATGGGTGGGGGGTGATGGGTAATGGGTGGGGGTGATGGGTAATGGGTTGGCGTTAATACATACATTTCTACATCCATGATTTCAGGAAAGTTAGAAGGGGCTATCTGGAGAGTCTGTGTTTGGTGGGCCATGGTGGGCCCCACCAATAGCCCTCCGCAGGAGCTAGCCAAAAAGTCCGCCCGGAGGGCGGCTTTGCGGCTAGTATATATATAATAGAGGAACGTGAGCTGGACTTAGACCGTGTTTTGCGTTCTGCAGCGTTTATTTGAAATGTAACGGCCTACAGTTGGAATACATGTTTTGTTGTACGTCAAGTGTGATGTTCTAAAAAACCGTCCGAATTGCTTTGTGAATTTTAGTTCTCGAGTTGCCAGGTATGGATTTCACGGTTTTTTCGTTGTGACGCGTTTATTGGACATTTAACGGCCAACATTTGGAATATATGTTTTGTTGGACGGTCTTTGCCGGTTTTGCGGAAACCATCAGCAATGGTCTGTGACTTTTGGTTCGCGAGTTGCCATGTATGAATTTTACGGTTTTTTCGTTGTGACGAGGTTATGCTTCTTTTGTCGACCCAATGACCGTTAACATATTTTGAGCAACGTAGGGTTTACTATCTTTTGCCTGTCAAATACAAACGCTCTACGACTTACGGTTTGGGAGTTAGAGTATGAATTTTACTGTACGATTTTTCCCAATCAACAAATATTCATTATTTGGAAAATTATATAGAATAACAATTATATATATTGTCCTCATACACAATTATTACAGAGATTGTTTTTACGTATATATGTAAATAAAAAATATTATAGTTATTTCCCATGTATAAATGCATACAAACTTTACTCCATCTCCACTAATATTCATCACTGTGAAAATTACTTAAAATAACAAGTATTTATACCGTCATTATACACAATTATTACTGAGATCATTTTTACGTATATATGTAAATAAATAATTACACTTTTTCTGGCTGCAAAATTCCTCAAAATTCAGGCCTCATTTCGTTTTTGGCCTTTGCCCACTAAACTATTGATATAAACATAAATATTATGGAAGTAATTTATGTCCAGTTCGATGAGATCTACGCAATGGAACAGTCTGTTTAGTCCTAACAGGTCAAGTTTTCGAGATATTTGGTTTTTTTTAGTTTTTGGAAAACATTGCTTTTGTGCCTTTATTTATGCATAAATTCTACTTTCGCATGTACCACTGAATTGGCCTTCAAAAGCTGCATCTTTTATGTTCTATACCATTTTCTCATTACTTTTATGGTTACTGTGATATTAATGAAAATGTGATTTTCACAAAAAATTCCTGGACCCCATACATAGCCTGCAGGTTTCGGGCGAAAATAAATATATCCCAATTTGGATGAAACTCGGGGTATAGGGGCTTCTACTCATGGGCGATCACGAATCTGGTCTTTGTTTGCCAATATTTGATTCTAAAAGCTATTTTCTCCCTCTGTAAGCTTATTTACACCCTATAAATGCATACAAACATTACTCCATCTCCACTAATATTCATCACTGGGAAAATTACATTGAATAACAAGTATTTACACAGTCATTATACACAATTATTAATGTAATCTTTTTTACGTATATATGTAAATTAAACATTACACTTTTTCTGGCTGCAAAATTCCTCAAAATTTTGGCCTCATTTGGTTTTTGGCCTTTTCCGACTAAACTATTGATCTAAACAGAAAAAAGACGTAAATATTTTTTGTCCGGTTCGACGAGTTCTACGCAATGGCAAAGTCCGTTTAGTCCTAACATGTCACGTTCTCGCCATATATCAGTTTTTATTAGTTTTTAGCAATATATTTGTTGTGCCTTTATTTATGTATGAATTTTACTTCCGCGTAGACCACTGGATCGGCCTTCAAGAGCTGCATCTTTTATGTTCCATACCATTTTGTCCTTAGGTGTATGGTTACTGTGATATTAATGAAAATGTGATTTCCCAAAAAAATTCCTGGACCCGTAGCCTGCTGAATTTGGGCGAAAATAAATATATCCCAATTTGGATGAAACTCGGTTTATAGGGGCTTCTACTGATGGCGATCACGAAACTGGTCTTTGTTTGCTGATATTTGATACTAAAAGCAATTTATTACCTCTGTAAGCTTATTTTCCCCCTATAAATGCAACCAACAATGAATCATTCTCCACTAATATTCATCACTGGGAAAATTACATTGAATAATACGTATTTATACCGTCATTATACACATTTATTACTGAAACGTCATTATACACATTTATTACTGAGATCATTTTCACGTATCTATGGAAATAAATCAAATATTTTCGTCTTCACGTACACAATAAGGCCTATAGATCTTATCTGCCATTTCCCTCCTAACTTACAAGAAATATGTCTTAATTAAAATATGCTCATTTTTGCTACGTCCACCCAATGCCAATGAAATTTACGTTCTAACATGTCACGGTCTACATTTCAGCCTTTTTTTTTTGGTGGAAAAAATATATAGTATTTTACTCCGTGTCAGTTTGACAATAACTGTTATCCTGTAATTAAATCATACGTTCATGCTCAAAACACACATTTTATTTACACACTTCATTCCTCAACGGAGTTTTTTTTCTCATTACACCACAGGCAAGCCTGGAAAATTCTTCTTCAGAATAGCCTTTTACAAGCTTTTTTTCAATTCACCTTTAACGTGTTGTGCATGTTTAAACGATATAACAATTCTATTCACATCCTTTTCATCCGTTCCCTCGATGTGTTGAGGATTTCTCCTGCCTAATAATGCTCAAAACGCACATTTAAATTACACAGGTCATTTATCTACGGATATTTTTTTTTATTACACCACAGGCAAGCCTGGAAAATTCTTCATCAGACAAGCGTGTTAAAAGCTTCTTTTCAATTCAGCTATAACGTGTGGTGAATGTTTACTCGCTTGGCAATGTATTATTTTCATAAAAGCAGCTCAGATTATTATGAAATCAAAACACGCATAATTTGTTTATTTCTCAATGGATTTTTTTTCTGATTGAACCACAGGGAAGCCTCTTGAACCCTGGTTTTTTATTCATCTATAATGTGGGGTGCAATAACATACGGTTCTCGAGATAATAATGTTTTACCAGTTTTCTAAGTGGGCTAAAAGGCACTTCTCCAATGAAAAATTAAACTTCATGCAATCATTTCTCGATGAATTTTTTTCCCAATTACACAACAGGGAGGCCTGTTGAACTCATGATATTTATTCATCTATAACTTTTTGTGAAACAAAACACGGTTCTCTACATATTCATGTATTTCATGTTACGCAGCCTATTTCATTGTATCAGCGTAACGGTTATTTGGTTGGGGTTAAAAGGCACCTCTTCAAGTTAAAAACACGCTTAATATCATCATTTCTCAATGGATTTTTTCCTAAATTACACCACAGGGAAGCCAGTTGAAATACGGATTTTTATTCTTCAATCACATTTTGTGAAATAACACACGCTTCCCGAGATATTAATGTATTACCGATTCCGCAGCTTAATTGCCAGCTTATAGGTTTTCTGCTGTTAACACAAAGGTTTTGTGTCACACGGTCTGCTTCATCGCTCGAGGCAAGACGTATTACACTGCGCTCTTATCTCTCTGGTAACTTTGTCTGGTTATTATCATATATGTCATACGATATTTTGCATGATAATTATAGGATGGCTTCGGTCACAAATGCTGCCTTAGAGGACATTCAGTTGGGTCGCAAACTCACTGATGAAGCCATTGTACCTTTATTGGGGATAATTGCTACCCATACTGGCATCGCATATGTCGAGCCAGCTGTCCTCATGACTGCCCTCTTCCCCAGGGCTCGCCTTCCAGACCTCTCGGCAGAGGCGAAAGCGCTGCTAATAGTTCATCTCGGCAAAACCGAGGCTGATGGACATTGGGTCCTGGTTACTTCTATCTATCTATAATAATATAAGCGAAAGTGTGTCTGTGTGTGTGTGTGTATGTGTGTGTGTGTGGTATAGGTTCTGCCCCCCGCGGCGGAATCCCCTCATATGGCACAGTTTTGGAACCGGCTTGACCAGGGGAAGGTTTTAAGCACACTTTTGAGATGACCCGATAACATTTTTTTTCTTTTCTTTTTTAGTAGCCTATTAGCGAGAATTGTGAAAAAAAGTGGGATGCGAGAATTGAGGAAACCTTGATGTAGGGTGATGGGTAATGGGTGAGTGAATGGGTGGGGTGATGGGTAATGGGTGGGGGGTGAGGGAATAGGTGGGGGGTGATGGGTAATGGGTGTGTTGATGGGTAATGGGTGAGTGAATGGGTGGAGGGTAATGGGTGAGGGAATAGGTGGGGGGTGATGGGTAACGGGTGAGTGAATGGGTAATGGGTGGGGGGTGATGGGTAATGGGTGGGGGTGATGGGTAATGGGCGAGTGAATGGGTTGGCGTTAATACATACATTTCTACATCCATGATTTCAGGAAAGTTAGAAGGGGCTATCTGGAGAGTCTGTGTTTGGTGGGCCGAAGGCCCTCCGCAGGAGCTAGCCAAAAAGTCCGCCCGGTGGGCGGCTTTGCGGCTAGTTATAATAATATATGCGAAAGTGTGTCTGTCTGTCTGTCTGTGTGTGTGTGTGTGGTATAGGTTCTGCCCCCCGCGGCGGAATCCCCTCATATGGCACAGTTTTGGAACCGGCTTGACCAGGGGAAGGTTTTAAGCACACTTTTGAGATGACCCGATAACATTTTTTTTCTTTTCTTTTTTAGTAGCCTATTAGCGAGAATTGTGAAAAAAGTGGGATGCGAGAATTGAGGAAACCTTGATGTAGGGTGATGGGTGATGGGTAATGGGTGGGGGGTGAGGGAATAGGTGGGGGGTGATGGGTAATGGGTGTGTTGATGGGTAATGGGTGAGTGAATGGGTGGAGGGTAATGGGTGAGGGAATAGGTGGGGGGTGATGGGTAACGGGTGAGTGAATGGGTAATGGGTGGGGGGTGATGGGTAATGGGTGGGGGTGATGGGTAATGGGCGAGTGAATGGGTTGGCGTTAATACATACATTTCTACATCCATGATTTCAGGAAAGTTAGAAGGGGCTATCTGGAGAGTGTGTTTGGTGGGCCGAAGGCCCTCCGCAGGAGCTAGCCAAAAAGTCCGCCCGGAGGGCGGCTTTGCGGCTAGTATTTTATAAGGTTGAGTAGGGTCCCGGTACTCAGGTCAGGTAACGTCAGGTCAGGTGTGGACTTGTTAGAATGCACATTAAAGCTATGGGGTAGTCAGGTCAGGTCAGGCGGGATCTTTGTAGACCGCACGTTAGGGGAGCGTAGACTGCAGGCCCGATGTAGACCGCACGCTATAGTAGCACCGTTAAAGGTTTGTATATTTGTGTGTGTTTGTGTGTATATATATAGTGTGTGTGTGTGTGTGTGCGCGCGCGTGTCACTGGTGATTCTGGCCAAGATACCCTCAACCTGCCAGAAGGTAGTCGACCCGCCGTCTGGTGCCAGCTGTCTGCGTTAAGTGATTTACCAGATCCCACTTCATGTATGCGTGGGAACCTGCTCCTCTACACACACATACTCTCTCTCTCTCTCTCTCTCCTCTCTCCTCTCTCTCTCTCTAACACAAATACCAGTTTCAATCAATTAAGACAAACTGTATAACAGTACCTGGTCGGATTCGAACCCTTGACGTCTTTGCTCCCTCAGCCACACGAACATTAAAATGTAATGATACGAGTGTAAGGCAATGGTAAATGATAAAACTGAGTGTACTGGCCGCGATAGATTAAAGTAATCTGATCCCCCCAACGAGATGGCAATACGGTAATAATTTGTAAGGGGTTTGTAGCAATACCCTTTAACGTCCGTGTGGCTGAGGGAGCTAAGACCTGTCAAAGGTTCGAATCCGACCAGGAACTGTTATACAGTTTGTCTTAATTGATTAAATTTCTTGAGTATACTAGCCACGATAGATTAAAGTCATCTGCTCCCCCCACCGAGATGTCGTTGGGATAATAATATGTAAGGGGTGCGTATCATTACCTTTTAACGTCCGTGTGGCTGAGGGAGCTAAGACGCCCTGTCAAGAGCTCGAATCTGACCAGAAACTATTATACACATATATCAGTATTACTTTATACATATTTTTATCCTAATTTATCGAATCCTCCTGCTCCCGGGGAATTTTCAATGACAAATTCGGGTGGTTACTGTCCCCCTTGAGCAAGGGGATGGGGATGTGTGGTGTGTGAGGTCCCAGCATTGCCCAAAGATCAGTAATAATGAGCTCCAAGCTCCCACTGAGAGGGTGAAACTGGCGATCAGAAGAAACTCAGCTCGCGTGGACAAGACCATGGGTAAATAACACACACACACACACACACACACGCACTCTCTCCACACATACATATTTATCTATCTATCTAGATGTATCCATCTATCTATATATTTATATGTCTATCCAAAGACTACTCTATATTGGACTTGCTACTCGTGCCCCGCGTCAACCCGCCCATGACCAGTGGAGGCCAGTTTTGCGATTCCTGACATTTTCGAACATCACCCCCATTTCCATTCCTGTGGTTTATCAGTATAAATGATATACTGTTATCTTCGTAATTGTTTGTTCTATAATATTATCAAATAAAAAACAGTAAAATACACTAAAGAAATGCCATTATAAGAGAGTGAAGAAATATGCATGATCTTAATATAAACTTAAACTCTTCGCCATTTAATATTTTGCGTGAAAACATTTTAGATGAAACATATCAATAGAAGTGGTTTTTCATTAGCTTTCCATTGATATATTTCGTTTTCTGATAAATTAATTACCGCCATGTATAAATTAGCGTTAACTAAAAAAATAACATCAATCGGATCGGCAAGTAAAAAAGTGTTCCATGAATACAGTAGACTATGGTCTATCAGTATAAATGATATACTGTTATCTTCGTAAATGATTGTTCTATAATATTATCAAATAAAAAACTGTAAAATACACTAAAGAAATACCATTATGAAACTGAAGATATGTGCATGAATGAAATTGACTTAAACTCTTCGCCATTTAATATTTTGCGTAAAGACTTTTTACATGTAACATCAATAGAAGCATAATTTTATTAGCTTTCCATTGATATATTTCGTTTTCTGATAAATGAATTAGAACCATGCATAAATTAGCGTTAACAAAATAAATAACATCATAAATCGGATAATTTTCCCGATTGATGAGGTTATTTATTTAGGTAACGCTAATTTATGTATGGTTCTAATTCATTTATCAGAAAACGAAATATATCAATGGAAAGCTAATACAATTCCGCTTCTATTGATATGTTTCATGTAAAATGTTTTCTCGCAAAATATTAAATGGCGAAGAGTTTAAACAAATATTAAGTTCATGCATATTTCTTCACTCTCATAATGGCATTTCTTTAGTGTATTTTACAGTTTTTTATTTGATAATATTATAGAACAAACATTTACGAAGATAACTGTATATCATTTATACTGATAAACCATAGGAAGGGAAATGGGAGTGATGTTCGAAAATGTCAGGAATCGCAAAACTGGCCTCCACTGGAAATA
>JACEEZ010013560.1:624898-672398 GCA_016584305.1 Chionoecetes opilio | reverse complement strand
CACTTAAGGCAGTAGTGAAAATGTAGTTCTCCGTGTCTTTGGATTGACTTTACTTGCTGATAACATCTTTGGTAAATTGATTTAAGCAAAACGAGCAAAGGGAGATTGCTGGTAGAAATAAAGATAAGGTAAAGAGGGGGGCATACGCTATGCTGCGTATTACCTCGGTGCTCATCGTCGCATTAGCTCTTGAGCCTGTGGTGGGTGACAACTCGGTACCCCGGGACACAGGGCTAGTGTGACTTCCGGGTTACCACAGTTACCATCCCAAGGTGTCCCAAGGTACCCATTTATCGACCAACCCCGAAAGGAAGGATGAACAGCTGGATGGCCATCGACTCTCCTGGCCCGGATTCCAACCATGGCCCACAAAGTCGTAGCTAGGCGCGCTAGCCACTGCACCACGGAGACGACAGAAATAACTTTTATAGAATTTGTATCTAGTAAATGTAGCCTGTAACTAAATTAACAAGATGCTGCTTTGTCCAAGCCTAACAACAGTGATGCTGAACTGCATTTTTTGAGAGCGTAGAGATGCTGAAGTCTGGGGGGAAAAAAGATAGAACGTTGTTTTAAAAGACCATGCAGAAGGAAAAAGGAAAACTAAATGTTGAAATTTTAACAACGAAGCGTTAAACGTAAAGATTAGAAAAGTCATAGATAGAGAGATATGAATATATTGTAAGGACCGCAAACTGGAAAAAATAACCAAAGAGGAGCATATGTAAGTGGAGAAAAAAGAGTCTTATAGTTAACATGATGATAACACATAAATGAAAAAGTGGACACATCATGCACGTACACACAAAAAAAGTCTTCAGACGAAAAAAGAAAATTTTTGAGTGACGTGATAAAATAAATTAACAGTTCAAGGAAACGATAGCATAAAAAAGAAGTGTAAACTTAACTAGAAACCTTAAAGTAAGTGGCACAAAAATGTTGGATAGGACAGTGACACGAACTATAAAGGAAGAGATGACAGTAGTAACGCAACTGTGCCAAGTTTCCTCCTGAATGGCTGCGTTGTGCTTTGTTGCTGCTGCTGCTGCTTTGGTGCCCTGCCGTGGCCTGTACCTTGTTGACGTGTCGCTTTGTCGTCCCCGCTCATTCTCGGGGATTTTTCCATTGTGAAATTCGGGCGGTACTGTCCCCCTTGAGCAAGGGGATAGGGGTGTGTGGTGTGTGAGGTCCCAGCATTGCCCAAAGATCGGTAATAATGAGCTCCAAGCTCGCACTGAGAGGGTGAAAACTGGCGATCGCGAGCCAGCTCGCGTGGACAAGACCATGGGTGAATGACACACACACACACACACACACACACACACACACACACACACACACACACACACACACACACACACACACACACACACACACACACACACACACACACACACACACACACACACACACACACACACATCAATAACTAAACCTCCTCAGCCTCATTCGAACCACGTGTTTACCTATATAGCTCACCCATTACCCTGATGCCCCCCTTCTACTTGATGCTATTTTATATCTCAGTTTATCCTCCTCCTCCTCTTCATCTTCCTCTTAGTTCATCTTTTTCCCATCCAAACATTAGTCACTGCCATTCCACTTTAAGGTGGTAAAAATGTTCACTGAGGCGCAGAATTTGCATACAACACATTCCTTGCCTTCTCGCACGTAGCAGATCATTGAGGCAGGTGGTGATGGTGGTTGTGGTTAGGGTAGTGGTGGTGATGGTGGTTGTGGTTAGGGTAGTGGTGGTGATGGTGGGGTTAGGGTGGTGATGGTGGTGGTGCACCATGGTGATGATGATGGTGGTTAGGTTGGTTTGTATTAGAATATATGAGTGAATATATAGTGATATGATATAGTATATGAGTGATATGATATTGGAGAAATATATTGTAATATAGGTTATTTCTGTATTCACGTATCTGTATATTTATTTGTTTATGTAGGTATGTAGTATGTTATTATCTATTAACCGTGCTATATTGTTCAAGTCCTTCCGCGCAGGTGATATGAGAAAGCAAACAAAGTCTCATTGTTGTATGTTAATCCAAAATCTGCCAAAAATATATTCCCTTAGCTAAGGAAATTCAATATAAAAATAGAAGACGAAGTTGGGGGAGGAGTCTTTTCTGACGCCCTTCCTTACATCCCGAACCCTGACAGCCGCCGCCCTCCTTGGTGTCTCGGTATTGGTAGAGGGTGAGGGAGGGGAGATCGACGCCCCTTCCACTGCTCCAACGCGTTGCTGAAGGAAACGGTAAGAGGGAAACCTTGTTGAAAGGGGAACGCTTTGTTTTCCTTTAAGCCCGCAGCCTCGTTCACTCAGGAAGAAAAACACGTGGTGTGTGTTATGTGTATAGTCTTGATCATGCGCTGGATTCACGATCGCCAGCTTTTACCCACCTGGTAAAGAGCTCAGACCTGTGAAGACCTGTGTGTGTGTGTGTGTATGTTTGTGTATGTGTGTATGTGTGTGTGTGTGTGTGTGTGTGTGTGTGTGTGTGTGTGTGTGTGATTGTTGGGAAAAATATATTATTCTCTCCATCGCACAACATCGACGATTAATAATATAATTTTTCCTTGCAAAACGATAAATGATAATCGATAAATCATTATCTTGTTATTCCGCGAGGCAGCGAGTTTGCCATAAGTTACCCCATTTATGTCTTCATCCTACTTCTCTGTGTGTGTGCGTGCGTGCGTGCGCGTGTTTGTGATTTTGTTTGTGTGCTAAGGCGGGGAAACAATAAATATAAGGCATCAATTATGTAGCTAAAAATGTGCTTGTTTTCATGACTAACTTTCGGTAACGTAATTCATTCGCGCGATAAAAAGTTAGGAAAAATTAATTCGTATAATGAAGGAGTTTGGCCATGGCGTGAACCTGTGTGGAATATAGGACTGCGGGGGATAGGGTCGCTACCGTGCTGATGCTTCTTTAGCGCCCTGTTCCCCTATCCCTGCACCGTTGATGGCACAGCGCGGCGTCCTCCCTCCCCAGCCAGGGTCATTTATTCCGGACGAAGGCACACGCGGTCCGTCACATGAAAGCGAGGGCAATTGAGGGAAGATCTTGTTTCACCCTTAATTAAACCAGGAAGATGAGCTGTGTGTGTGTGTGGGTGTGTGTGTGTGTTTGTGTATGTTAGTACGTGTGTGTATGTGTATATATGTGTGTGTGTGTGAATAGAATAGAATAGAATAGAATATATTTATTTGCTCAGACTTTATAAAAAGTATGGAGCACAGCTCCTGTGTAATATATGTACACATTCATAACAAAAAAATCATCTAAACAGTCTTATCAAAGCATTTACAAATTGTGCTAAATTTGTTAAGAATTCTACATTTTGCTCTGCATCAGCATTGTAAATTTAGAGTGATTTGGGTGTAACCTGTAATACTCTGGTATGTATCTGCTTCTTAACTGCATAATGTCCTTATTTTGACATTGTGACATAACATGATATTCGTCTCCTAGTTGTCCGTCATTACATTGAGTACAATAACGCTCTTCCCTGCTTATTTGACAATGTCTTCCAGTAATAACTAGCAGCTGAATATTTCCTGTGCGGAATTTAGTTAGAAATATACGATTAGTTTTATTTAGTTTGGCTAAATACTCAATCCCATAAACTTCTTTATACATCTTATAGCTACTGCAAATGCCTCTGCTTGTTACATTTCTATACCAAGTTGTTATCCATATATCTTTTAATTTATGTTCCACCGCTTTCCTAAACCATTTTGGGTTGTTAATAGTTTGCGTCATCCACACTACTGGCAACCCACACTCAATACATATATTATTTATACATTCTAGCCATGGCGATATATAAACACCACTTGTGTGTAGCTGCAATAAACAGTTGTACATTACATATCTTAATTTTGTTTGTTTTCCCATAATCAATTTAGACCAGTAATGAATCATCCTACACTTAATAGTAATTTCAAGTGGATACACCCCTAGTTCTCCATATACAATATCGGTGCTAGTACATCTGTGTACATACAAATATGCTTTATAAATTTAATTTGTAATAGTTCTATCTCCCGTATGCTATTATCACCTCAGACTTCACAACCGTATGTTAATACAGGTACAACCATGGTGTTAAACAATTCAATTTGAATGTCAACTGGCAAATCATATCTGCGTGAGGTGCCAATTAGCGCGTACAAGGCCCTCGTTGCTTGTTCCTTTAATTCCAACTCCCCATTCCTAAACAATTAAACAATATACCTAAGTATTTATACTCGCTAACTACCTCTAATTCCTCACCACCAAATTTAAAATTGTAATTACTTGTTTGTACTTGACCCCGGCTAAACACTACAATTTTAGTCTTACTACCGTTAACTTTTAATTTCCACTCGGAACAATAACTATGAAGAGCTGCTAGTGCCTGATTCATGTTTGCCTCACTACTACATAGTACCACTGTATCGTCTGCATACATCAAAACTAATACACTTAAATAAACATTCAGAATATCCTTATCGAAATCTAAATAGTTACAATTACGTTCAATAAGCTTTTCTTGTAAGTCATTAACATAAAAAGCAAAGAGCAGTGGCGATAGGTTTTCTCCCTGTCTCATACCCGTGTTACACGTAAAAGTGTCAGACAGTTGTCAGACTTGTGTGTGTGTGTGTGTGCATGTGTATTTACCTAGTTGTTTTGTATTTACCTAGTTGTGTATGTGAGTGTGTGTGTGTGGTGGTGTGTGTGTGTGTGTGTGTGTGTGTGTGTGTGTGTGTGTGTGTGGTGTGTGTGTGTGCACTGTACCTGGTGACTGTGTAGGGATATTTAAAAACTCTGCTTCCTTGCCCCGCATATAGATAGGTTGCGTGACCTCGTCGCCACTCAGTTCCAGGACACTGTACAAGCAAGTTCACTTTCTGGGTTGTCTTCGCAGAGCACAGGCAGGCTCTGTGCCTGCATGGCAGCATCCCTATCTCTGTATATTTACAAACTTCCTGTAAATACACCTTCTGTCTACAACAACAACTTCAGCTGAGTATCATTAATACCCACTCACTAATTACTTATAAAGTTCATACAATAAGACATTTCAGACCCATGACCCATGTGCCTGCCCTGCCGCCTCGCCACTGCAACCACACGCTCACCGCTGCCTTGCAACTACCTGCTACCCACACCGCAACCTTCTGCTCCTGTTAGTATGCCGGTATAGCAATGGTCCACGCTATACCCGGTATATGATAATGGTTGCTGCGGTGTTGGTCCGAGTCTTGTGTCTTCCTTATAGCGCGTTTTCGCGAGGTTTGCTAGGCCGGTCTAGGACGTCTAGGCTGGCTAAGGGTGCACTGAGGAAAGGTCTTAATGCAAAGGATAGGCAACCATAATACTCAACCTAAGACCATGTTGCACTAAAAAAAAATTCAATCGTAAAACACTGTTTTTATATTGTTATTTTTTCATTTTCTTTTAATGTAAGCATGTCTGCCTACAATTACGTTATTCAATATAACTGTTGTCATTATTTTTTTACTTTACTTATGCCAGAAAGTTGTTTTTTGTGAAGTAAATATAACAATAATCACATTTGTTTTAACCTTTTCTCTTAAAAATGTCCAATGGAAATTATGATAAGGCTGTCGCTTCACATTGAGACACATATGAGTAAGTAAAGCAATGAATGGGGTATAACATACCCAAAGTAGACTCATCTAGCTTTAATATCTTCAGAGTTATAAGTGAAAGAGTACCTATTGGACAGGGGTGTTTATGTATTGGACAACCCCTCATAATAGGTACGTACAAACTTTAATGGTCCTTTTCTCAGCAGTATTTCTCAGCATGGATATATTTGAAATTTCTTAACATCATATGAAAATACAACTATCTCTCCATATACTGACCATATATGACATTATCCATGTTATTTGTGGGACGGGTACAGTTTGAGAAGGAAAATAACCATGTATTTGTGCGTACATATTAGTTACCTCACCCCACGTGTCGTGGTATGTCTTGGTCGATAGAAAGTGTCGTACCTCAGGCGGCATCAACAAACTGTAGTAAACATAAATATTTCTATAAATACTTTGCTGGTATTCGTCAGTTCCACTTAGATAAATGTATAAATCAAGAAAGTTATCTCTGTTCAGAAAAAAGGTTGTATATTTCTAGTCCTTGATTCAAAAACACATGAATATTTGTGGCGTGCTGTAAATTATTTTGACCAATGCTCATTTTGCAATGAATCTTAATCTTTGTTATCAAAAACATACGAGAAAGTTATCTACTTACATTGATGAACCAAAACAGCAGCTAAAGAGGTTTCATTACATTGCCCGCAATAGTTGTTTTTTTCCAAGCTGAGATGAAAATACTGGCGCCTTATAGCATCTATGCTTTATCGGGATTACTTCCTATTGTACGAAAGGAGGGAGATAACCCTGATTTGAGTTCATCATATATTGCTCTCTCTCTCTCTTCCTCCTCTTCCTCCTCATTACCATTATTATTTGCATCATTACAAGTCCACATCAAAACAAAGACTGCCTCAACCTTCATCATGAATCACTGCTACGTCAGTCGCTACCTCATTTTGACAATCTTAACTCTTCCTCCTCTCTCGTATCCTTTTACTGTTGTTAGTCTTTTTGGGGGTCCATCGACCAGCCTTTTCTTCCATTTGTTATCTACTCACTTAACTACATGTCGAGTCTATCTCCATTTCAAATATTACTTTTTTTTTTTTTTTATGTTTCTAGTTGTTAACAATAGTGCCTCCCCAGTTGACTTTTGCACTTCTCATCTTATACCTTATTTATTTAGTTACTTTCTGCGTTTTACATCGTGGTGGTTTGCAGTTGACTGAAGCCTTTGGGTTATGACTATCCAGATTGCCATGACGGTCGATGTTGCCCACCCTTAGACTTCTAATCCTCCTCTGATATCTTTTTCATTCCTCGTTTCTTTCCTCCTGCTTTTCTCGCATCATCATCATCATCATCGTCATCATCATCACAGGCGTCGTCCAAGTCTTCGTATTTTCTTCATCCCTCCCTCCCGCCCAATATATAAAGCGCGCCTCGTCAAGTTTGCCGAGTCAACAGAAGGCTCTACCTGTAAATCCGGGGACTGCCAGTGAAAATCTTGATCCTTGTTTCCTTTAAAATTTGACTAAGTAAATAACCCGGGGAGCCAAACAGGAAGCAGTTCTTTTAAAGAGAACCAAAGTTATATATATCCAAGTGATATGCACTATATACTAAAAAGTTATTAGCATATTTTTTTTCCGCATTTTACATTGTCGTCTTTTTCCTTCTTTCTGTTCTCTTGCATTCCTCATTTATTTCCCTCATCTTAAACCCTCAACCATATTTCCTATCCCTCCATCGTCTCCATATCTCTTAAAAGTTTCCTCAATCTAGTTTTGTTTCCTTGTTAATTTTTTTCTACATCCCTTATCATCAGTTTATTTTGTCCAAAATTACTCAAGCTGTTCTGAAAAAATATCAAAAGCGAAAATATTACCATTCAGATACAACAATTTATCCACGTTTTGTCTTCCACATTCTTTCATTTTCCTTCCCAACCATTTCGTTAGGGTAATTGGGTTTTCATATACACTCGTGGTTTCTCTTCGACCATTTCCATAATTATGACTCTATTTATGGACCCAGACAGGGGCTCTGTTGTTAGAGGGATTTCATATTGTCCCATTCAAATTTTAATTTTGTCTATTTGTCTGTCTGTGTGTGTGTGGCTCTTTGCATCTCTCTCTCTCTCTCTCTCTCTCTCTCTCTCTCTCTCTCTCTCTCTCTCTCTCTCTCTCTCTCTCTCTCTCTCTCTCTCTCTCTCTCTCTCTCTCTCTCTCTCTCTCTCTCATAGACCTCAAACTCCTTAAAAATATTGTCTTCGTGAGTGTCTGTATGTGTGTATGTGTGTGTGTGTGTGTGTGTTATTCACCTATGGTCCTGTCCACGCGAGCTGGTTCGCGATCGCCAGTTTCACCCTCTCGGTGCGAGCTTGGAGCTCATTATTACCGATATTTGGGCAATGCTGGGACCTCACACACCACGCACCCCCATCCCCTTGCGCAAGGGGGACAGTACCGCCCGAATTTCACAGTGGAAAAATCTCCGGGAATGAGCGGGGTCGGGGATCGAACGCCGGACCACATAATGATGCCGGGCGCCCTAACCAACTGAGCCACACGAAGGGTTGTGTGTGTGTGTGTGTGTTTGTGTGCGTGCACGTATGTAGTACGTCAAATCTGCCTGTATATCATCTACTTTTAGCTTATTCATCTGGGCAATTTATCACCTACACCACCTTCCTCCCAAATGTTCCCTTCCATTGTTGATATGAGTCCTCATCATCTAGGGTTCTATCCTTCCCTTTTCCCCCTCCATAATCTATATCTGACGCCTATACCTGAATCTCCTCACGCCTCGCAATCAATCATCTCTCTCCTGCAGAAACATTAATGCCACCAAAGATCTATCTTCGTTTTGTCCTGGCTTGGGTTGGTAACACTGGACACCGCTTCTATTCTCGTCCATAGCGTTAATCTTGCCTCCTACTGCGACTTCCCGCTGTCTCTCCCGAATGTTGGTTGAAGGCCTCGTGAAGGTCCAGGTTTTTCATGTAGGGTTCTCACTTTTGTTTTGATGTGTTAGAACGTGTGTACTCTCCACTACAGCCTTGTCGTGTGTGTGTGTGTGTGTGTTATTCACCCATGGTCTTGTCCACGCGAGTCGGACTCGCGATAGTCAGTTTCACCCTCCCGGTGCGAGCTTGGAGCTCATTATTACCGATCTTTGGGTAATGCTGGGACCTCACACACCACACAACCCCATCCCCTTGCTCAAGGGGGAGAGTAACTGCCCGAATTTGTCAGTGAAAAAACCCCGGGAGCAGTGAAGATTCAAACCGGCTACCACAGAATGGCAGGCCAGCGCGCTATCCACTTCACCATCGTTGTTGTGTGTGTGTGTGTGTGTGTGTGGATCAGAGACGTAGATAGGGAGAGTTTGGCCATGCTCGGACAAATAACGTCGCGCATGATTGGTCAGTTCAGGTCACGTGACTCCAAGGCGCCATGTTGCATCTATGAAGCTGCTCTGCCTCCAAGGCTGCCACTCGTGTGTAGGGGCGTGGGTGTGTAGGGGCGTGGGCGTGGGTTGTGTTTACAAGTCTTGCCATAACACATGGCCCCGCTCCCGAAATACCCGGATGTGTGACGTCATGAGAATACTATCTATTGGGAGTTTGCGGACATGTTTGCATTTGCGGAAGTGCTTCCGCAAACGCAAATCCGCAAACATTTACACTTCCGCAAACGAATTCGGACTTCCGCAATTTGCGGAAGTTGCGGTTTACGGAAGTGTTTGCGGAAGTGCCCACCTCTGACACACACACACACACACATAGGTAACTCCGTAGTGTAGCAGTTAGCACGCTCGGCTCACAACCGAGAAGTCCCAGGTTCACTCTCCGGGCAGAGCGAAGATAGACGGGCGGTCTTCTTAAAATCCGAGCCCCTGTCCACTCTGCAGTTAATGGGTACCGGGTATTAGCCGGGGGTTTGTGACTCGCCTCCCGGGGTGGTGGCTTCGGCCAACACTAAGCCCTAAGGATGAATGATAAAATTGGAGCTATGTAGACTGGGCCATATATACGAACGTAGCTCAGGCCCTGTAAAATACAACTAGGTAAATACAACTAGGTAAACACGCACACACACACAAACAAACACACACACACACACACACACACACACACACACACACACACACACACACACACACACACACACACACATACGTGCACGCACACACACACACGCACGAAAAACTCCATATGATGTCCCAAGTACCTGCAGTGTCCTTCTTTCACTTTCGCCACCCAAGTCGAGTCAGCGGTCCCATCGATTAGCGACTGAGCACGACCCTGAAGGCTCGCAGGACCCAAACACGTGCTGAGACGGTTTGAATAATGGCCTGACAACGATGTGGAGGCCGCACGGAAACACTTCGAGAACCAGCTAGTGTTGTGTATACCCTCGGGTGGCGTTGTTTGGGACCTTAAGGATTTAGTTTCATGATGCACTAGTGAAATACAGTCACGGTGACAAGAATAGCCGCGTCAGCTCATTGTCGCGACTGTTAAGAACATAAGAACATAAGAAAATAAGGAAGCTACAAGAGGCCGCGAGGCCTACACGTGGTAGTTCCTGTCACCTAACACTTCCTACATCCACCTTTCATCCCCATCCATGAACCTATCCAGCTCCCCTTTAAAGCTCCCCAATGACTCAGCACTAACTACCTGTCTACTGAGACCATTCCATTCATTCACCACCCTATTTGTGAACCAGTTTTTCCCTATTTCCTTTCTAAATCTACGCTTTTCCAGCTTGAATCCGTTACTTCTTGTTCTACCCTGGTTAAAAGCCGTAAGAACTTTTTCTACCTCTCCTTTATTAAATTCCTTTATCCACTTAAAAACTTCTATCAGATCGCCCCTTACTCTGCGTCTCTCGAGTGAGTGTAATTTTAATAACTTCAATCTCCTCTCATAACTAAAGTTACGCATCCCTTGTATCATTTTGGTCATCCTTCTCTGCACTGTTTCTAACAACACTATATCCATCCTGTAATATGGAGACCAAAACTGAACTGCATAGTCTAGGTGAGGCCTGACTAGAGCCAGATAAAGCTTTAGAATAACTTCCGCACTTCTACTTTTAACACTTCTGGTAATGAATCCTAATACTCTATTAGCTCTATTTCTGGCCTCAATACATTGTTTCCTAGGTCGGAGGTCTGGGCTCACCCTCACTCCAAGATCTTTTTCACCTTCTGATCTTTTCAGCGATACATTGCTTATGGTGTATAAGCAATGTACCAGGGTTTTTTCTACCAACATTCATAACGCTACATTTATCAATGTTAAATTCCATCTGCCATCTGACTGCCCACTCGTTAAATTTATCTAAGTCTCCCTGCAATATGTTTACGTCAGACTGTGATCCAATAATCCTACCTAACTTAGTATCATCAGCAAACTTGCTGATATCACTGCTAATCCCACTATCCAAGTCGTTGATGTAAATAAAAAATAGTAATGGGCCCAAAACAGACCCTTGTGGAACTCCACTTGTCACCAGTCCCCATTCAGATTTGGAACCATTAATTGTAACCCTTTGTTGCCTATTACTTAGCCAAGCTCTGATCCAATGAAGAACCTTCCCATCTATACCATGAGCCCTAACCTTATTTAAGAGTCGCTCGTGTGGTACTTTGTCAAATGCCTTACTAAAGTCCAGATATATTATATCATAATCCTTATCATTATCTGCCGTCTCATAAACTTTCCTATAAAAACTCAATAAATGGGTGAGAAATGACCTACTCTTGGTGAATCCATGTTGTGAATCATTGATCAAACTATGTTTATCCTTCTATGATATCCTTCTATGATATCCAAACTATGTTAACGTTGCACTAAGTCGGTGTAGCCATCAAGGTGCGGGAGACAGGGCCAAGCAACGACGACGACTTGCCCCACTGAGGGAGTTGCTGCAGTGGAAATAGTGAGGTGGTGGATGGTGGGGTGATGGAGGGTAGGGTTGTGAGGGGTAGGGTAGGTAAGGAAGGGAATTATTGTTCTGGATATTCCTATTCGCGAGTAAATCTACTCACATAGGTACTCATCCTGAGAGCCGGGGATGAGCAAGGTCCATGAACACATGTTTCAAACAATGTATACGCTGGAAAGTTAATGTGTGGTTTCGTGAGGATGTACAGAGACGCTAGGGTAGTTGAGGTAGTATAACTTTGTAAATCTACACATATGTATATTATATACATATAACGAAATGGACAGGAGTTCCTGAGCCAATCTCCGTTACCTCCCCTAACACAGGTTATCACCGCTCTGTCATCTCAGTAGCCGGCGATGATGCCGTCGCTTCTTCCTTACTGTGACATGCAGGTGTCAAATACTAGTTTATCTATCACACATGTACATCTGCCCCACAACTAAACATATATCAAGGAGCAAGTAATGTTTCTACCATAGGATAAACTGATAATATAACTGCTCTCTCTCTCTCTCTCTCTCTCTCTCTCTCTCTCTCTCTCTCTCTCTCTCTCTCTCTCTCTCTCTCTCTCTCTCTCTCTCTCTCTCTCTCTCTCTCTCTCTCTCTCTCTCTCTCTCTCTCTCTCTCTATATATATATATATATATATATATATATATGTTACCATCTATTTATAAGAGATGGAAATAATCTAATAACCTTCTCAACAAACCTACCGGCTTCTCAACACTTGTTGATCCAGCAGTAATGCAACTGGGTGAAGCCGGCAATACAATGTGCCACACCCATATACCTATCATACCCATACATATGCCTTAACATAGTGAGGGAGAGGTGGTCAGGAAAAAGGCAGCAGAGGGAGGGTCATGGAGGGATGGACAGTGTTAGGCAGTGGTAACAATGAGCGCTGCCAACAATTAATCCTTTTTATTCAAATTTGAATGCCCGGATATCACATTAGATTAAATGGATATCTATCCCATCATTACGATGCATTTACTGTCACAATCGGGATTTACCTACAATTATGTGGCACCCAGCGAGCGAAATGTGTTGTCCATACTAATATGTATGTAGTTTTATGTTTATTCCTAATTCGAAGCCTCTTTGTTTTCCATTTGCAATACTTTTTTTATAATATATTTTTCACTTTCAAGCATAAAGATAATTTTCATTCTTTTAACAATCAATCATCTCTCACCCTTAGACATAGAACACCTGTTGTTCATTCAACATCGGCACGTGTTTATATTTCACCACATTTCTATTGCGCTGTGTTACTTGTTTTTTCATCCTATAATGCTTGTTTGATGGGGAAGGGGTAGTCCTGGTGGCGGGCCAGGCTACGGCACCGTGCATCCCCATCCCTGTCTCGTTTGGCTCTCCATTAATACCCCCTTCACATACACGGATTTTTCTTAAGAGTCCTTACGGATCGCACAAATTCACGGATCCTTACGATTTGGACACGTTTGCGACCGATTTAAGAGTTGTTACGAGTTATTACGAGCTATTTACGGTTTATTACGGATTATTACGAGTTATTACGATGTATTTACGGCAACATTCCACGATTTGTTACGAGTTGTCACGGATAACTACGAGCAACTTACGAGCATTTCACGAGCTTTTTACGGATTGTTACGAGTATATTACGGAATGTTACTATTCATCGAAGCTTTTACGTGTTAGTTACGACCTGTTTACGTGTTGTTACGAATAGTTACGAGTTAGTTACGAGTATTTACGAGTCCTTGCGATTTTTTTTTTTTTTACGAGCCATGCTTGTAGATATTGTAGAGTAGATATTCAGAGATGTGACTTCTATGACTTCTTGATAACAACTGAAAATGAAGTGTTCGATTTTGCAGCTTTTATACCTTTCCCCAAATCGTAAACAATACGTAAGAATACTTAAAGTATACGTATCTATTCGTAAAGTACTCGTAACTACACGGAAAGTGCTCGTAATAACTCGTAACAATCCGTAAAGCCATCGTAACACTACCCGAATGAAATCGTAAACAACACGTAAGCACTCGTAATAATCCGTAAATAATCCGTATACAAATCGCAAACTAACCGTAACAAATCGTTAAAAAAAAGTGTTACGAGTCATTTACGGATTCTTGCGAGCAGTTTGCGGATGGTTACGTGTTGTTGCGAGCGGTTTACGATACTTACGGATTGTTACGAGTTATTTACGGAAAAATCAATCCGTGGACAATCGTAAGAAGATTTTTGACATGTCAAAAAATGTGCCTCTCCTTTCACGGATCCTTAAGAGTGTCTGCGAGTTGTTGCGAGTTGTGATGAGTTATTTACGGATACCAGCGAGTTATTTACGGATGCTTGCGATTGACTACGAGTTGACGATCCGTAAGGACTCGTAAGAAAAATCTGTGTATGTGAAGGGGGTATTACTTTTCTATTTTGTACCTGTCCTCCATGCCCCGGGCCTCGTTCTCTCTCCTCCCTAATCCTCATCGTCATACACCATTTCCCTTTCCCCCTCTTCTGCGTCCGTTTATTCAAGTGATGCTGCAGTCCCCTGTTCCCCTGCCTACAGCCACCCCTCCTCAGCTATCTACGCATCGCCAGTAAATGACTGCTGTAAGTTAAAATTGATTACTGGTAGTTATGTCCACTTATCCTGATGAGTCGTTTTGTAATTGCAGTTGAATATTTTCACAGCAGTATTATCAGACCATTGAAAATTATGTAAAAGGCTGAGAAACGCATGTCCATATGTAAATGTAATGTTGTACCTTCTATACCAACTTTTTTTTGTGAACACACTCGCCTTGAAAGATGAAACATTTATAAGTAGTGATGTTATTTCATTTACTTATCCTTTTAAATGCAAATTGCGATCATTTTCCTTTATAGATTACATTCCAGAGGAAGAACTTCACTCCGCCCAACACATGCAGACATGAGACTCCACGCATGACCCTAATACCAATCGGTCCTTTTTTTTATTTTTTTTTTTTATTTTTTTTTTTACATAATAATTATACGCCTATAGGTCCTGTAGGTAGTGACCTCCAAGGGTCAGATGGTATACTCTGGAGGTTCACTTGAGAGTTGTGATGATTGGCCCTCGCCCGTGGTGGCGCAGGCAGGATTTTTATAGTGACACCTGTGATTACAGGCTCATGCCGCCCCTCTGTGTCCTCCGATGCACTCGCAATCGAAGGTAGCGAATGGGCAGCATGTGGGTGTTCTTAGGCCACTCGACGGTGCAGATAAATATTTTAAGTGGATTTTACAGCCCTCATCAAGGATCGAACTCGGGTCACCGAGAACGCCACTCGGAGACGCTAACCACTCTGCTACCGCCTCCCCTATGCTACCGCCTCTTTCTGGTGGTTAGCTTGGTTGGAGGTGGTTGCCCCTGAGCAGTGCAAGTGGTTGATGGATTTTCTTCTTACTCCTCCTGGCAATGTACTCCAATGAATGATTTATAATTTTTCTCACTCTCTCTCCTGTTCTCATCGTCCGTCCTCTTCCATTACTTCATCCATCTTCTACATTTGCACCTCGTTTGCCTTACTGTTTTTATCTCACTGTCGTTTCCTCTTTTCACTCTTCTCATTACCATACTTTCTTATTGAGTTAGTATCTTTCGCCTTCTATGAATCATATAGTTTTCGACCATCCATCCTTTCCCTCAGTCTCTTCCTATTTTGTGTTCTTCCCTTCATTTCCTTCATCCATACTGCACCTCTCCCACAATCGTTTTATCTTTCTCTAGTGTTTTATTTCTTATACAGGGTGGGCCACAAAAGGTGGAACCCATTCACTTGACAATAATTCATTAATGAGACAAGATACACTAAAAATGACTATATTACTGATAGGTGACACAATAACAATAAAAAAAAAGTCAAGGGGCGAAGTCCCTGCCACAAGAGGTGAATTTATTTTAACACATCCTCCAAATGACCACCGTGTCGTCTCCTGGATCCGGAGAGCGAAGTTGTTTATCACTGAAGCACTCTTTCTTCTTGATGGCTTTAATCTTGGTGATGACCTGCTTCAATTCAGCAATGGATTGAGAACGATTCTCGTAGACATGGTCTTTTAGAACCCCCACAGAAAAAATCTGTGGGGTTTAAATCTGGTGAATGCGGGGCCTACTCGGGTTCGCGAGTCCTGCTGATCAGTTGGTCAGGGAATCTCTAGTGCAGCCACTCCATCGTGATGTTTGCTGTATGTGGAGTTGCTCCATCCTGTTGGAGCCATTGTTCATCCCTGTTCACACCATGGCGAGTTCCCAGTCTCCTCCAGAACTTGTTAAGCACCACAATGTAGCGTTCTTTCGTGCCCATTACTGCATTATTGTCGTCGTCCTCAAATCAGAATGGCCCGATTATGCCGTGCTTCGATATGATATTGCCTCCCAGGCTGTGCATTTGACTGAGTGCAAGGGCCTCTGAAGCACTTAATCTGGGGACTGTGTGCCCCAAAACACATTGTTCCTCCGGTTGATATGGCCGGAAAGAAGCAGAAGTGGGCCTTGTCACTAAACCAAACATTGTCGAGAAAGTCGGGGTCGTCTCTAATCTTCTTGACAAACCACTGGCACATCACAACACGTTTGCGCATGTCAGCTGCTGTGAGTTGATGTTTGATCTGGATTCTGTATGGGTAAAGCTGAAGGTTCTTGAACAAGATTCTTCGCAAAGTGGAACGGAAAATTCCCAGCTGTTGGCTGCGCCTTCGAGTGGACTTCCTTGGGCTCCTTCCAACTGAATCTCTTACGCATTGACATTTGCTTTAGTTCTCGCAGTCACCTTCGCGCCATTAAGAGGTCTGAGGTTGTTAAGGTTGTTAATTGTTCCCTTGGCTTTAATCTGGTTCACCCACCGAAAAATTTGGCTCCTCTGTGGATAGTTGTTGAAGTTAAACATCCTGCGGTATTTTGCTTGCACCGTTTTGAACGATTTTGTCTCTAAATAGGTAGTGACACAGAACATTTTTTGCACAGTTGTCCAAAACATTTTTCGCTTGATTTATAATTGTTATGGTCTCCTTAGTTTAAATCTGAAACCGAAGAACAAAATCATACATTTTAACAGATTTATTAACCGATAAGTGGGTTCCACCTTCTGTGGCCCACCCTGTATTTAAATACAATACAATATACACACGCGGTTCTTACGGAAAATATTGCAACACAGGGCACTAATACGTACGTACATACACTCAGCTGCTTGAAAATGTGAAAATGTACACACGTTTTCCGTAGACTAATCAGACCGTCAAGGTGATCGAACAGGCGCGAGGAATGATGTTTCACTTTGAGGGTGATTATTTATTTTATACATAAAGAAAATAAGGTAGCAAGGCTCTATGAGATAAAATTCAGGGAAGAAAAAATGTTCGTGGAATTAATGTTAACCAACTGAAACTTAGCTATTTTGTAGTTTTCATGTGCAGGGGACTACCTATCTTGGCGTGACGTACTTAGATGGTTATTGTTTGTGGGGTCGAAGTTAAGATGAGGTGAATGGGTTTTTGAAGATTGAAATATGCTAATTAGGAAAGGTGACATATGGAACTATAGGAGGAACAGGTTACTGGAAGGCGAGTATCTACGTTCTAGAACATAAGAACATAAGAAAGTAAGGAAGCTACAAGAGGCCGTGAGACCTACACGAGGTAGTTCCTGTTACCTAACTCTACCTATATCCACCTCTCTTCCCCATCCATGAATTTATCCAGACTCCTTTTAAAGTCCCCAATAGACTCCGCATTGACCACTTGACGGCTGAGTCCATTCCAATCATTCACCACCCTATTTGTGAACCAGTTTCTCCCAATTTCCTTTTTAAATCTACGCTTTTCCAGCTTAAATCCGTTACTTCTCGTTCTACCCTGCTTACTAACCTTAAGAACTTTTCCTACATCGCCTATATTGTGTCCCTTTATCCACTTAAAAACTTCTATCAGATCGCCCCTTACTCTACACCTCTCGAGTGAGTGTAAATTTGATAGTTTCAATCTCTTCTCATAACTAAAGTTACGCATTCCATGAATAATTTTGGTCATCCTTCTCTGCACTGATTCTAACAAGGCAATATCCATCCTGTAATACGGAGACCAAAATTGAACCGCGTAGTCTAGGTGAGGTCTGACTAGAGCCAAATAAAGCTTTAGAATAACTTCAGCACTTCTACTTTTAACACTCCTGGTAATAAATCCTAACACCCTGTTGGCTCGATTTCTAGCCTCAATACATTGATTCCTAGGACGGAGGTCTGAGCTTACCCTCACTCACAGATCTTTCTCACCCTCTGAGTACAGCCCTCGTGATAGCAGAAACTCCTCCTTTTACTCTTTCTCTTCATCCTCCGCCTCATCTTTTTACTTCACATCTTCATTATTATTATTTCTGTATACCTTCTATTCTTCTCCTCATCCCATTTCTTCCATTCATTCAGCTTTCCTCCCCTCGGCTTTTTCTTCTCCATTCTCTTCCTCCCCCCTCCCCCCCTTCTTTTTCCCCTTTCACACTCCTTCAAATAAAACGCCATTTAAAGTGAGACTTGAATCTCACGCACGCGCTGAGAACATTTCCGAGAGATTTTTTTTTTTTGGTTGGGGGAGAGGGGGGGAGGTTGGATAGTGCGGGATGGAAGAGAGTTGCCACAAGCTGCAGGTGGAAAGGGTGAGGGCAAGCATTGACAAAGGAAACAACTCTTGTAATGCAAACTCATTTCCTTTCTTTGTGTTGATTTCTTCTTGGTCGACAGAATTTCCATTTTATCTTCGCGAATGAGGTTGTGAATTGCCGAGCTCGTACGGCGAGAGTAAGGCCGGTCTGGAGTGGATGTGGGCGGCTGGAGAAAAGTAGAGTGGGTTACGGGTTAAGGTTGAACTGGGATAAAGGTGACCTGATTCAAGACTGTACTGCTGTGATACTAGTGGGTCACGGGGGGGGGGGGGGGAGAGAGAGAGAGAGAGAGAGAGAGAGAGAGAGAAGAGAGAGAGAGAGAGAGAGAGAGAGAGAGAGAGAAAAAAAAAAGAGAAAGAGAGAAAGAAAGAGAGAAAGAGAAAAATAAAGATAAAGAGAGAGAGAGAGCTGAAGTTTAGGCAGGGTGAGGTGAGACAATCAATCAATCATTGGGGGCATACGCCGGGGGGTGCGTCGCCTCGCCCACCCTACGATGCCACTCCCGGGGGTCACCACGCGCGAGTCTCCATGCAGGCTCTCATCCCATACCAAGCAAATTCGACATGAAACATCAACTTACCCAAGCCACGAGCCTTGTGGGCGCCCCCTTGGCCTCCTCCACGCCTTATTGTCTCTTACAGATACAGCCCGGTGGGAATGATCGGCTTTAAGGTAGCGTGCCACATGCCCATATAATCGAATTTGGCGCTGACGGGCTATTTAGTTAATAGGCCTTGATTCAGTCTAACGGTGATATCGCTAATTTGACACGTAATCATCCCAGCGATACGCCATGATTCTGCGAAGACACTTATTACCAAAGGCATCGATTCGCCTTTTCAAGTCGCTATTTAGTGTACATGCCTCACATCCATACAGTAAAACAAGGACCATACGCGATTTGACGATCCGGATCTTTGTCCTTCTGCAGAGGTACCGACAACGCCAAATACTCGTGTTGAGCGATTCCATATCAACGTGGGCTATGCCAAGGCCTCCTAGAACTCGTAGGTGTTCTAAGAGGCCTTGGCTATGCCAATCCACCGTAAGACTTCTTGACGTGACCTGCCGTCATTCTGGACAGCGCTACCAAGGTATGTAAAATTTTCCAAGGTCTCAATGTCCTCGCCGCATACATGAACAGACTGTACTGTCTCATCTAGTAAACCTCCAAACCTTGGTCTTGAGCCAGGATACCTCAAGTCCCAAAGGCTTTGCCTCCTCGTGCAGCGCCTCAAGAGTCATCACCAAGATCTCCAGCGACTCTCCAGCAAAGATTACTGTATCATCTGCAAAAACACGATCAGTGATCTTGGTATTGCCGAGGGATACCCCACAATCACTTTGATCTACAAGTTTGCCCAATACCCAGTCCATACAAGTGTTGAAACGTGATGGAGCAAGGACGCACCCTTGCCTCACTCCTGTATTCTCAGGAAAAAAGCTGGATACACCTCCCCCACACTTCACAGCACTCTCAGTCTCAGAGTTGAGACAACGATAGAAGGAAAGAGCTGGTGGGTATCGGCTTTGATGAGCATTGGCTGGAGTTTGATTGGGCTGGTGTTGAGGTTGTGGTGGATTACGTCAAGGTGGTCTAGGGTGCGGGTTGGGCTGTAGAGGGTTATCTAGGCTGAACATCAAACTTTCTCGGTCTTGAAGGATCAATATCAGTCCTCATTGCCATTAATCTGCCTCCATCAAACATAAAATGGAACCTGAGTCTCCCTGTGTTGGTAGTTGGTGGAAGGAAATGCTATAACTCTTGCAATTCTCCAGAAATGATGATGATGATTATGGCTTTGGTGGTAATGGTTCTAGTATTGATCTTAGTAGCAATCATAATGATTTAGATAGTAATAATAATGATAATATTTGTAATGAGAACAAGAATAATAAAGATAGAAATATGAACTATTGTAATAATTACCGTAGATAACACTAAAGTCGCCAGGACAACGTTTTATTTTTATTTACAGACGTCTGGTGGCGTTAATACTTACATTTTCTACATCCATGATTTCAGGAAAGTTAGAAGGGGCTATCTGGAGAGTCTGTGCCATTTTGTGTCTTCATCTGTGTCATATTATGGCTATAAATGAACAAATTACAAAAATAAAACCGAGTGGCGACGTTGTTAACGGAGCTACACTAAGGTCGCCATCTAGTGTTTATGTTCTGAGTGTCCTCCCTTCGTCGTCGTCGACCGAAAAAAAAATGAGTAGCGAAATTTGAAACCGTATATACTTGCAGATACAAAGCATAAAACAACGCTGAAACAAGGTAGATTATAGCCATGATATAATCTACTGTGTATCATCTTCAGCGGCACATACAAATCAGTAGTGATGCTATAATTCGTAATATATGGCGCCTGGCGACATTAGTGCAGGTGGCGACTATACCGTTATCTACGGTAGTATTTTGTATTATGTTGTTATAGTAATTGACAATTATTAAAACACTCTTTGTTATATCGCAATCAAACCAAAAAGAGGCAAGAGTCTTGAGTGAAGAGAGAATAGAAAATGGTTTAAAAGAACATAAATCACCCTGACAAATGAGCCACAATTCCATTCACCTAAAAACCCTAATGCCTCAAAACCTCGACTTTTTTGTGTATATGCAATTATTATTTCCTTTGAGCCAAAAGCAGGAACTGAACGCAACATTTAGACTATACAACACTACTTTTCGGGATACTAAAGGAAGTGAGGATTCCAAATACTGCTGCGTCATAATTCCAAAAGAAACGCACGAGGCTTATTGCAACACAAAAATATTACAATGACAGCCATGGCAGCCATTTATGATTCCCGACGAAAACTTGCAAACATCATACTAAGTAGAGTCTATATATGCATAGTTCCTGTTGCAACATGGTATAATATTAGCATTTACTTCCAGGAATCATGAGTCTTTGAATGTATGAATGCAGGTAAAGCAACACATTGCAATATGTGATGTAATATTCATGGATGAAAGAGGCTTATGTTATTATTTCATGTTTTAGCATTGTGTTGTGACTGTCATTGCTGTCACAGAGAGAGAAACAGAGAGAGAGAGAGAAAGGAGAGAGAGAGGAGAGATAGAGAGAGAGAGAGAGAGAGAGAGAGAGAGAGAGAGAGAGAGAGAGAGAGAGAGAGAGAGAGAGTTAGAGAGAGAGAGAGAAAAAAAAAAGAGAGAGAAAGAGAGAAACAGAAAGAGAGAGAGTGACAGTGACAGTGCATTTTTTTCACTTCCTTTTTTCGCTTTTTCTAGATTTGTTCCACCATGTTTCACTAACATCGGGTATTATTGTGAGTGAAGCTATTTTATGTTGTTTTTCATCATATTTTTTCAGTATTCATCTCCATTTTTGCGTGTATGTGTGTGTGTGTGTGTGTGTGTGTGTGTGTGTGTGGTATGTGTGTGTGTGTGTGTGTGTGTTATTCTCTCATGGTCTTGTCCACGCGAGCTGGCTCGCGATCACCAGTTTTCACCCTCTCAGTGCGAGCTTGGAGCTCATTATTACCGATCTTTGGGCAATGCTGGGACCTCACACAACACACACACCCATCCCCTTGCTCAAGGGGGACAGTAACCGCTCGAATTTGTCAAGTGAAAAATCCCCGGGAGCACGAGGATTCGAACCGCCTACCCACAGAATGGGGAGCCCGTCACGTTATCAACCTGACCATCGCGCGGTGTTGTGTGTGTGTGTGTGTGTGTGTGTGTGTGTGTGTGTGTGATAGAGTGTATATTTGTCTGTGTGTTTGTGTGTGTTGTGTGTGTTTGTTTGTGTGAGTGAGAGAGATAATGTGTATTTGTTTGTGTGTATTGTGTGTGTAATTTCCTGTCACCCATGGTCTTGTCCACGCGAGTCAGACTCACGATCGCCAATTTCACCCTCACGGTGCAAGCTTATTACCGATTTTTGGGTAATGCTGGGACCTCCTCACACACCACAAACACACAATCCCTTGCTCAAGGGGGACAGTACCCGCCCAAATTTCTTAATGAATCCCCGGGATCGAGCGGGGCCGGGGATCAAACGCCGGACCACATAATGGTACCTGACGCTCTAACCCACCAGGGTTCAGGCTCGTTTGTCTTTCGTAATATGTCGCTATTTTCTCTGTTTCCTTGTGCAGTACATAGATATATTCACAATATGATCTAATAATTATTTCAACCATCAGTAATTAAAATTACATCTTATATTCAGTTCATATAATATCTAGTAGAGCTAGTAGTACATGTCTGCTTCAATACCGGCATGTATATGGATACGAAGTCACATTTTGCTGGCTCTGCAGTGTCGCCACAATCTTGGGTCACACCGCCAGTATTCAGTTCAGAGCCGACACTCACATCTTTATTATTATAATAATATAAGCGAAAGTGTGTCTGTCTGTCTGTCTGTGTGTGTGTGTGTGTGTGTTTTGGTATAGGTTCCGCCCCCCGTGGCGGAATCCCCTCAATGGCCGTTTTAAAACCGGTTTGCCAGGGAAGTTTTAACACACTTATAGATGATCCGACCTTTTTTTTTTTTTTTTTTTTATAGTACCTATTACGGAATTGTGAAAAAAAAGGGGGTTCAAATGAGGAAACCTTTGTTTTTGGGTGATGGGAAAGGGGTGAGGAAGGGTGGGGTGGGATAAGGGGTGGGGGGATGGGTGATGAATGGGGGGGGGTGGGGGTGATGGATAGGAATTTGGGGGGGGTGAGGGGGAAAGGGGGAAAGTAAATGGTGCGTGTTGAGGGGTAATGGGGTGGAAAATGGGGGAGGGTGATGGTTGGGTAGTGAATGGGGGTGTTGGGGGTATGGTGGTGAATGGTGGGGGTGATGGGTTGGTGGTGAGGTGGGGGTGAGGGTTGGGGGGGGGGGTAATGGGTGAGTGGGGGTGGGGGGAATAGGGGGGGGGTGAGGGTTGGGTGGTGAGGGGGTGTGGGGTTTGGGGGTTGGGGGGGGGGGGATGGGTTGGGGGGGTAGGGGTAAGGGTGAGTGGGGGGTTGGGGTGTTTTGGGGTTTTGGGGTGTGTAATGGGTTGGGGTGATGTGGGGGTTGGCTTTAAAAAATCATTTCTACATCCTGTTTTCGGGAAAGTTAGAAGGGACTTCTGGGGTCTTTTTTGGGGGGCCGAGGCCCCCCAAAACACAGATGTGGGGGCCGAAGGCCACCAATACCCTCCGCAGGACTACCAAAAAAGCCCCCCGGAGGGGGGCTTTGCGGCAGTATTTTAAAAAACCGAGCGGATTAGCCCGTTTTTTGCGTTCTGCACTTTATTTGAAAGTAGGGCCTCTTTGGGAAATACTGTTTTGTTGTACGTAAAATGTGATGTTCTAAAAAACCGCCAATTCTTTGGAATTTGGTTCTCGAGTTGCCAGGTATGGTTTTTAACGGTTTTTTCGGTGACGCTTTTATTGGACTTTTAAAACGGCCAAAACTTTTGGGAAATATATTTTTTGGGGACGGTCTTTGCGGTTTTGGGGAAAACCATCAAAAAGGGTCTGTGTTTTTGGTTCGCGAGTGCCTGTATGAATTTTACTTTTTTTTCGTTGTGACGAGCTATGCTTCTTTTGTGACCCAGACCGTTAACATTTTTTGAGCCGTAGGGTTTACTACTTTTTGCTTGCAATAAAAGCTCTACGACTTACGGTTTGGGATTAAGTTGAATTTAACCTAGGGTTTTTTCCCAATCAACAATATTCATTATTTGGAAATTATTAGAAAACAATTATATTATTGTCCTTATACACACTTTTTCGAGATTTTTTTTTTACGTATATATGTAAAAAAAAAATATATATTTTTTTTCCCATTATAAATGCATACAAACTTTATACATCCCCACTAATACTCATCACTGTAAAAATTTATTTAAAAAAACAAGTATTTATACCTCTTATACAAAATTATTCTGAGATCATTTTTTCGTATATATGTAAATAAATATTATCTTTTTTTTGGCTGCAAAATTCCTCAAAAAATTTTGGGCCCCATTTGGTTTTTGGCCTTTTTCCCCTAAACTATTGACTAAACAGAAAAAAGACGAAAAATTTTTTGTCCGGTTCGACGAGTTTACGCAAGGCAAGCCGTTTAGTCCTAACATTCACGTTTCCCAATAATTTTTTTTTTTTTTTAGCAATATATTTTTTTTGCCTTTTTTTTGTAGAATTTTACTTCCGCATAACCACTGGATCGGCCCTTTAAAAGCTGCATCTTTTTTTTTTCCTACCTTTTGTCCTTAGTTATGGTTTCTGTATATTTGAAAATGTGATTTCCCCAAAAAAAAAAATTTGGACCCCATCAAACACTCCACACAGCCCGCTGAAAATTTGGGCGAAAATAAAAAATCCCAATTTGGATGAAACCGGGTTTTTAGGGGCTTCTATGATGGCGTCACGAAAATGGTCTTTGTTTGCCGATATTTTATAGTAAAAGCAATTTTTACCTCTGAAGCTTATTTTCCCCCTAAAATGCAACCAAAATGAACTTCTCCATATAGTCATCACGGGAAAATTTCATTGAAAATTTAAAAATTTTTTACGTCATTTTACACATTTTTTACTGAAACGTCATTTTACAATTTAACTGAAAAGTCATTATACCATTATTTCTGAACCATTTTTAAGTATCTATGGAAAAAAATCAATATTTTCGCTTCACTCACAATAAAGGCCTATAGATCTTTTGCCATTTCCCTCCTTAAAATAACCTTACAAAAAATTGTCTTTAAAAAAAATGTCATTTTTGCTACTCCCCCCCTGCCAATGAAATTCGTTCAAATGCACGGCTACATTTCACCTTTTTTTTTTTTGGGGGAAAACAAAAATAGTATTTTTCTCCGTGTCAGTTTGACAATAATGTTATCCTTTAATTAAATCATACTTCAGCTCAAAAAAACCATTTTATTTACCACTTCTTCCTCAACGGATTTTTTTTTTTCATTACCCACGGCAAGCCCGGAAATTCTTCTTCAGATAGCCTTTTTTCAAGCTTTTTTTTTTAATTCATCTTTTAAGTGTTGTGCTGTTTAAACATATAACAAATCTATTCACCCTTTTTCCCCCGTTCCCCTTTATGTTTTAGTATTTCTCCTGGCTAATAACTCAAAACCACATTTTTATTACCAGGTCTTTACTACGGATATTTTTTTTTATTACACCACAGGCAAGCCTGGAAAATTCTTCATCAGACAAGCGTGTTAAAAGCTTCTTTTCAATTCAGCTATAACGTGTGGGGAATGTTTACTCGCTTGGCAATGTATTATTTTCATAAAAGCAGCTCAGATTATTATGAAATCAAAACACGCATACTTTGTTTATTTCTCAATGGATTTTTTTTCTGATTGAACCACAGGGAAGCCTCTTGAACCCTGGTTTTGTATTCATCTATAATGTGGGGAGCAATAATATACGGTTCTCGAGATAATAATGTTTTACCAGTTTTCTAAGTGGGCTAAAAGGCACTTCTCCAATGAAAAATTAAACTTCATGCAATCATTTCTCGATGAATTTTTTTCCCAATTACACAACAGAGAGGCCTGTTGAACTCATGATATTTATTCATCTATAACGTTTTGTGAAACAAAACACGGTTCTCTACATATTCATGTATTTCATGTTACGCAGCCTATTTCATTGTATCAGCGTAACGGTTATTTGGTTGGGGTTAAAAGGCACCTCTTCAAGTTACAAACACGCTTAATATCATCATTTCTCAATGGATATTTTCCTAAATTACACCACAGGGAAGCCAGTTGAAATACGGATGTTTATTCTTCAATCACATTTTGTGAAATAACACACGCTTCTCGATATATTAATGTATTACCGATTCCGCAGCCTAATTGCCAGCTTATAGGAGTAACGGTTTTCTGCGGTTAACACAAAGGCTTTGTGTCACACGGTCTGCTTCATCGCTCGAGGCAAGACGTATTACACTGCGCTCTTATCTCTGGTAACTTTGTCTGGTTATTATCATATATATCATACGATATTTTGCATGATAATTATAGGATGGCTTCGGTCGCAAATGCTGCCTTAGAGGACATTCAGTTGGGTCGCAAACTCACTGATGAAGCCATTGTACCTTTATTGGGGATAATTGCTACCCATACTGGCATCGCATATGTCGAGCCAGCTGTCCTCATGACTGCCCTCTTCCCCAGGGCTCCCTCCCTGACCTCATAAACATATGGCTAGAATAGTGAAGGGGCTAGTACGATTAGCTCTCGTAAAATTTATCGGGGGTGATGGGAAAATAGAGCGATTCACTTTTAAGTTTCTCGTCTCACATCAATAACTTCATGGCGTCACCTTCCCTGCTGCCAACCGTCAGGAAATTTTTATAGGTTTATCCCGACACCTATATCGGAAGAGAGAGAGAAGAAAGAGAAAGAGAGAGAGAGAGAGAGAGAGAGAGAATTATCGGGCTTTCTCTAACAAAAATCCACCAAGAGTATGGTAGATGAACCACAGTGAGGTACGGTATATTTTGAGGAACGTCTGTCATTTGAAATAATAGTGGTACTGTTTGCTTCTTGTACATCATCATAAGTCCACTTACATATGCACACGCTATTAAACGAGCAACAGTTTACTAATATCACTCACTGGTCCATCACTGTATTTCAAGTGAAAATATTTTAACTAATATATCTTGCTTTTAAGATTTTTGTTATTTCATGACTATCTGGTGTACCTATGTTTTTTCCTATATTAGATCTACCTCTCCTAGCCTTCCGCTGATAATCCGAGGCCTTACATCACCGGCCACTACTGTGTCTTGACGCTCTTCTGACCATGTTGCCACACTTGCACTCTTTCCCTTTCTCATTGCAATCATCTGGTGCACCGCCTTCTGCACTTCCTTGGTAGTGATTGTGTTATCTGATTGTCGCATTATCTTTATTTTACGAATTGAAAGTTCAAGAAAGGAATCAATTGTCGTTTAGGGCATATAAATGACTTTTCTTTCGTATTGAATTAGGTCCCAACATATATATATATATATATATGGGGCAGTTGTTCACGGTAGACCACCAATTGAGCAGCTTCACACCACTGGGTTACAGGCAGTGGATGCCGATCCTCTCATTGACGAAACGGCTCCCTCTATTGACGAAGTCAGAGAGGCTGTAGCAAAGTTGAGGGGTGGAAAGGCAGCTGGTGTTTGTAATATCAGTGCGGAGCTCCTCAAAGTTGGGGGTGAGGCCATGATCCGCGGGTTGCATGCTGTCTTGACTGCCGTGTGGCAATAACTCCTATAACTTTTGCATGAGCCTCCGATGTGACGGCATAGAAGATCCGCCGTGCCGGTTGGTCCAGCCCATGCGCAGAACTCTGTGTATGTAAACAAACAGACGTCGAGGGCTATCCCGACCAAATAGCACGCTATTTACATACGACGGTATGGTGGTATAGATGGCCCGACCGTTATGGAAGATCCGTAGCACAGTTTTTTATATATCATGGAGTAAATTTAAGTTTTATTAAAATAAAGGGCGCAATGTAGGTACTATACAAGACGAAGCTGTTCATCATTTTTAAATCTACATATTAAATTATTATGCATTCATTATACATTTTATTATGCGTATTCCAAATAATCCTGGAGTGACAGAAGACACACTGGATAAATGGGTAGGATAGAGATGGATAAATAAATGGGTAGGCCTCAATTTCCACGAATTTTCAGTCATATTTTGGGTTACTATTCAACCTTTTGCTGTATACAGTATACGTACATATAACCAATAATATAAATGTTCTTAGTGATCCTTCCTTACTATACACGTACCTTATTCCTTACTATACGTAATTCTTACACGTAAATTCCTTGCTACACGTACTTCATTTGCTGTCAAACCTGCGTAAGGCTTTCCAGTGATTAATGTGTAGTGAATTCTGTCCATCTTAACTTTGAGTTCAGCCATTCTTAATCGAATGTCGGCGTTATATTGTAAGAATCCATCTTGCATGAAGAGCTGTCAGGACCAAATATAACGCGTCGTCTGTTTGTTTACAAAACAGAGTTCTGCGCATGCGCTGGACCAAGCGGCATGGGGGATCTTCTGTACCGTCACACCGGAAACCCCCGCAACGCCTTGTCCTGCACGGTGCGGCCACGCATGCAGTAAAGCTTCAGGGTCAGCCGATGCCCATCATCCTTTTGAATCACATTGGGCACTTCCAACCAACGTTACTTGTATCAATTTGTTCTGCCACACGTCCTGTGACTTGCCTCCAGCTGGCATGATGCAGGCGAAACGTCGTCAGGTCACGGCAGAACAGGAAGAAGATTGCACCTCACTCCTTCACCACCACATGGACAGAGTCAGGACACTTGCTACCAGGTGGTAAATTGACACTTAGCTGTAGCGTAAGCCTATTACCCCTGGACAGGTATCGCTGGACAATTGTGGCGAGCCCTTGCGCGGAAAACGCGTTTATTTCCTTTTGCGCCAATACGAGAGAACTGTAACTCGAAAATGCCAGTGGTCGCTGGCAGTTTTAACTCAAAGGTTGGTCTACTGTGTTTTGCCTCTGCGACTCGCATTTTCGTAAATCAATTTCGCGATAAATATTGATGTACCGCATCTGAATACCAAAAAATAAAGTTCTTCTGTTGTTCTACTAATTGTATGGATGACATGCATTACGATTGAACGTTCTAAAATAGCAATTTAATGCAAATTACTCGCCTCAAGTATCAAAGCTTAATATATTTTTTACATGTATATTGTAGCATGTTTTATTGGGGGCAATGTTCTCACTGTTTTCTAAGACAGTACTGCTGCGTCTGGCAAACGCTTGTCAAAATACAATAAACAATGCTTTGAAAAGAAGAAGAATATAGAATGCCGAAATCGTTTACGGCTGCAACAAGGTAGGTTATGAATGTGGAGGCGGTATACCGCGCTTTGTGGCGGGGAGATTGAATCAAAACATTGCGTCTTCACGCGTCGACTCATTGCACTTCCAGGCTTTCTATCTAATTGATACACAAAAAAATACAGGAAAATATTATGACTGCCTAGGTATAGTTAACTTCTAAACATTCGTTATTGACTATATAATATCATAGAGTAACATTTCCATCGCCTCCTCAACTATAACCTGCGTGGTTATTTGGTTATATACATGTTTTACAGAATCAGGCTTCTATACAATAAATGTAAGGGTGAAACACCATTCCCACCATAAGCCGGCTGATGAGGAGCGGATAATTAGGGGCGCTTCGGTGTGTGGCTCGAATCTCGCCACCGCCTCTTCCTTCAACCTCTGAGGTCCCAGTTCACCTCGCACCTTGGTCGTGAACGGACCTCCTCCCCGTTCACTCGTCTCTCCGCTGTTAGTCGTGGTGGTTGAGTTACCTCCCACCATGACGTCTACGCGGAGGCACCCCGAGGACCCAGACGACGCCGGCTTCATCCTCCAGAGGAAGCGCTTCAGGGTGACGAAGCCTTCTTCACAGCAGAGTGGTGCCACGGCTGCGGAGCGACCAATCCCGGTGTGGAGGGTCGTCAGGCATGTCGACTTTCCCAGCCCCTATCAGCTTGTTCGGTGGTTGGAGTGCGAGCTTCGGCTCGCCCTCAAGGTGGATGTCTCAGCCTCCGGGGGGCGACTGAGGACGCCGCCGCCACCCTCCAGGAAGTGGCTGATGGCCAACCAAGGGGGATCGTGTTGGCAAGGAGTGAGCCCAGCAGGAGAGGTGTCCTTGTTGGATACCCCACTGGCCTCCCCCTGGACCCTGTATTGGAGCACCCGCTCGTCGTGTCGGCGGTGCGGTGCTCGTACAGCGCGGGCCTTAAACGGCACCTCCCGACCCGGCAGGTTCAGCTGACGCTGCGGGGGCTCGTTCCCGCCGCCCTGGACCTTGGCTGCTTCGGGACATTCGAGGTGCGCAGGTTCATCGAGGAACCTGTCCGTTGTTACCGTTGCCAGGCGTTTGGGCACTACCAGCGCCAGTGTCAGCGGCGGCAAGAGCTGTGTGGTGTGTGCAGTGGGGAGCACGCTTCTCGGGCCTGCGTCTGCCTCCTCCGGGAGGGTGGTGAGCGGCCCGTGGCTCGGTGCCCCAACTGCGGTGCCAGGCATCACGCCTGGAATCGTCGCTGCCCTGCCCGGCTCCGGCAGATTCCTGGATCCACGGTTCCTCGCCAGCTGCAGTGGAAGGAGGCTCCCCTGCTTCCACCTCGGTCTACACCCCAGCCCCCCGTTCCACGGAATGAAGACGCCGCCGTGACCCGACGGCCCCGCCGCAGGAGGAGGAGGAAGAGGCCCCAGCGTAACCGTCTGTTGTCATCTGTGAGGGATATGGACGTGGACGGCCAGGCCCCCGTGATGACGCAGGTCCCAGCCCCCTTGGAAATGGCGGCCGTTGGAGGGGGGTTGCAGCCTGCTGTGGTCCCCCGCCATGACGCCGCGACCCAGTGCAGGTCGCTTCCCTCTTTGGTCGAGTGCGGGACGCAAATGGAGGGCTGGCCTTATACCTTCGAGAAGAGGGACCTCTTCTTGCTCCTTAGGACCTATGAGTTCCTGGTCAGTCAGGAATTCGTGGCTATCCAGTCCCGTGTCTCGCACCAGCCGGCCTTCTCTTACGTGAGGCAGGCGCTGCGTGAGGGCTGTAGGCCTGGCATGCAGCTACCCGCGGAGATTCCGATCAACGTGCCGGCCTATCATCGCCGCCGTGATGAAAGTGACTGGGTGTGCTACGATCCCGCCGCCGGAAGTCATTAAGGCCACATGTTTGTCTGTAATTTGGTTTTGTTATTTAATTTTTTTGCATGTATTTCTATTTTTTGTTTTTTTGTATGTATCTGCCTGACGCCTGTGGGCGCAATAAATTAATTAAAAAAAAAAACCTCTGAGGTCGTTAAGCCCGCGAAGGTCAGCGCACTTAACGACCTGGTTCCCGAGGCCTCAACCCATCACTACCTGCTTCGTGAGGCTTCCAACCGAGGTTACCAGGCATCCATGCATCGGCGTTCCAGACAGAGCAGGCTTGGTGTCGACCTGGAGCACACCTCTCTCCCTTGGCTGGGCTTTGGGTTCTACTACGACGAGGTGCCTCCACTTTCTTCCGTTCGTTTGTCTCTAGTGACATGTGGTGAGTATGTGTACCTTGTCTTCCCCGTGTCACGGAGACAGAACGAGGAAGGGTGTTGTGAAGCCTCAGTGGTAGTATCTTTTGTGTTTATTGTGATTTGTATTGTTTTCCGTGTGTGAAGAGTGAGATTAAACTTCCACACCGTTCCCCTGTGTTTTCTCTCCGACACCCATTTGGTCCCCCACCTACTCTGCTCAGACGATCCTGGAACTAGAAAACGACCCGACCCTTAACATCACCCGTCACGGTCGTTTTCCCTTACAGTGGCGACCTTGCCAGGATACCTGAGCTGTGTAGCGCACCTTGTGTGGGTGTTGGTAGAAAAGGTGCCAAGAGCGCACTAGTGTGTTGACCCGTACTTTGACAGTGCCTAGTTGTGTACGATCGCAGTATTGTGTTTTGGGTGCCATGCTGTGTATCGTGACTGTGTCGGAGTGTTGTGGTATTGCGCTCGTCTTTTTGAGATGAGACGAGACTAGGTGCAGGCCAGAGGGCTTTCTAGTCTACCCTGGTTAGGTGCAGGCTGTTTCGCCTTCTAACCACCCCTTGTTCTGTGCTTGAACAAGAAGCCGCTAAGCAGAAGGCTTTCGGCTAGTTTCTGTTTCTGCAGAATTGACCAGCCAAGGTTTAGGACTCCCAGTCCTCACCGCCACCTATCGGTGTTGCAGTGCAGTCTGTGTACTGCCAGTTTGTGTTTGCTGTGTGTGTTGTACGGAGTGTTTGTTGCCACCATGTCTAAGTTCTCTACCCTCGAAGAGCTCAGAGTTCAGGCAACGTCACTTGGCCTGTCTGGAGATGACCTTGGCAGGTTCATCCTCCAGCAACAGGCCTACGAGCGAGAAGAAAGAGCAAGAGAGCGTGAGGAGAGAGAGAGAGAGAGCGAGAGCGTGAAGAAAGGAAAAGGGAACGTGAATTTGAGCTAGCCAAGCTCCACCTAGCTAAGGAAACTGCAGAGGCCAAACCACCTCCCCTGCACTACGATAGTGGCGTCAGAAGGCCCAATTTTCCCACCTATCAGGAAGGCGAAGACTACTTGAGGAAGGCCTCCTACTTGACCCGGTTCGAGCGGATAGCAAAATTGTTAGAGGTGGAAGAGAGTAGTCTTGCCGTTAGGTTGGGGAGCTTGTTAATCGGAAAAGCGGCAGAGTTGTATTCTTCCCTCGACACTAACACCATCAGGGACTTTGCTCTCCTCAAACAGGCACTGCTGACTGGGTTCGACAAAACACCGGAATGCTATCATCAGGACTTCAGGAGCAACAAGATCCGAGTCGGAGAGAATTACCGACAGTTCTCCACCCGTCTGCTTCAGCTGTTCGACTCCTGGCTGGAGGCTTCGAAGATTCCCTGCACCTTCAATGATTTGCGTGAGTTTGTAGTCCTTGACCAATTTCTTGCTTCCCTTGCCCCTGAAGTTCGTCTCTTCATTAAAGAGCAGCAGGTCACCGCGCTCAAGACAGCAGTGGAGAAGGCAGACACCTGGGCGTCGGCTCACAACGTCTACCCTATAGATTCGTCACTGCCTGTGCTACCTACATCCGACTGATGCGCATCGTCCTCGCAGGTCTGTCAAATGTGTCTTTCTACTTTGACAACATCTTTGTATATTCTTCAGATTGGGATCAACATTGCTCCGCCCGTCAAGCTGTCTTCGACAGGATCAGGGCCCATGGTCTCGCCCTCAAGAGCTCAAAGTGTCACTTCGGGTTCCCTTCCATCCAGTATTTATAGGATTCATTCGCGTGGCTGGGGCTGACAACATTGGAGCGGATCTCCTCAGTCTTGTTTAACTCCTGTGGGTTTTTTTAGGTGGTGTTTCTCCGCCCAGTCTACCGAGGGTAGACTCTTGATGGGGGGAGCCGTGTAAGGGTGAAACACCACTCCCACCATAAGCCGGTTGATGAGGAGCGGATAATTAGGGGCGCTTCGGTGTGTGGCTCGAATCTCGCCACCGCCTCTTCCTTCAACCTCTGAGGTCGTTAAGCCCGCGAAGGTCAGCGCACTTAACGACCTGGTTCCCGAGGCCTCAACCCATCACTACCTGCTTCGTGAGGCTTCCAAGCGAGGTTACCAGGCATCCATGCATCGGCGTTCCAGACAGAGCAGGCTTGGTGCCGACCTGGAGCACACCTTTCTCCCTGGCTGGGCTTTGGGTTCTACTACGACGAGGTGCCTCCACTTTCTTCCGTTCGTTTGTCTCTAGTGACATGTGGTGAGTATGTGTACCTTGTCTTCCCAGTGTCACGGAGACAGAACGAGGAAGGGTGTTGTGAAGCCTCAGTGGTAGTATCTTTTGTGTTTATTGTGATTTGTATTGTTTTCCGTGTGTGAAGAGTGAGATTAAACTTCCACACCGTTCCCCTGTGTTTTCTCTCCGACACCCATTTGGTCCACCCCCTACTCTGCTCAGACGATCCTGGAACTAGAAAACGACCCGACCCTTAACATCACCCGTCACGGTCGTTTTCCCTTACAATATACATATAGAAGAAAATCGTTCTTAGTATTGTACTGTTGTGTTTTAAGTGCAGTGGAATAAGCCCATATTTTGTTTTCCAGTAGACCAACTTATTATCATCCTGTGAGTTAAAACTGCCAGTGACCACTGGCATTTTCGAGTTACAGTTCTCTCGTATCACGTCATATGGGAGGCGGCGGAGCTCGACCGACAAGTAATCAGTGTGGTGTTAGCCACGGTCGAGGGAGGAAGGGTAGCTCGCTTCTCTGTCTGCATCCCCCAAAATTGGATTGCCTGACCCCACACATGGCACCGCGGTACTGTGAAAGTAAGTTTTTTTTTCATTAATTTTACATTCCTTGCTCTATAAGCCTATGTATTTGAGATATGTTTTTAACACCTATAGACAAGTTAGCCAGATAAATTATCTAGTTAATCTGACCAGTAGATAATCATATTGTTGAAATTGATGACCGTTTTGAAGACGAAGAAGAGGGGGTGTCAGCCTGTCAAGAGACCTCCCCTCAGGTTGCATCACCTTCACTGGGGTTGGGGGTGACGTGAAACACATGTGTGAAAACACATTCTGATTTACTTTTTTTGGCCATGGGGCTCTTTTTAGATAGTGAGGGAACATTCATGCTGGTTTTCAACCAGAACATAGTAAATGTAGTTACGTAGTGTGTACTACATGTATAGTGTACGTAGTAAATGTTATGAATTTTTGAAAATAGGGTATAATTTTGTAGGGTAAAAATAAATGGTGTTTTTGTTTTCTTTACAGTTCTGTATGTTTGAGGTATCAGGGACCAGTAATGCAACACAGTGAGGCATAGACATCCATCTTGAAGCTGGTAGGGGCCAAAGTGCCTCAAGTTAGAGGAAGGATTTTTTATATATATATTTTCATTAGTCACTAAAAATGTTCACTTATTTTTTTGAAAAGTTTGGAATAAATATATTGTATCACTCAAGTTTCATTAGCTTCCTACCTAATATTAAGGGATAATTACATTATTTTTTAAGCGTAAAATGAGATTCATAACTCTAATGGATTTTTTTATGAATTTTTAAAGCATCGTGGACACATATGGCATAGGGATACCTATGAAGGTCATGAAATATAGCGATACCTGTCCAGGGTTACATAAGGCATTATTATTTCATCAGTCGCAATGGTTTAACTGGGGAGAATTATGAAGTATCCATTTTCTTTTCTAAGAATATGATTTCATGATCAAAGAAAGCAAATATAAAAGATTAGACTTCAAGTTATTACAATATAACAAATGGAGGATTTTTAAGGCTTGGCAGAGGTATGCGGTCTCGGACTGCTCTTGTTCCCTGTCTGTGGTTTATCTTTATCACTAGTCCCTTGTTACAATAAGGGCTAGTTGCAAGAACTGGAAATTTCCCATCGTGTACACGATCGTGCGTGGGGTGCCCGACCGTCGGGATACCGACATGTTCAGTTTCATGGACGGCCGTTGGGCCCCTATCGGGATGAGGACCCGACGTCGGAAGCGAGGTGTACCAACCTGTGCCATAAATAGAATAATAACATTTACTAAAATAAATAAATTCACTCCTGTCATTTCCATTATGAATTATTTATTTCTGTAACATAAAAATAAACGAATACTTTATTAGCCATGCTGTGTTCAATAGTAGGATGTAGTAAGAAAAAAAATCAAAAGTTCTGAGGTTGGGTATTAGGGTTACCATAACAACGCTAAGCTTCAAACGTTTTCCAGACAAAACTCTCATTGTTACCTTTAATTTGTGTTTCTGATTTATTTTTGTCTGTAGTGTTTTGCCATATTAAGTATTATAATTTCGAAATGGTAACTGCATAAAAGCATCTAACACATATATTCAATCATGGTTAAAATGTTGTTCACTTGTATTCATACACTGGGAGAACACCGATCGGGTATGTTCTCTGCCTGTCTTGAGTACTTTCAGCAGACTATCAAATACCGGCAACCGAAAATCATGAATAAGCTGCCTTTTTGGCTTAGTAACCGTGTTGATTCTTCCTCAGAGATGTATCACACATTGAATTGGTTGATTATTGATGTTCAATGAAAGTATTTTATCATATATGGTGCTCATCAATGATCTCTACGGTAGGTGGGTACCGCACGACGAACTTTCCCCGATCTGGTACACGATGGGAGGGAAATTACGCTGTTCTTGGAACTGTGCCTTCGGGTATTACTACGGCGGGACTCTCTAGGGCACACGACGAGACGGTCTTGCAACTGGCTCTTAGATGTTTCGCTTTGTCTAATTTTGTTTCAGCTTTTCTCGTCCTCTCTCGCCTGTTGTGTGCACAAAAGCGCAAATTGTCTCTGCGCTTACAGGTTAATGTAATTATGTTAATAACGATAGCATTGCTAATAGTAACTGATAAAATGATGATAACAATTTTAATAACAATAACAGTAATAGTGATAATGATAATACTGATCATGATTATGATGATAATTATGATAACAGCAACCCGTAGAAATCAAGGTATTCAGGTGAAGCCTATATAAGCGTTGGTGACCTTCATGGCAAGCTTGTTCACCGGCCTGCCCAGGTGTGTTGATATGCACCAGGTGTAGGTGGTCGGTCTCACACACACACACACACACACACACACACACACACACACACACACACACACACACACACACATATTCACACACATACACACACACATACACACAAATTCACACACACACATATTCACATACATATACACAGAAACACACACTAACACACATATATACATACATATACACACAAATACACACACAAACATACACACACACATATACACGCATATACACATATGTACACACAAACAAACGCACACATATTATACACACGCATATACACATACATATATATATATATATATATATATATATATTATATATATATATATATATATATATATACACACACACACACACATACACATACACACACACATACACACACACACATACACAAACATAAACACCCACGTCGGGAGTGAGGCCCTTGAACTCTGTATTTCCTTCAACTCAGCCGATATAACCTACACGTTATAAAGTAAATGAGATCATTCCTATCCATTCTAGTTTAGTTTAGTTTATACTTTTTGTCAGCGGGTAAACAGTTATGTGTCATTATGCTTCAACCTCGGTGTCTATAGGGTTCGCGGTAAGCCCTGCCATGTAAAGGGTAGTGACATTGGTGTCTGGTACAATATCCCGCTGTTAAAGAAGTCAATTAGGAGATCAAGGACTCGCACAATTAAATTACAGCTGCGGTCCCTTTAAAGTGGGGAATCCCATTTGATTTAAAAGACAAAGGTCTGATCACATTACGACTTCGTTATCTCTCTACCCTGCACTTGCCCACATATTGATATATCCGATGAATGATCTAAACAACACCGTCAATGGACTTCTATAACATATCTTATCATTTCATGCTACTGTGTGAATATATTCTCGGTACTATTAACAAGATGAAAAATTATCCGTTGCATCCTTCTATTATTTATGGAAGAGTTATATTGATGGCTTACCAATCTTATAGGGAGAGCTAATTGGTATGCCAAGTGTCTTCTATCATGCGCCATCACCGCCCGACCATCCTCCAGACATCATGCGGAGGCGAGTCATGGGTACAGTACACCCTGCGATACCTTCATCCAATACAATTATGTGGAGGCCTTGATCGCAGCGCCCTTGGTCTGGTATTGAGGCCAGGATGAGGTGAATATTCGTCTTGATTGTGGTGGTGTAGTAGTAGTAGTTGTGGTGGTGGTGGTGGTGCTGTTTTACCTCATGTACATACAGTTTTGTTCAGTGTTTGTGAATATATATATTTTTTTTTAGGCAGGCGTTTCTGTCACTTTAATTTTGCCGTACAGGTGTAACATTTCAGCCTGGGAGCACGTCAAACAACCATCACTTACGAACAACAAAAAACAAAGCAATGAGAGGACGTCACTCTAAGCCTGCATTATGTTGCCAGGAACATGCGAGACTAGCGTCTCTGTATAATGAACACCGGTCTCTGTATAAAGAACACAAACGAGTTTACGCTACCCTCTGTAATCTAGGTACCCTATACGAGACTAGAATTATCTGTATAAGGAATTGGGTTAAGCCACCCGTTGGTCCTATGTTAAACGCTACTGGGCGCCATTTTGAGGCCTGGGCCTCTCCGTTCTCCTAGACCTGCGGAGGTTCTCAGTCTATTTTTGTTGCTTATGTACAGTGTCATGTTGTGCTGTTGGATGTCACATAGGTCTGAGATGGCTCTTAAGCTACACAGATTCCCTGCAAGCACTAAAAGAAAGAAATTGTTGGTAAACAAAATAAGTAGTGTGAGATGGACAACGTCTCGTTCATCTTATTTGTGTCAGGTATGGTTCTTTGTTGTGATGTCAGACACTAGTACATCAGAACATAGAGAAGCTACAAGAGGCTGGTATATAGACATACACGTGGTAGTTCCTGTTATAGGTATACATCAACTACATCCACGTCTCATCCCTTCCATATGTTTGTCTTATCTTTTCTAAAAACACCCATCGTCTCTGCACTAACTACTTGATAACCGAGTATATTCTAGGTGTACTAGGTGTTCAAGTTCACTCTTATTTACCATTTAAGTTAGTATAAATATATGATAGACGAGGATTAAGGAAAATCTATGCAGCCATTTTATTAAAAGTTACCTAGGCTAGGAACTACGTCAGGATATTTCATTCGCTTATTATGATTTATTTCATTTGTATTAATGATAAGGTAAATATGCAGTTTCAACAAATACTCCCTATTGACCAATACTCTCCTGATATAACTGGGAGGCGACGCCCCTCCAGACCCCCCTACTAGTTAACTAACCTAACCTTGGCATTGATTACGTAACTTAACCTCACTGGGGGATTTCGCCCCCCCATACCCCCCTAGTGTTATGTTTCATTTCTGACAGCTGTTGTATGAGTTATAAATACTCCTTATGATGAGAATAAAACGTTCAGGATACTTGAAACCACCGATCGTATATTGGTTTAAACTGCACTTATATCGATGATAATATGTAGTATTCTGGACACAAAGTCCATATACATTACTGAATTACAATGCAGTATGAATAAAATATACAAAATTAAGACTGACTTAAACTTTAAGTCTGTAGTATAATTGATATAAACACAAGTATAATTGTCATTGCATAGGTTTGAGATCATACTGGCAAAGTTATCCATGAGACTTAAAGTATGGTATATGCTATATAGTTACTATATAAGTAATTTATAGTAGTTAGTGATTGAAGGAATTTTATTTAATATACCACGTCACATCCTCTGTATTTCAGGGATGATTGTGAAATGTCCTGCTTTATTTATGTAATACTATATTTGATAATTAATATACTATATATGGATAGTACCATAATAATTAAGTTTAATATTATGTTTTATTGTATTCTGAGTGTATTGTTTATATTATCGTTAGATAGAGTGTAAATAAATGATGAAATGTACTGCTTGATAACTTGACGGATGTGGGCGGCGCTGTGTGATTGGCGCTCGCGGGACAGAAGAGGGACTAGACCGAGACGAGGATGGAGAGGTGTACTTGAGGTAAGGATTTTCTGTGTTGTAGAGGCTCGGGGTTGAAGGTTTGTGTGGTGTACAATGTAAGATGCGGTGAGTATTGTGACGTTGTGTGGTTGGGGGTGAAATTGCATGTAAGGCGGTGGAGTTGGGTATTTCCAAGGGAATAAGCATCGTGCTTGTGCCGAGTTAAAGGGACACCTATTCTTGTAATTCAGTATCTAAGCGAGTTATATAAGTTAAGTTTGTACAACGTGTCTCTGATGTTTATCCCTGGGATCAGATTGTGCTACCTGGTATATTGGAGTTGAGGTGTGGTAAGGAAATTCTTCGGTCCAGTTTTCGCCAAAAGTAGTGAAAATCTACATTTTTGGTGTTGAATTAACATTAACCCGTTACTTGCAGAATATTTGTTTAATGTGGTTGACCTGGGCCGTAACAAATATTACACCAATGTTTCAAAATTTTATATTAAAGTAATACATTACCAAACCTAATTTCTGCAATAATGCTATTTTTCAGGGATTCTTAGTCTGTCTATAAACCTGTACCCAAGGTTCCTTATCACAACGTCCAGTGTCCTTATATTCTTATATATCAATGTGGTCACGCATGTCTCTGCCAATCCAGTGTCCAAGATACGTATTTGTGCGAGACAATCACATCTAGGTTTGCAATATCTAGCAGGATTTGTTTCCAAAATTTTCATCTTTATATTGACATTGTAAATCATGATCTAGCATTTTTGTCTATTGACATAATTTGACAACATGACTACAATTATAAAAAAAATGCTTATGTCCTGTCTTTCAACAATCTAGCAGTCATACTAACAACTTCTTTACTTCCTATCTAAGCAGTACTTCTCTTGATCTCATTTTTTTTTTCTTCAGTATTTACGCAAAAGTTGTTGCTACTTCTTTTCTAACTATGCACACTTTATCAACAAATGCTTTAAAGTTCATGTATTTTCCTAAAATATTATTGGCTCTTTTATAACTTCCTCATCCACTTATGTTTCCTCTAGCATAGCTTCTAGCCTCTCAGAGAGAGAGAGAGAGAAACAGACAGACAGACAGAGAGAGAGATCATAGGGTAAGCGGCGCGGCGAAAGGAGCCAAATGGCGTCCATAATTCGAATTAACGCTAACCTCTGTAATTTAGGTAGTCTATACAAGACCATCACACATGCACTGCCTCTCCAACGACAACCAAGGCACGCACACGTCAACGAACTAGCAAGCTCTCTCTCTCTCTCTCTCTCTCTCTCTCTCTCTCTCTCTCTCTCTCTCTCTCTCTCTCTCTCTCTCTCTCTCTCTCTCTCTCTCTCTCTCAGAAATATAAATGAAAAGCCAGACACTTGATATCCCACTTAAATTATTCCTTTCAGCGGCAGCAAAAGGGGCGGGATGTTGTTTGTAATAAGGAGGTGAAGGTCGTGGTACTATAGGGGAAGGTTAAGCAGGTAGAGGATAGGGAAAAAGCGAGGGAGCGGGAGGCTGTAATTCTCGAGGTTGTTTATGAAGGTATAAGGATGAATCTACTCAAGTGATGTTGTTTTCATACAATTAATGGAAAAACACGAGTCAGGATTTTGTAATGCCAGAAAGGTAGGTTTATGTGAACCCTATGATATTTAATGGTTGTGTGTTAGTGAGAGAGAGAATGAAATGAACAAGTTACATTAACACGTGTGTGTGTGTGTGTGTGTGTGACTGTGACTTGTGTGTGTGTGTGTGTGTGTGACTGTGACTTTGTGTGTGTGTGTGTGTGTGTGACTGTGACTTTGTGTGTGTGTGTGTGTAATCACCACCACGGTCTTGTCCACGCGAGCTGAACTCGTGATCGCCAGTTTTACCCTCCTAGAGAGAGCTTTGAGCTCGTATGACCGATATTTGGGTAATGCTGGAACCTCACCATACATACAACCACTCATCCCCTTGCTTAAGGGTGACAGTAACCGTCCGAATTTCTCAGTGAAAAGTCCCGGGGAACGAGCGGGGCCGGGGATCGAACACTAGACCACAGAATGGCGCACGACTCTCTAACCTACCAAGCCACTCAGGCAGGTGTGTGTATATGCGTCTGTTTGTATATGTATATGGTATGGTTTGGCTTGGTGTGGTGTGGCGTGGCACACACATGCATGAGGAGAAAGGTTCGCTTGAGCCTCAACGACCCACAGCTTGCCAGATAAAGCACCATCAAAGGCAGCCATAGCGTAGCAGCCTCGCAGATCCCACACTGATACAAGTTTTCATTTTTACTTCCACGGCAAATTAATATTATAATGAGAGGTTTTTATGCTCTAGTGACGTTGTGGAAAAGTGTGCGGCACAGGAAGAAAAGAAGGAGGAAAGGAGGAAGTGGTAGAATAAAGGAAGAAAGGAAAGGCAATGGCAGAGGTCAGTAAAAGTATATTCTTGGTTGCATTAATTTTCGTCTCGGTTATTTTTTTCCCTCCGATGACTGTGATCTCTTATATGTATGAGATGTTACGTTCTAGCCGACATGCTGGTGCCTGGTGCTACCATGTCACACCTCGAAAGTCACCTTCACGTCATACTCTTCTACGCACACATTGCTAGATTTCCTTTGTTTATTCATACACGCCTTTTCTTGTACTGGCTTCGGCTATACGCATGCACATTCCTCCACCTTCCTCACTGCAGGCTATATCAAGCTTTGAAATTAATGTCTTCTGCTCCTCTCCTCCCACTTGTTTCATCTCACCACACAGACACATCACCTGGTTTCCTCTCCAGAATATCCTTCACTACCTTATCCTCTCACGAAAACTTGACAAAATAAAAACCAACAGTTGGCAGATGAATACAAACATAAACTTTTAAACATGTGCACTCCAATCCACACCACAAACATGGGACGGAAACCTAAACACAGCAGGAGGTGGAGAACAACCTGCCCACCTGGGGATGGCTGAATCATCATTTTATTTAAGAATCACGTAAGAGGACAGGGCTAAACCGAGAATTTTGGGGTTCACTTGAAAATGAGTCAGCAACCTATTCTTGCAGAGTGAGTGAGTAAGGATAGTGCTAAAATACTATTCAGCTGTGTGTGTGTGTGTGTGTGTGTATCTTTGGTACATTCGATACTTTTTGGTTTTATCTTTGGTAACAACGCGACACGTTTCATCTTGTGTGTTATCATAGACGGAAACACCACCGACGAAGAGTCGGTGGTGGTGTCTCTCACTTTTTTTTCCTTCCGTATTTCACTCCCGGCGACCATTTGCGGATACGAGACCAAGAAGCACAGTATCAGCTCCACCATGCGACTCTTGCCAACTGAAGGGCAGTGTTATTTTTTCCCCGCATAGCAAGCTCGCCGTTGCGTTGAGCAAGGATACGTTTGTCATGCCGTGAAATACTCTACTTGGAATTGTATGTACTGAATTTACAGCTGAATGATGTCGGGATGATGGAGTGCTATTCGGGGGCGCTTGTGTTTTTTTTTATTGTTTTTTTATATATACCTCTATGCCTATAGCGCCTGTAGGCGTAGGCGGTGACCCAGGCTTCGGATGGTAGGCCCTGGAGGCTCAATTGAGGGCTGTGATGGTTGGCCCTCGCCCGTGGTGGCGCAGGCAAGATTTTCATAGTGACGCCTGTAATTAGAGGCTCATGCCGCCCCCCTGTGTCCTCCGATCCACTCGCAATCGAAAGTAGAGTTAATGGACAGGGCATGTGGGTATTCTTAGGCCACTCGACGGTGCAGAAATATTTAAAGTTGATTTATGGGTCTCACTCGGGATCGAACTCGGGTCTTCGAGAACGCCACACGGTGACGCTAACCACTCTGCTACCGCCTCCCCAAGCCTGTGTGTGTGTGTGCGTGTGTGTGTGCACCGGTAATATTATATAGTCATATATCTACGGCCGTGTTCTCATCGAGGCCTTAGTGAGGGACGTCAATCAAGCGATGGCTGTCTGGTTATATGGGGAGTTAGGCCTCAACTTGTGTGAGTTTGATAAGGGGTTAGCATGGCTGGTCCTCGCTCTCCTCCTGGGCAATCAATACCCACCAACCCCTTGTTTTGCTCCATGGACTCTCTCTCTCTCTCTCTCTCTCTCTCTCTCTCTCTCTCTCTCTCTCTCGTTTTGTACGTTGCATCGGGAAGACGTTACTGCCACATTAAATGCCATTGTGCCAAATTAAGCGCAGGCTCAGCAGAAGAAAATGGGCGTAACCGCGCTCTTTTACCATTACTGACGTCAGTTCTTAAGTACATTTTACCCCTGCAACCTCCCACTCGCTCTTCTGTTTCCTGAGTTGAAGTGTTGCCTTCATTCTTCGCCCTTTGTCCCGAATGAGTCTGGTTCTCCCTTAATGTAATGAGAAAAAGGTAATCCCAGTTGATTAGCTTGCAAATGCCTTCCATTCACTTCACTAAGGTGTGTTGATGATCTCATCCTCACACTGCGCCCCGTCCTTCCTTCCATGCTTCCTTCCTTCCTTCCTTCCTTCCTTCCTTCCTTTTCTATTTCCCTCCATTCTTCCTTCTTATTTCCTTCCTTACCTACCTTCCTTTTCGCCATCCTTCCAAATGTCTTACCTTCTTTCCTCCCTTCTTTCCTCCCTTCTGTCCTTCTTTCTATCATCCCTTCTTTCATGTTCATCTTCTTTCTATTTTTCTAACCTTTATTCTTTCCGTTCGTCTTTCCTTCCCCGCTTTCTTAATTCCTTCTTGCATTTCTCCCTTCCTTCCCTCCTCCTTTTCTTACCCCTGCGATCAAGCTTCTCCTCAAACCGCAAGCTCATATTCACATTTACACAGTTGACATAAAATACCCGAGTAAGCTTTAAGTAAAATCGATACCTGGAATGGTTTACGACAACGGACAACTACTCAATTTCCCGTCTTTCGTTCATCTTGATTCCGTAGAAGATTAATTATGTATACACTCTTTGTTACCGACCACCTTGCACACACACACCATTCACCACACAGTCTACACACACCATTCACCACACAGTCGACACACACCATTCACCACACAGTCTACACACACCATTCACCACACAGTCTGCACACAACATTCACCACACATGATCTAAATAGCAGTCTTATAAACTACTCATTAGATCATGTGTTACCCTTACTAGTGGCACAAAGTTCTTATCAGGAGTATATTTCCCTGATACGAACTCGGCCTTTAGTGCCCTGGCGAACTCTACCTGGTGAGGACGTGTGCACATAAGTTCTTCATGAGCTTCTGAAATCGGATTTAATGCATCTTATCCCAATATGAAATGACCCGCGGTGAGACTATTGTGCCGGCTTATCTGTTTTCTTCTACTTATGAACTCACGCTTATATTAATCAATCTCAGGCTACCGTCCACACTCATTTTATTATGTGTATTCACCCGTGGCCTTGTCCACGCAAGCTGGAATCGCGATTGCCTGTTTTACCATCTCGGAAAAAAGCTTGTAGCTCGTAATGACCGATCTTTGGATAATGTAGGGACCTCCTACACCACACACATCCCATCTCCTTACTCAAGGGAGACAGTGACCGCCCGTATTTGTCAATGAAAAATCCCCGGGAGCGAACGGGGCCGGGGATCGAACACCCGAACCACATAATGGCACACAACTTCTCAATGAGCCACACAGGCGGTGTATGTGTGGGAGGAAGGGGGGGGGGAGTTATGATTCATGATAGCGTTTACGTAGTTTTATGTACCAAGGGCGTGGTTACAAGTTAGTGTGTGAGTGATTTTGTCATCGATTAAATTCTGGAAATTCAGAGAGAGAGAGAGAGATATTGCAATCAGACAGTAAAACATTCACACACTAGCAAAGAAGACCGGCGAGTATATATATATATATATATATATATATATATATATATATATATATATATATATATATATATATATATATATATATATATGACTTGTTATATACCCTATATTTGTAAAATTGTAACCAGCGGCATTACCAGCATTATTACTTATTGTGGTAGTGATAGTGTGTAGTGCACAGTGGTGATAGTAATAGTGTAGCGATCGTAATTAGTCACACCAAACAAGCGTTTTACTGTCGTGAGATTGAGGGCCTTTATAAACTGCACGCGTTGCTTCTTGTCAGTATAGATGGCTTCGGCGTATCTTGGGGCGTCAGACGTGGCATAGAATCTCACCTTGTCGGTACCATATCATTATGCTTCTTAGTTCTTACCCTTGCTCTGAGCAGACAAATCTCTCTTTTCGAGGTAAGTGTTAAATAAAAAAATGTGTTAAATAAGTAAGTGTTAAATAAAAAAATTGTTCCATGTATATACGTGGTGCGGGATAGAATACTTGGTAACAATGGGAGTGTAGGCGTATGTACTATATTGGGGATGTCGGTATGTTTCAGTGTTCAAGCTGGATGGTATCCTGCCTCTTTACGGGGGCACGCCATATCAAGCTTGTGATTGCTTATGGGGTGATAGTTAACCAGTGGGTAGAGCTAGGAGATTGATTAAGCGCTATGAAATTTTAAGACGACGAATAGAAAAGTCAGAAGAGACCGTATTTTGTTGGCCCTTGTCTATGCGTGAGTTGGGGTGATGTGACGGAGACGTGTGTCGGCCTTATTTTATGACAACGTGTTACTTTCATTATAATTTATATACAAGTGCATTCTTTAATTTTCTTCCTCCTTACCACATAAACCGCCGGCTCAAGGGACGCTGCAATAGTAGTAGCAATAGTAGTGGTAAGTACTCGAAGGAGTACAAGAATTAGTATAGATATATAAGTTTAGTTGGTACTAATGGCACATAAACATACAGACATGTGCAAATATATATCCCGTCTTGCAAACGTGATTCATAACCGTCGGGGCTGCGGGCACTGTTCACCTCATAACTATGTATTGCAGCACTGGCAATACAAAATAAAAACGTGGAATGACGTCAGCACACGACCGTTCAGACATAGAGCGAAATGTGATCTAAGTTGCGGCTCTCAACTTCTCAGGGGTGAAAGAGGAAGAGAAGTGGACCAGATACCTATACATCCCTTTCTTGCTAAGACACCTGTATGAAGGAGGCAACCGCTGAGGTTATGGCAATTTCATGTAACACCCGATGCCATCCTCATGATTTATTTCGCGTACGATGATGCCATGACGATTTGAACTGGAAAAATTGTTTTTGAAGGTTAAATCGAAGTTGAGTGAGTTCCCCTGACTCCAAAAAGCATTGATGACGAACGTGAAACTTCGGTGCAGTACAACCGTGGCCACCGAGATGTCATCTCGGTGGCCACGGTACAACAGTTCGGGTAGATGAGAAGTAATGAGAAGATGCCACATCAGTTTTCTTCAAATATATTATGTATTATGTCACATGTATTTGTATAGTTATATATAATATATTTTTGTAGTTTATTCACCTGACATACATCGGGGTTTGTTTTATGTGTGTGTGTGTGTCTGTGTGTGTGTGTGTGTGTGTGTGTGTGTGTGTGTGTGTGTGTGTGTGTGTGTGTGTGTGTGTGTGAAAAAGATAGACCATCTGTTTTTATGTGCTTGTATGTTTACCATTTTCTTTTCCCCCCGCACACAATCTTTCACTCTCTCTCTCTCTCTCTCTCTCTCTCTCTCTCTCTCTCTCTCTCTCTCTCTCTCTCTCTCTCTCTCTCTCTCTCTCTCTCTCTCTCTCTCTCTCCTCTCTCTCTCACATTTTATTCTACACTTACCTCAGGCTTGCCCCCCCCCCCCCCCCCGCAATACTGTCTCGCTCCCTGGTCATTACACTCTTTGCGACCATCGCCCTGTCTGCCTCACGTACCACACCACCAACCAACTTCTTTCCAGCCCCATCGCCATGCAAGTCCAGCCACAGGACCGCAACAACCTCGCTATGCTACACGTGGACCCGCATTCTCATCAGAGCTCTCATCCTCCGCTGCACCGTAAACTTTATTCTCTCTCTCTCTCTCTCTCTCTCTCTCTCTCTCTCTCTCTCTCTCTCTCTCTCTCTCTCTCTCTCTCTCTCTCTCTCTCTCTCTCTCTCTCTCTCTCTCTCCTTTATTTTC
>JACEEZ010013560.1:512398-619898 GCA_016584305.1 Chionoecetes opilio | reverse complement strand
ATATTGTTCAACAAAAATATAATTTGTTTCCTATAAATACATATTTGTTAAAGGTCTATGTTATATATACTGAGTTTTTTCTGTTCGAAACACCAGTTCAGTACGAATGCCAGGTAGAGAGCAATTGCTGGGGAGCGCGATGGGCCAGAGCCTGCACAGTGCCCGGCACATGACACACCTCCACCAAGGCTGAAGCGGCACTGCTGGCACGGCGGCCGCGGGCTGGTCCTTGCTGGGCTACACCTGACTCGCGCGTCTTATCGCATCATCGTGTTCAAAGGGCTTCTCGTGTTTTTATTCAGGTTCTTGTGTTGTTATAAACGTGAATGTCAACTGTAAGAATGGCTCTTCCGGAGGACTGGCTTAGAGCAGCATACACCCACATTTACCAGGCATTGTGACTTGGCATTCTTAGAAAAATGAGTTACGTTTCCGTGTACAAATATATGTGTGGAGATGGGAATTCATCTTTATAAGGCTGAGTGGAGTGTATGAGAGGAAATATTTTTCTTTAATCTTTCTAACATTAAGACAAAGCTGCAAGTTAAGAGCTTTAGTCAAAAGCTTGAGTAATCCAGCATTTGAAAACAGCGAAAAGTGCCTGACGTAAAGTTAAACACTCGCAGTTTTAGTGCCTTGTTTGCGTCCATAAATGGTTTTTATATTTGTTGCTAGCGAAGCAGTGAAGGTTTGCAGCGAATGTTCAATATTCCATATATTCCACACATTCACAGCTGCCAATAATCAATACAGGTAAATTCAGGTCTGAATTACCTGCGTGGTTTCCAGTCAGGGAGCTCACCATAAGACCATAAACCATAAGCTCACTCTATTGATGCTACAATTAATAGTGTTTGATGAAACTTTGGTTTCAGATTAATTAAAGTTTTACGCTGTGACTTATATTAATCTAAAGAATCTTAAATTACTTTATCAGGAATAAGCATAGATTACAAAATGAATAGCTCTATAGATGAACGGATACTGTACTAATATTATAAAGGGAACCTTTTTGCTGCCTGTATGTTCTTATCTAATTCATGGAATGAATATGCGTTAACAATATGAAATATATATTTGAATCTAGGAAGAAATATAAGAAAAATGTATCTCCTTCAGTGTGTTTTTAAGAATATTTAGAGCATAATCGGTATGAACCCAATAACCAAGTTTCTCTGCCCTAAGACCCTACCACCTCACCACCTTCCAAGTAATACTGGTACACCTAAACACCCTGCCGCCTACATACCCTCCCTTGGAGTAACGCGACCCCTCTCACCGCTCCCCTGCTTCTCCTCCCTCACCCATCCTATTGATCTGCATACACCCAACAGATCCCTCCATAAGTATACTTATTTGCGCATCCACCACCACACTTGCACCACCACATTCGCAACACCACAGCAACACCTTCTGAAGCAACAATCAAGCATCTTAAGACTTCCAGCCCCTTTGATCCTGCACTTACACTCTTTCTTCCACGCCCAAATCACCATAGGAGCGCACAACACTGACTTTCCTGCTTCAACGGAATCGAGAAGATACACCTTTATCCTTACCTGGTAGGTTCAAGCCGACTCATTTAACTGCTTTCCCTTTCATCGATAGTTAATGCATATTAATATTCATACCGTCTTTACCGCATTCTCATTCACATAATCCTACATCCATTTTGAAGAGTCACCCACATAAACCCATTTCATTTTAAGCAGCTTCCTCACTAAACCCTTATCTTATTTTTCCAACCACCTTTTTTTTCTTCAGACACGAAAATCCTATACATCAAGATGTGGATGGGAGGAAGTGTAAGGGAGATCTATTTCGAAGCGCGCGCGCGCGCGCACACACACACACACACACACACACACACACACACACACACACACACACACACACACACACACACACACACACACACACACACACACACACACACACACACACACACACACACACACACACACACACACACACGATAAAGTGGGAAGCTAAAGGAAGATATGGAAACTTATGAAATATTTGATTTATTCATATGTTTCATTCCGCATATTATGGACACTCACCGACACCGACACACACACACTACTAACCACTACACTACGAAGTGCAGTGGTTAGCACGCTCGGTTCACAATCGAGAGGTCCCGGGTTCGATCCCCGGTCGGAGTAGAGAAAGATGAGCGGTTTCCTTAAGACCCGAGTTCTGTCCACCCAGCAGTGAATGGGTACCGGGTGTTAGCCGGGGGTTGTGTCCCGCCTCTTAGGTACAAACACGTAGCACTAAGGAAGCAAAACGAAAATGTAGATGTGGAGACGGTGCCATACGAGTGTAGCTCAGAGCCTGTACAAATACAGCTAGATTAATACAACTATAGATTCCTCCAACTAGTTCCTCCTTCTCCTCTACACTCTTGACTATATTATGCCTGTTACTAAGATCCTTCGTAATGATGTTTTCTTTCCCCTTTCTGGCCTTGATCCTCGGAAGGCTTACGGTCCTGACGGAGTCCCTCCTATTGTTCTCAAAAATTGTGCTTCTTTGCTTGCACCCTGCCTGGTCAAACTTTTCCATCTTTGCCTATCTACCTTTCCTTCTTGCTGGAAGTTTGTCACATCCAACCTGTTCCTTAGGAGGGTGACCGTTCTAATCCTTCAAACTACCGTCCTATAGCTTTGACTTCTGCCTTTCTAAAGTTTTTGAATCTATACTTAATAAGAAGATTCTTAAGCATCTATCTGCTCACAATCTTCTATCTGATCATCAGTCCGGTTTCCGTAAAGGGCGATCTACTGGCGATCTTCTAGCTTTCCTAACTGAGTCTTGGTCATCCTCCTTTAGGGGTTTCGGTGAAACTTTTGCTGTTGCCCTTGACATATCAAAAACTTTTGATACAGTCTATCAATAGTGATGTTCCCCAGGGTACTGTCCTATGACCCACTCTCTTTCTACTATTCATTAATGATCTTCTAAGTCTATCTCAGAGCCCTATCCACTCCTACGGTGATGATTCTACCCTGCATTTTTCAACGTTTTCAGACGTCCAACTCAACAGGAACTAAGTGATTCACGGAGAGATGCCACCGAGCGCCTAACTTCTGATCTTTCTATAATTTCTGATTTGGGGCAAAGCAAACCTTGTTTTGTTCAATGCCTCAAAAACCCAATTTCTTCACCTATCTACTCGACAAAACCTACCAAATAACTATCCCCTCTTCTTCAATGACACTCAACTATCTCCTTCTTCTATAATGAACATTCTTGGACTATCCTTTACTTAAAATCTTAAATGGAAATCTCACATTTCATCTATTGCTAAAACAACTTCTAAGAAGTTAGGTGTCCCGTGACGTCTACGTCCTTTTTTTCTCCCTCCCAGTTGCTTGCTCTGCACAGGGGCCTTATCCGCCCATGTATGGAAGTATGTCTCACATGTTTGGGGAGGATCCACTCATACAGGTCTCCTAAACAGGGTTGAGTCAAAAGCTTTTTGTCTTATTAACTAACTCCCCTCCTCTGACGGACCCCTTCAATCTTTAAATCACCGCCGCAATGGTGCTTCTCTTGCTATCTTCTACCGTTATTTTCATACTCACTGCTCTTCTGAACTTGCTAACTGCATGCCTCTCCCCCTCCCGCGGCCTCGCTGCACAAGACTTTCTACTCATTCTCATCCCTATTATGTCCATCATCCCAATGCAAGAGTTAATCAGTATCTTTACTCTTTCATCCCTTTCACTGGTTAACTCTGGAACTCACTTCATGTTTCTATTCTTCCACCTTCCTACGACTTAAATCTTTTCAAGAGAAGAGTAACAAGACACCTCCCGAACTAAATTGGCCCACCCCCCTTTTTTTTTATATAGGGACTGGCAACTAAGCGGGCTTTGTGCTACCTCTTTTTGTTGTGCCCTTGGCCAGTCCTTTGTGATGTAAAAAAAGGATGAATACACACACGCACACAACGCGGTGCGCCTTTCTGTGGTTCGTCGGCTTAAATCCCAGCTTGCTCCCCGGGGATTTTTCACTGAAAAACGTGGGCGGTTACTATTCCCCTTGAGCAAGAAGATTTGGTGTGTGGTGTGTGATGTCCCAGCATTACCCTATTTCTGTCATTAAGAGCTTCAAGCTCGCTCCATGAGAGTGAAACTAGCTATCGTGAGTCCGGCTAGCGTGGACAAGACCGTGGGTGATAATTACACACACACACACACACACACACACACACACACACACACACACATACACACACACCGGAAGGCCTGGCATGGCGCCACACGGGTGCGGGAGACGCCTATTCGCCAGCAAATCGCACTTGAAATCTTTTCGAGTTATAATTTCGCCAGTTTTTGTTGCTTTTATTTTCTTTTACTTGGCTTTGAAAGGATGTGTGTGTGTGTGTGTGTGTGTGTGTGTGTGTGTGTGTGTGTGTGCGTGTGTGTATTCATCTAGTTGCATTTTACAGGGCCTGAGCTAAGCTCGTATGGCCCCGTCTCCATAGCTACATTTTATCATTCATCCTTAGTGCATAGTGTTGGCCGAAGCCACCACCCCGGGAGGCGGGTCACAAACCCCTGGCTAACACCCGGTACCCATTCACTGCTGGGTGGACAGGGGCTCGGGTTTAAAGAAGACCACCCGTCTGTCTTCGCTCTGCCCGGAGATTGAACCTGGGACTTCTCGGTTGTGAGCCGAGCGTCCTAACCGCTACACTACGGAGTACCCTCCGTAGAGTGTGTGTGTGTGTGTGTGTGTGTGTATTTGTGTGTGTGAGTGTCATTCCCCCATGGTGTACTGGTGGTAAGTGGCAACTCATTGTAGGGTATCTGGCAACCTCGACCAATGTTACCTAGCGTCTCTTGATGAAGAGGGTAACGCCATTCATAGGCCCTATGTTAAACGATACTGGGCGCCATCTTGCTGCCAGGGCCTCTTCGTTCACTCTAGATCCGCGGATGTTCTCAAGGCATGACCCCGCATTATATCATGTTATACATGTATACATGACTAGCAGAAAGGGTGCCCTCCGGGCACCTTTCTCCTAGCTCCTGCGGAGGGCTGTGGGCCTCCTCTTCCATCCCCCCAAGTCGATCACGGCTAAAAATTTTGGACTACAGTGTCAAGTCTGATAAATAAAATAATTTGATTGAGCCCGTCAGGGTGGCAAGGTTGGTAGAGACGTGAGCTCGCAATGTGCAGCGTCCCTGTGCATTCGATCAGCGGTTCGAGTCCGCCTAGTTCGTGCTGACGTGGCGGCGCTTTGTATAGTCAATAACCTTGTAGTTGGTACTTACAAAGTGTCTAGATAGGATGAAAATCTTATCTTATCTTATCTGTGTCTCGGCGCGCCTTATATACACCCCGCTCGCGGCCGCCATGCTGATCCTTCCCCTGTTCTGTTTGTGGCTGTGTCTTCGTCACACTGCCTCTCCCTGCGTGTAGCGGGCGTCCACGGCCGCATTGAGTTGTCCACCGGCCTTCGGACGAGACGAAGACCCAGACACAGCCAGCGGTGAGGGAGCCAAGATGGTAACTCAGCAGTCGGTTTGGATGGTGTGTAGCCGTTTCAACAGAGATCTGGACCTGCTCGCCCAAATCTATAGCTTCTTTGACGGGGGGACAGGAAAGTTTTGTTGCCGTCGAGCGAGTTTTGTGGTAGACCTCCACGAAGCCCACGCGTATTTGGCTTTGGTCCCGTTTGGAGATTCCATTGCATCGGGCTGCGCGTGTACACCTCAGCTTGCTGTCACAAGGGCAACTGAGGGTGGCTGGGGGGCGCGTTGTCTCCCCCCTGCCCCGGGTTTGCCGATGATCGCCAGTCAACTCTTCTTCTCCCCCCTCGGGTTTGCCGATGATCGCCCAGGCAACTCGTCCATATGCTCATCTCTGCTTCCGAGAGCCCACTCACCCCACCTCTGTGGAGCCTTGTATCCTTGCAGTACGTCGTGGTCTTGAATCCTCCTCTTCATTCCGTCGAGGTTCTCGGGGCAGGTCTCCAGTGTTATTACCCCCTTTTCGGTGCGTTAAGACGTAAAGCGACCCGCTATCTTGAATTTGTTGTTTAGGTGGTTCATGATACGGCTTTGCGTGGGTGTGTGAACTGTGCGGGGCCCTATTCCTGTATTGTAAGTTATCTGGAAACGGGGAGGGGAGAGCAGTGATGACGAAGGGCCCATGCCAATTTGGTGCGAGCTTGTGATGCCGGTGGGGGGGAGGAACCTTCACTAGAAACCGAGTCTCCCAAGGTGAATGGGTGACCCAAACCTCTGGGCGGGGACGTAGGCAGGCTTTTCCCCACTACATCATGTGCGGCGCGTGGGGTACGTTGTAGTTCTCGTAGGTATTTAATGGTGGGAGGTGTTGTGCTGGGTGATGGGAATTGCAAATTTTGAGGCCATCTCCCGGCAGCCCGGGGGTGCGTCCCAAAAAGTAGCAAGTGGGGGTGAATAAACTCGTAGCGTCGCTGGGGGCAGCGTTCAATGTGAGTTGTATCGCGGCAGGGCACTGGGCCAATCACCTGAAGAGTTGTCGGCGAGGCTGCCCCTAATGGCGTTGTTGATCGTGCGATGAACACGTTCACATATTCCTTTTGGCCCTGACATAGTACGGGCTAGTGGGGATTAGTTTGTACCCGAACACTTCACCCAAGTGTTCCCACAGGCGGCTGGTGAACTCTGGGCCGGTTTCGGAGAGGATGGCCCCGGGGAAGCCAAATACGGAAATGACATTCTGCAGCAAGAGTTGGGTAACCGTAGATACCTTATGGTTGCTCGTAGGGACAACAATAACGTACCGGAGAAGCAAGCAATCAATAAAGGTCACTATATACTGCTTCTTGTCGTACATAGGTAGGGGTCCCATCACATCTACGGCTAGAAGCTCCCACGGTTGAGATGCAGTTATGTGGCCTTTTACTTTCGCCTTTGGCCGGTAGTCAGTTCCTACTTGACAACCACGGCACTGGGACGCGACTGCTTGGGCGAGGGTGGACGCGTTGTCAGTATAGTACCGGATCCTGAATAACGCCAACGTTTTCTTGAATCCTGGGTGTCCTCCTTGGGACGAATGGAGGGACGAGAGAAAACGGTGCGCCGCCTTAGGCCCCAGCATCACCTGCCCTTCATGGTTCATCACACGGCCGTCACATACACGCAGTCTTCCACGTCACTTCTTGGCCAGCCAAGAGGGCCATGTCCTGTCTGCCGCGGCTTCCTGGAGTTGATGGTGTTCCTCTGCGACGTCGTCAGGCACGGCTGCCATGTGTAGTAACTGATCGATCTGAGGCTGGTCCATAGGCAACCTAGAGAGGCCGTCTGCGTGCACCTGCAATTTTCCTGGCCGGTGTTTGATGGTGAAGTCGTATTCTTCTTAGCTCGCTAGACCATCGGTGAAGAAGAGCGCTTTCCGGGGACATGGTTTTCAACCATATAAGGCTGTAATTGTCGGTGAACACCTCGAATGGTTGCTGAGTAGATAAGGACGGAAATGCCGAATACCCCAGACCACCCCTAAACATTCTTTCTTCGTTGTGCTGTAGTTTTTTTCCGGGTGTGGGGGTGCGGCTGGCACAGGAAATTTTATCCTTTCCTTTCCGCCCTGCCTCTGCGAAAGGACGCACCCAGTCCAAGTTGGATGCATCGGTATAAAGGGTAAAGGGCTGGGAGAAGTCCTCGGTAGGCGACGATAAGGGGCTGGGTGAGGTTTTTCTTTGAGGCTTCGGAATGCTTGTTCACAGTCGGCTGACCAGCTCCAGGTGCCCCCTTTAATCCAAGAGGCGATCGGGGGGGTGCTGCTATATCAGCGAAGCCCTGACAAATATTCGTAGTACGACGAAAAACCCCGAGGAAACTACGTAATTCACGAACGTTGGTAGGTGTGGTTTTTGTTGCCTATGGCCCTCAGCTTGTCGGGGTCTGGCTGAATGCCACGGCCACTCACCACATGGCCCAAAAAAATGGTACTTCCTCACGAGCTAGACAACCATTTGGATGGCTTGAGCTTGAGCCCAGCTCCTGGGACCCGTTCAAACACCTCCCGAAGTCGCGCAGAATGAATGGCCCAGGTTGGAGCATATACGATGATGTCGTCCAAGTAAGCGAGACACGTTTTTCCACGTCAGGCCCGCCAAGACAGCGTCCATCAGGGGGAGAAAAGACGCTGGGCCGTTGCAGACTCCAAAGGGGAGGACTTGGGAACTCCCCTAGTTGGCCGTCACCTGTGCAGAACAGGCAGTCTCTCCTTTGTCCTTCCCACTTATAGGATTTGCCAGTACCACTCTGTAGATCTAGCGTGGAGAACCATCGGGAACCGTGAAGGGCCCCCAATGTGTCGTCAATACGCGGGAGTGGTTGAGGTCTTTCACTGTGACAGCATTCAGGCGCCGATAATCCCCACCAAAACTTTAGTGAACCCGTCCTTTTTCTTCGCCAACACCACAGGGGACGACCAAGGACTTTTGATGGTCTGATAATCCGTGCCGAGCCATGGACTCGACTGAGAACGTTCCTCTTCTCGGCGTGCTGGTGGGTGTCGTCGGAATTTGGTTTGCTTTATTTGGGGGCCCTTTTGTGTAGATGCGATGCTCCGCAAGACTAGTTAACCCGTTGTTTGTCCTCTCCCTGAGGAATATATTTATATTAATAATATATAATATATCCCCATAGTCTATTGGGGGTTTCTCAGGGCCCCAGCTTTGAGATGGCGTCAGACCGGTAGGAATAACTGGGAAGATCGTTGTGCCCGAGATGTTTGTTGGCGTGCGTAGCTCCCTGGATCTACTGAGCCAATCTCCCACCCTTTTTTGCAATCGTACTGGCTCCGCAGTGTGATGGCAATGGCGAAGACTGATGAGCCTCCATCCGATACAGTGGGTGCTCCCTTAGCCCGGGGGGAAGCTTCGTGGTGGGAGAAGAAGACAGTGATGTTGCTTAGAACGTCGTGATGCAGGAGTGAGTATTTGACCGCCCGCTTTTTGGGCGGAAGGTCAATGTTTTTGAGGAAATATAAGATCCTGGGAGCAGTGTCCCCGATTTCCTTCAGGCTCTGCTGTACTTTCGTGTGAGCCAAATTCTTAATCTGAGTGGTTTTTTGGACGTCCATCCCCGAGTATTTCCGTCCCCTCCCGATAAGCCCTTCAGGACAATAAGTGACCCCGTAATACGTTCTGTCCCACTGGGAGTTGAAGCCGTCTAGTCCCCTCCAGCTACATCCAACGTCGGGCCCCGTCGGCTCCTTGAACAGGTGACGTACTTGGAGAGTCCCCAAGTGTGCTTATGCTGGTTTGTAGAAGGTTGAAGGATAAGCAGCTGCCGGTGGCGCCCGGTTCACCAAAACTAACGCCCTTTTTCCTTGCACTGTGATGGGCACTGTGATGTTATTGGGATCAGGCCTTATGGGGTTCATCAGTGCCCTAAAGGACGAGCCCCGTTTGGAGTTAAAGGGCGGAATTTGGGTTTGGGAGAGTTTCTGGTCTTGCGACACTCTCGTTGTAGGTGGCCAATGTTGCCACAGTTCAGCACCTGAGTTCGTCCTTGCTACGACGCTTTTTCTGGTGTCCTGCGTCGCTCTCCTGTGTTTCGTTCAACAGGTGGCGCTGCAGGGCGGCAATAGTGGATTCTAGCTGTCAAGGCGAAAAAGGTGCAGGTTTGTTCTGTGGCTGCCACGATAACTGGTGTCTGTGGAAGGGTTTTTCATCAGCTGGTGATGACGTTCAGCTTCTTCCCAGGGCCGCCTCCAGGGTTGTAGTTTTTTGTTCTTATTACCTCTCGTTTTAGGAAATTGAGGGGCAAGGCTTTCAAGAAGGCTTCCATAGCTTTTCCCTCTCGATGATGGGTGCCCTGCTCCATTGAATGCACGGTTGGCCAGTTGTCGAGCCTGTCTTGCCAAAGCGCGCAGGCTCAGGTCCCCCCGTGTGAGAGGGGGCGAGGTTCCTTTTTGGGTTGCATTTTCTTCATCTGGTGGGGCCAAGTTCTTTTTTTAATGCTGTCTTCCATTCCTTTCCCCCGTAGCTGCTGTGAGGCTGCTTTACATCATTGCCCAAAGTCGCCGATGGTAATCTTAAACCATTGGCGCGTCGCTCAGGGGATTTCTTGAAGTTCGCAGTGTAGCTTTGAAACGTTCCAGCCAATTGTCAATAGTGTCGTTATCCGGGTTGAAGGGGCGTTGTTTCTCCATGGTGGGTTCGTTATGTGGCCCAGTCGGAGGACCACCACGCTGCCGCCAGGGGTTACGTGGCTATATCAGGTTTCTCTCCGAGGGCCCAAGAAACTGGATCTCCGGCTTGTGTTTATTTCCTCTTTGGTTTTACAACTTCCTTTTGTACCAAAACAGAATATTAATATACACTGCCCTTTGCCACGGCTAGGCCCAGACTCCCAAGTCCTCCCCAGGGACCAAAAAGGACAGGGAAACGAGCGTCCGGTGTGGGTAGCTTGGGTGCGCCGTTGGTGTCCCCTGGGGACTGGGTGCCAACAGGAGAGGCGGCCAGGAGTCTCTACCGCGGTTGGCCTCATGCACAACAGGGCAGGGATTTGAGCGTCCCCCGGTGTGATGTGGCTTTTAGGCGCGGCGGTGTTTTAATGGGGCTGGACGCCACCAACGGCAGAGGCGGCCAGGATCTCCACCGCGGTTGGCCTCCCACCCACCGGGCCTCTGCGGTCAATGAAGGCGTGATGGGGGAGGTAGGTAAAGGCCACCGCCAGGAGCGCCTTTAACTGACGGCGTGGTGGGCCAGTCGGGGTGTGTAAAGGCAGGGAACACCCCCCCTTTACCAGCTGCACGGGGATCCGGCCACGGCCTCCTGTAGATAGTGGGAAAAGAGGAACGGGACGGGGAGACAGGTAGGGAATAACGAGTGGGAGTGGGGGTTGGAGTTGGAGTGGAGTAGGAGTTGAGGTGCTTCACGGGTGACGAGCTGGCGTCCAAAACCGGAAGTAGGGTTGCCCTCCACGGTGACGAGTGAGCGTCGAAAACCGATAAGGGGAGTTGGGTTTCTCTCACGGTGACTGATGGCTGTCTGAACCGGAGTAAGGGAGGTGAGGTGAGGATGAGGAGAGGAAGCCTGGAGGACTTGGCTTTCGCGACCGGGGAGGAGGAGGGGAGTTCGGGGGGGCTGGGCCCGCCGCGACCAGGATGAAGCTCTCTGTGGGGTGTGTGTAGATTCACCCCCCTTTTTCCGGGTGACATGGGCCCCTTGCCTGAGGGAAAAAAAGGTGGGAATGCCCAAAAAACGTTGGTTTTTCCCGGGGGTTTAAACCCATCCAAGTACTAACCAGACCCAACTTTTGCTTTAACTTCGCGGGCGGACGAAAAGCGGTGGCATTCAAACTTTGATATGGCGTTGGCGAACTCTGGGGCTGGGCGGGGTTTAAAATATACCCCCCCCCGCGGCCCCCCAGTGACCCTTTCCCCGTTTTCTGTTTTGGGGCGTGTCTTGGGTCACGGGGAAAACAGGGATGCAGATAGGAATCATTATCATAATTATCATAATTTATCATCGCCTTCACTGAGTATAATGATTGTATAGCAATTGTTGTTATTGTTCTCTTTAAAAAAAAATGATATTAATAGTAATACTACTAATAATACTAGTAATAATACTAGTGATGATAATGATAATAATTTGTGCATCAGTCAGTACCTGGTCGTAATCAAACCCGAGTGTTACGATGGGAGAAATGACCAGTGTCTTAGCTACCTCGTCTGAAAAGGGGTTTAAAAAAGGGAAAAGAAAAAGACCCCCTTTTACATACCCTTTCCCCCAAAACCAAGCCCCGACAGGGCGGTCATTGATTTTAATTTATCACTTCAACAAATATAATCATATAAGATAAATTGTGTAGTCGCCCTGACTCTGGTACGATTCCGACCAGGTACTGATACACAATTTATCTTATATAATGATAAAATGAAAATTGGTAGTCAAGAAAATAATTAAATACAGAAAAAATTTGGAAAAAAAATCAATAAAATCAATTATAAAAATAATTGTCTGAATTGATTATATTTGTTGACAGTCATGGCCGCGATAGATTAAAGTCACTAGCTGCCCCCATCGAATTGAGGTTATTATGAACAAAATAAAAGTAATGTTAATATTGATAATAATAACAACTGTAATTATCATTTTTACTGTTAATATCACTATTATTTTCATCATTATTATCATTGGTATTGACATCATTATGAATTATCATTATTCATATCATAATTATCATCATTTTTGGAAATTTTACTTCCCATAATCTTTTCATATATCCCTATGGAATCCAAATTTATGCCCTGGTGTGTGCATGTGGGGGGTGTGTGGGGGCATGCGCGCTTGCCCCGTGTGGGTGTATTTTGAAGTGGGGAAAGGGGTTTACTTTTCCGGGGGGTTTTTAAAAAAAGTGGGGATATACCATATGAGGGTTTTTTTTGGGGAGGGGGGGGGGGGAAAGGGGGGGGCTATGGTGAGGAGTACGAGGGAGAGAAGCGGGCAGGTACTGGGCGAACCTTTGCGGACAGTGAAGGATATATGAGAAAGTGGTAGGCTTGCCCCGCCCCAAGTATACATCAATTTTTGGTGTGACTGTATTCGCGATGGCAATGAACCCAAGTAGTAATAATGCTAATTTTATAATCACTATTATTATTATTATTTTTATTTTATTATTTTATTATTATTATTTTTTTATTATTTTTATTATTTTTATTATTGTCCAAGCTCGCTTCGCTCGTTTGGGCCCCCTTTTTTCCCAGCCGAAGCCCAGGTGCCCTATAGGCTTGAAAAATGTTTCCAAATTCTTCTTCTTTTTTCTTCTTGTGACTACTTTTGTGGGAAAAGGGTTTATACAGGGGGAAAGGGGGAAAAAATTTTTGGGGGCAAAAAGTTATATTTCGTCTTTTAACTCATTTATGCGGGAAAACAAAAAATTTTTCCCACTATTTTAAAAAAAATAAGAGTTAATTTATTCTAAAGTTTTTTTAAATTTACGATTAAGAGGAAAACTTTTTATTTTAGGCTGTTTTTTTTAATGTGCAGGCCATAAAAGTGTTTCCCAAAGTAAAAAAGGTTAAGTTTTACGAAATTTTTTTTGGCTTCAAAAGGGGAAAGAAAAAGGCAAAAAAAGGGGGAAGAAAAGAAACCATTGAGTTCAGTTAAATATTTATAGGGGCCCCCCGGTTTGTGCGGGTGTCGGAAATTTTAAATTCAAAAAGAGGAGTGTTTTTTTTCCAAAAAAGGATTTTTTATGAGGGTGACCCTGGAAACTGTGAGTGGTGGGCCCCAGGCGGCACCCTCCCGGCCCGGTCCCAGTGCTGCCAGATGCAGGGGAAAATTTTCCCCTTTTTAAAGGGAAATTCGGTCCAAAAGGGAAACGGGGAGAAAATTGAAAATTCCCAAAAATTAGGGAAATTCGAAAGAAAACGGAAAATATAAAAAATTTTTTGTGTATATACTCTAAATTACGAGAGAGAGAGGGGAGAAGAAAAGAAGAGAGAGGAGGAAGGAGATAGAGAGAGAGAGGGGAGAGGAGAGAGAGAGAGAGGGGATTTCGTTTAAAGTCTCGAAATAGCCGTTCTCGCCCTTTTTCGGCACAGTGTGGGTACAGTACGTTTTTCTGAGGTCCTATCTCAGACCCCCCGTGATTTCATTCTCAGTTCCCGGTAAAGCTGCCGTACTGTTTGACGTTTGGAAGTCTCTGAAGGTTTTCTGTTACTGTGTTATTGATGTGACCTTTAAACCCATGTTTTACCCTCCAGCCAGAGGTGCCCCCCAGGATTTTTTTGGGGTGAGGGGGGAAAAAAAATTTGAAATTCGCCCCCCAGTACACAGTAAATCCGCTAGTTTTTATCGCTAGTCGCTGGATGGAAAATTTTTTCCGCCATAAACGGGGATGGCCTTTTTTCCAAGGCCTGATTTATTTTCTGCTGCTGAAACAATAGTTTTTGGTGCTTTTAGATGCTTGTTCAAGAATTTCGTGAAGCATATGCGGGGCCCAAATAAAAGATATGGGGGTTTTACACGGTCAGGTGACCCCGGTCCCATCGTGGGAAAACCGAAATAACTTTTTTTAACTGCTTATGTATTCGGATTTTCTTAAAAGGGAAGGGAAAATTTTTCGGAAAACCCCCCCTGGTTGCCCCCAAACTGCCTCCTTTAACAAGCCCCCAACGCCGGGCCTAAAATAAAAAGATCACTGAAAAAATGGGAAAGTGACCCCAAATTTTTTAAGTTGGCTGAATAAAGGGGAAAAAGGCCCTCGTATTTCCATTGAAAATTGTGAAATTTGGGGAAAAACGATAAAAAAAGGCACAGGAACTCCACGTGTACCCGGTGAAAACCTCGGGGCCTCTTGTAGTTTTCCTTTTTTTTCTTATGTTTTTTATGTTCTTATGACAGGGAAATACAGGGCTAAACAGGGAGATTTTTTGCGGTAAATTTAAAAAGAGAAATTTTAAACAGCCCCGATCTGGCAAAAAACCCGGGGCAGCTGTTCGATAGGTTTTTTAGGTCTTATTTAAAAGTCAAATTTTTAAAGGGAAAATATCACCCCCAAAATAGGACGCTTAACAGTGTTACAGAGGAACGGGGGTGTGTTTTTAAGGGGCCTCGGGTATACAGGGAGTGTATTGGGGAAAAGGGTGGTTGTTTGCAATTATGTAAATTTCGAGACGAAATTAAGAGGATGTGTGTGCTGGTTTTTTTTGGGGCCCAAAATTTTTGGGCCCCAAAAAAACAATAAAAGAAATTCCAAAAAACAACTGGGGGGATGTAATTCGGAATTTAAAACCTAAAATTTTACCTTAGGAATAAATCCCAGGGCCTATTTTCTCGATTAGAAGTTTGACAAAGTGAAAAATTCCCGGCCCACAGGTAAAAAAAAAACCGCCAGGAAAAAATTTTTGGGTTTTATTCTAATGCCGTTTTAAACACGTTTGCTCACGCGATAGCATAAAAAAAATTTTCTAAAAAAGCAAGGGGTTTCCCATAAAGGGTTAGCTATTGGGAAAAAATGGTTTGCCTTTTCAAAAACAAAATTTTTTCATTTCAAATGCAGAAAAAAATTGGGGACTTTTTGGGCAGATTCAAGGGAAAAATCTTTGCCAGTAACTTGGGGGCAAAATCCCGGGATAATTTTTGGGGGTCCCACTGTTTTGTTTTTGGAGCCCAAGATCAAAAAAACTTTTTGGGGTTTTTCATTTTACCAGGGTTTTTTCCCTGTAAGAAGGGGTCCAAGTGCTCGGGGCAACACTTACCCCAAAACCCATGTTTTTGGGACTTTTAAAATCAAAAGGGATTTCATTTTTTTTTTTTTTTTTTAAGCAAAATCGGGACGGTGTTTTTTACCAAAAGGGGGAAAGAAACTGGCAGAACAAGGGTGAGCATACAATAATTGAAATTTTAGACAACCTCCCAAATTTTTTGGGTTTTTGGGCGCTTGGCGGGTTTTTGACAATTTTTTTAAACAAGGTCTTAGCCGGGTTTGACCCTTGCTTAGAATTTGTGTATTGGGGAAACATTTTTATCAATTGAAAGGGGGTTGTTGAACATAGGGGTGAAACTTGGGAAAAAAGGGGGCCCTTTGGGTTTCACATTTGTTAAAAGGGAAATTAATTTGGGGGGGATGGGTTTTAATGATGAAGACAAATTTGGAAACATTCAGATTGCCCAAATAGGGATTTTGTCTTTCTTTACGAAAAAAATTAAAAACTTTTAGTAACAATGTTAAATAAAGAGGGTTTGTGGGGGGCGGGTTTCCCAAAGGAAAAGGGAATTTCCCTCTGAAAAGGGGTACGGGTTTTTGAAACCTTGTTTTTAACGGACAACGCATTTTGGCAAGAAAAATAATAAAATTAAAGATAGGACCCGAACAACGCTTGGGAAAATGGGAAAATGAAACCTCGGTAAAAACGAAACCCAGTTTAAAAAAAAAGAAAAAGGGTAAAAACTTTGGTTAGGAATCGAAAAAAAGCTTAAAAAAGGGCAATGATTTGACCTCATGTAAAAAAGGGTTTAAGGGGTAAAGCTGGGAGCATACCCCCTTAAAGCTGCGCGTGGCATGCGGTGCTCATCCCCCGTGGCTTTAAGCCCTTGGACCCTGTGGTGGGTGGGGCCCCTTTCCCGGGACACAGGGGCTAGGGGTGATTTCCCGGGTTACCACAGTTACCTTCCCCGGGTTCCCCCAGGTACCATTTATAAACCCCGAAAGGAAGTAAAAACCAGTGGGTAGGCGGGTCACCGTTTGGGCCCGGGCCCCGGGGATCAAACCGGGGGCCCCGGCAGTTTTCGAAAAGCCGGGCCCACGCTAGCCACTGCCCCCACGGAGGGGACGGGACAAATGACACTACTAAATTTTTCCCTACTCATACTCATTAATGGGAAAACCTAAAACAAAAAAGTTTGGAATCGAAAAATGAAACCTCTGGTACAAATACCCAACCCCTTTTTCCCCCCCCCCAAAAGGAAAAGGTCAAATTTTGGGTAGGACACGAAAAAAAAGCTTAAAAAACCCGGCAATGAGGGCCCTTTCCCATGTAAAAATGACCCTTTTTTGTATTGCTACCAAAACAGGTTTCGGGTTTTTGGGTCCTCAGGACGAAGGAAACGGGACTCGGGCCCAGCTACAAAGCAAATTGGAATTTTTTTTTTAAAACCATGGAACACTGACAAAAAAAATTCAAGTAAGAATCGACTGAATTCTAAATAGGCCCTCGAATAAAAGTTTAAACCCTCCTGGAAAACAAAGATTTGCAGGGTTTCCCAATAACCTTGACATAACTTCTCTAATCCAGTGTAAAACTATTGAAAAGGTATGTGGAAATTGGTGTACTTTTTGGGAGCATTCAGACTAAAACTGAAGTATTTAAATTGAAAAAGGGGAAATTTTTTGTGAAAAAACAGACATGGCTAGCAATTTGGAACACCTTAGAAATTTAAGGTCTAAAACAAACCAAAGTTTTGGTAGCAATATGTATATGAGGGTCTTTTCCCAAAGGGAAAATTTTCTTTTTTAAAAAGGGGTAAAAAGATGAAATGCAAAATTAGGTGAATGGAAAAAAGAACGACATTTGTGGACATTGCAAGGAATTTTTGGTTTGATCAAAAAATAGGTCCAAAGACGGGTTTTGGGGGGGCAAATTTTTGTAATCATTGAAGTATAGAAAAAGTAAATTACCTAGGTTTTCTTTTTGTTTAACCCCCTGATTCCAGGGGGGAAAGTTGAACTTTCCGCTATATTTTGATAAATCCATAATACATTTTTTCCAAGCGTAAAAAATGGGTCTCATGGAGCTTCGGGACACTGTATAGCTTTTGAAAAAAAAGGGTTTTGACCACTTAACTGAAAAACTAATTTCCCTTTGCCGGGCCATTTTTCTTTCCCTCCCCATAATTGTTATTGGGAAAGGGGTTGACGACAATCACAAAAACCATTTTTAAAACCAAAAAAGCAGTAAAATCATTGATGCTTAAAATGGTTTTGGGTTTTCCCAAAAATTTTTTAATTAAATTAAAAATTTAAATTTTTTATGAGGTACTAAATGGGGATCCCGAAAGTGGTGGCAATGTTTGGGGAATTAGAAAATAATTGATGATGGGAAAAATTTTCTCGAGGTGGTTTTGAAACCAAAACCCTGTTTTCCCCCTTTATGAAAACGGGGATGATTTTTTGTGCCGCTTTTTGCCCGCTCAAAAAGGGGGATATGATGGTGAAAATTCCCAAAGGCCCCCCTTTTCCCCCCTTGGAGAAAAACTTTGAAACAAGGGTTAAATTTTTAAAAGAACATATCAAGAAGGCGTTTTATTCCCCTTCAGGTTTTGGGGGTTCCGATGAAAATCTTCTGACAAAAAGTCTTTTGGGCCCTTTTTCCCGAGCTCTGAGCCGCAAAATGAGTTCATGCCAGGTTTCTTCTCCAAGGGTTTTTTCCCCATTCTTTCCCCGATGGTAAAGGGGATTTTTTTCTAAGCCAAGGGTTTGGGGAATCAACCTACCTTCATGGGGGCTGGGCTAAACCCTTTTCATAGGTACGACAGGGGGTTTGCAAAAAGATCCAATATTTCCCTTTGTTTTCAACAAATATGTTCCAAAGAAAGGGAAACAAATCTAGGGAATCTTTACGCAAGGGGCAATTGGGGCTTTTAAATTTAAAGAAAATGAGGGAAAAGTTTTTAAACCCAAGGGGAAAAACCAAAGCCAAATTTAAAAAAAAATTTTGTCTGTTTTTTCTATGGCCCTAAAAGGGGGTCAACAATTCTTTTTTAAAAGGGATACTCAAAAAGTATTGCTTTTTTTACGAATCCCCAGAAAAAATTTCAAAAGATGAAAAAAAAGTTCAACTTTTCTTGACTTTTAAGCCCCCGAAAATTTTCACTGGTATAAAATTTTCATAGGTTTTCTACCTGGCTCAGAGGGGTTTTTTTAACAAAAATGTGGGGGAAAAGTTTTTGGGTTTAACCCTACCTGGAAAGGGCCCGGGAAACTGGTTTAAATTTCATTGATGAAAGGGGCAGATTTTCTTTCTTTAGGGCAAAAGGTTTTTCCCGGGAAAAAGTTTTACATTGTGAATGAATTTTTCCCAAAAAAGGGTAATTTCTATTGGGGAAAATGTCTTAAAAACCCAAAATCGGTGGGGAAACTACATAATGAGAAATGATTTTTAAAGTTTGAGGGGGATCCACTGCCCCATGGTAATATTGTTAAAAAGGCCCCAAAAGTTTAAAAATATGGATTCGGCTTAAATGCTTTTTGCCCTAGTTTCTGACCAAAAATGAACCTAAGGTTTGGTAGAAAAAGAAAAAGAAAAAGAAATCTTGGCAGCTAGAAAGAAAATGTAAAATTCCCAAATCGCTATCTGCTGGGGATAAGTGGGGATTCACCCAAACTTGGGCCTCAAAAAACTGGCCTGAAACCCTTGGGGGCAAAATGTGTAGCCCTTTGACAATGTAATTTTGAAAAAAAATTTTTAAAGGGGTGTTGGGGCCAAATTAAAAAGAAAAGGGTCTTTTTAAACAATTTAAAAAGTTGGTTTAAACGTGTAAAAGTTACCCCAAATTTTTAAAATTGGGGTTTCTGGGCAAAAAACCCTAAAAAGGTACAAAATGGTTCCTGATTGAACACCCCTTTTTCTAAACCCGGAACCCCCCAAAAAACAAACTTTGTTTGTCGGTTCAAACATCCTTTTGGAGTATCAAAGGCTATGGGGCCCTTTTTGGGGGATCAAAATGGTTGGTTTGATTCTGTGAAAAGAAAGGGCCCCCGGATTAACCCAAACTCTGCTGTTTTTTAAGGGTTGTTCCCATGTTAAAAACAAATTGGGGATTGGGCAAGAAACAAAACCCCCCCCAAATTTTTGGTATAATTGAATTGCATTAGTTTGGATGGCCAAACGATCAAAAAACTATTTCTTTATATGATCAACTTCTCAAATACTGCTGAAAACATTTAAAGAAACCCCGAAAACCCAGGGCCCGACTTCTCTCTTAAACAAGCAAAAAACTCTCTTCAAAAACAATGAAAGCAAACACCACTTCGGGAAGGGTCCCCCGAAAATTTTTAATGCCAACATAGGTCAAAAAGAAAATTTCGGTAAATGAGGGTTTTTTTGATTATTCAGGGATTGCCCTATGTCCAAAAACAGTAGACAAAACCCCTTATGCGAACTTTGAAAGGAAGCAAAAAGGTAAATAAAAAAGTTTTTGATAGTCCCCGGGAAAATATTGGTGACGGGTGATAATTTGGGAGGAAAGGGATACTGGTCCCGAGAGAGCAAGCAAATTTTCAAAAACTTTGTCAGGGTTTTCCTCTTAGGCTCAAATGGGACAAAACCTCCAAAAAAATATTTGTCCCGAGAGAATTTATTTTGTAATTTCAAACCCAAAAAAAGGAAGGGCAGAAAAAAAACAATGTTTTTCCCCGCTTTCAAAACCCACTTTGGTACATTGTTTTACAAAAAGGGGAACCCCCCAAATTAGGGCTAATGCAGGTTTCTTGTGCTCATGGACAAGCCCGGTTTTCTCTAGATTTTAAAGTTGGTAAGGAGTTTGGGTCTTGTGAACCGAAATTTAAAAAAGTTTGTTTTAAAAAAACCCCTTGTGTCCAAAAAATTATCCCAAAAGGAGTTTAAAGCAGAGTCCCGATACCCATAAGAATGTGCCATCAGCAAACCCGAACATAATCCTCTTTTATGATTACATTTTGAGAGGAGGAAACCCAGAAAATACAGAGTTAGATGAGTGGATGGGGTGCAAAATATTGGATTAATAAAAAGAAAATTGTTCAGGCAGTTTTTAAAAACAGGGGTCAGAGGTTAGCAAAACCTGATATGCTGATGACGGTTTTTTCCCGAGGGAAAAAAGAAAGTGAAGGGGCCCTTTATGATGCCCCCAAAATTCCTTTTAAAGACTGACTCTGATCCCAAAGGATTCCCAAGGTTGGGATTGGGGAGAAAAAAAAAACGCGTATTGGGCCAGGGGTGACAGTTTTTTGATGGTTTTGATCCTTTTAAAACAAATTCCCAAACGAAAGTTTTTTTAAAAAAATGGGGAATTGGTTGGGGGGAGAAAAGAAAACTGTCCGACTCTACATCCCCCTTTTCTTTAAACATATCCCGGTAGGGCTGGCTGTGGTAAAAGCTTCTTGCTAAAATGTGTTCCCCAAATTATTGTAGGAGAGCTGGTAAAAAATTTTTTTGGTAAAGGCCCCCTCCTACAGGTACAGCTGATTCATGAAATTTGGGGGTAGTAACCCTTTCAATTTTTTGTTTAACTTCCAGTAAAGGGCGGGTTTGGAAGGATTTTTCAGGGTTGTCATGGAGTGTTCTTCAGGGGTTACAAGAATTTTTAAAGGGGCCCAAGTTGTTAAAAATTTTGAAAAAATCAATGATGGGCCGGGATTTTGGTTGTACATGACAAACAAAAGATTGCAGGGGAAAAACCCCCCCCAAAAAACAAAGGGAAAAAATTTGGAGGTTTTCAATGATTATTTTTTGGGGGGGCCCTTTCTTCCAAAATTCCCCCAGTACTCGACTCACCCCTCTACGCTTGTAAAAAAAAAAATTTTTGGGTTCCCTTGATAAATGGACAGGGCCTTTTTTCAAACTTTTCCCCAAAAAAACTGTGGTTTAGATGAAAACATGAGGGCCCCAAAGGTGACCATCAAAAGATTTCAGACATCTTTTGGGCCCAAAATTTTCCCAAAAGGGACTTTTGATAGAAAAAGACTGGGAAAAAACCCTTGGGGAACTTTACTTAAAAAGGGAAAAAACTTCACTCCTGTTGAAAGGAAAAATTTTTAAAATAGTCCATCATGTTATGTGCATATAATGTTGGCTTGCAAAAAGCATAATTTTCCGACGGATAGCTTAAATTTGTTTTAAACCCCAAATTTCTGTTGTCAGGTGAGCACAAATGTTTTCACAGCCGCTCCTTTGAACTCTCTTCAAACCAAGAAAGGTTTTGCCTAAAAACTTTTTACTTTGGGAAAGGTAAAGGATGTAATGTTTGGGTTTGGGGGTTAATTTTTTGGGGGGTGAATGGTTAAAACCCAAAGGTACTAAGCGGATACTATTATACAAATTGGGGGTGAGGCCCCCCAAAATTGCCTGCAGTTGCTTGGTAGAAATTTTTCAGTTCAAGGGAGACTCCTTCTCCCGGAGTGACATGTGAAAAAAAAATTTGTAACCAAATTTTTCCCATAAACTAAAAAAATGGTATGAAGGTAAAACCCCTTTTCATTAAACAAATTTTCCCAAAAGTTCCCGCATATGCCCCTCACAATAAAATAAAGTCCCCGGGCAAGTCTTGATAAGTTTTTTATCAAATTTGGTGCCCAAAAAATTTGCGGTAGGGCTTACTTATACTTCCATTAGTAAATCCCAAAAAAATTTTAAAACTTGGAAATTTTAAAACCTACCCAAAGGCAGAAAAGGGTTTTTTACCTTGGAAAAAAAAAAATTAAAAGATGTTTTCAAGGAAAGGTTTTTTGCAAGTAAAGAAAAAAGAGAAACAAAAATGATAAAGAGTTTGTATTGAAAAATTTGGGGAGAGTTAAAAATTATATTGGGAAAAACCCCTTATGACAATTTGGTTGGCTAGCTGCAATCGGCATACATGAAAGGAACAAAAAAAAAAAAAAAGGACCCTCTTGGGACTAAACCCAAAGGGGGTCCCGGGGGTTTCTGCCAAGGTCCGTAGTCACTTCCCCTTGTCCCCCCCAAAAAAAACAAAACAAAATTAAAAAACATAAAATCGAGGGAAGGTATCCGAGGGCCCCGAATCCAGGGGAGGAGACCATACCAAAAATCTCTCAAGCCAAAACATAAAAATTTTCAATACAAAATAAAATAGGGGAGATATTTTTTGCTACCCTTTAATTTTTGACTGTTTTGGGGCCCCGTCACCAAAAAAATGAAAGGGCTAAACGGGGAATTTTGGGTTGACCTAAAAGAAGGGTTTTAAAAGTGCTTTTAAACAAGACTTTAAACAAGCCAAAAAAGGGAAATCACATATTTCCCTTTCTGATAATTACAGTGAATTATAATTCAATACAGGGAAACAAAGAAAAGCAGATTTATTTCTTGGGGTTTTGGAAATATCTTTGATTAAATAAATACCATTATGGTTTTTAAAAACAAATTTCAATTAGCCCCTTTTTTTTTTTTTTGAAAAAGTAAAGAAAAAAAAGGGGATGGTGAAGGTTAGGTTTTTGGGTTTATGGGCAGGTTTAAATAAGTATTTTTAAAGGGGAGGGGATTTTTAAAAAGTTTTACTTTTTGCCCCCGTGGACTTGGACCGTTTCCCTCTTTAAATGTGGACGGTTTTTTTCCTATTTTTATTATTTTTATTATTATCATTATTATTACTAGTATTATTGTTACTATTATTACTCTGATTTTTTATTATTATAATAATAATAATCATTATCATCATCATGATATCTATTAGAAGTAGTAGTAGTAGTCATTGTAATAATAATGGTATTGATAGTAGTAGCATTATATATTGCACCCTTTTACTAATTATTATGCCCCTTCTGTTTCTTTTGGGCCCCACTGCTGCTGCCCTTTTATGAATTCCTATAGTGTTTCTCGTAGACTAAAATCATAAAGCTTTCAAGACTTAATCCTAGCAACAGTTTTGGTTTTGACGTAACCACATAGTCGCTAGCAAAAGCATTTCCTTTATCCCCTAGAGCTGAACTAAATTTAGCAGGAGTGCCACGGAATGCAACGTGTGGGGGCGGACCCTGAACCGTGAGCCAAGAAATTGATTCACATAAACACAGGAAGAGGTAACTCAATCATCACTGGCAATGAAACGTCTGCTTTGACTGCCTGTGGTGCCCTCTTGAGGATGAAACAAAGAGGACAGTATACGCGATTGATATTCCCTGGAGATACTACAAACCTTCTATTATGGAATCCTTTTGTGAGACTTCAAGTGGTGGCAAGTCATATCTTGGGAAAAATTAATCACTCACGCCGAAAGGAAAATGAAGGTCCTTTCCTATGACAAAAGAAGGTATTGGTGGAAAATTAACTTAGTTCTGCATTTAATGATTCACGAGTACAAATTACCTTCATGCTTAATATTTTCCACCAGCCTTGCGGAAATTGTAAAGCCTTATTTCTATCAATTTTCAATACGACGAAGCCCCGGGCGGCCGCAGTATATAGACCCTGGAAAATAGAGAAAAGTGAAGTAATTTCCGAAGCGAATCTAGAAAACGAGGCACCAAACTGGACCCAATTATGCTGTGACAGGTCTCTTGCCGCTTAGAACCCCGGCAGACTTGTATAAGGCTCGCCTTATTGGTCGAGTGGGGCTCATTATTACTCTCAATAGGTTCATCTGAGGGCAAGCATCATCTCTCATATCGCTCTCATTACACTCATCTCTCATTTTTTTCTTTTGCATAAATTTTATAATGTGCACACTTTGATGCTGACGTAGTGTTGGAAGGAAAGCAGCAGAGGCGTCGGGAATTATGAGTGATTCGTGGTTGTTGTAGGATTGGAATGTAAATGGAAAATGAAAGTAAAAAAAAGCGATGCGAGAATATATGTACGGGATAGATCAGCTTAGAGTGATGTTTTTATTTTTTATATATTCTTTTTTATTCGTGCCTACAGTGCCTGTAGGCAGTGACCTCCAGGGCCCGGATGGTAGACCCTGGAGGTTCACTCGAGGATTGTGATGGTTGGCCCTCTCCCGTGGTGGCGCAGGCGTGATTTTTATAGTGGCGCAGGCATGATTTTTATAGTGGCGCCTGTGATTAGAGGCTCATATCGTCGCCCTATGTCCTCCGATGCACTCGCAATCGAAGGTAGCGCTAATGGGCGGCATGTGGGTGTTCTTAGGCCATTCCACGATTGCAGAAAGATCGTAAGTGGATAATTGCCCTCATCGGGGATCGAACTCGGGTTACCGGGCACGCCACTTGGAGACGCTAAACACTCTGCTACCGCCTCCTCAGCGTGATTGTAATGTCTATCTCGAATGTGATTATTGTTTAGGGTTGAAATGATGATGTTGAATGTGATGTATTTTTGAGATAAGTTCAAGGTCAAGAAGAATAAAGCATCGGAAAAGATAAAGCACAAGGGAGAGAGAGAGAGAGAGAGAGAGAGAGAGAGAGAGAGAGAGAGAGAGAGAGAGAGAGAGAGAGAGAGAGAGAGATATCAAGGTGACTCGACATGTTCAAATTCAAATTTAAATTCAAATTAATTTATTTCCACTGGGTAGTGCTTTTGTTACAATATGTTAGTATAACAATGACACAGTATCACAATGAAAGTAAGTCAAAACATGGATATATACACAAGTCGTTATGTAATATTTAAGGAGTGGGCAAAATTACAGGCTATTATGTGCTTACATAGTGGCACCTGTGTTAAGACATTACGTGTTAAGTGTTTTATGAACAAAACATCTTGTCATTAAAAGAGGAACCAAACACTAAAACATTTACACATGGAAATAATAAGTATGTAAAACAGGCATTAAAAAACCCAACGTCAAATACGTAGAATATTCACCATAAAAAGATGCAGTAAAAGTGTAAGACAATGCTTTATTCATACATACATGTAAAACGTACAATAAAAATACAATTATAAAAGACATAGGAATACAGATACATGATCTAAAACGTAGCAATAAGGCATTACAACAGAAACAGAAACATACAGAAAAAGACATTGAAAGCGTCATGCAAATAGAAACATACAGAAAAAGACATTGAAAGACGTCATGCAAATAGAAACATACAGAAAAAGACATTGAAAGACGTCATGCAAATAGAAACATACAGAAAAAGACATTGAAAGACGTCATGCAAACAGAAACATACAGAAAAAGACATTGAAAGACGTCATGCAAATAAGAACAATTAATAAGAAGGACTAGAGTTACATTAAAACATATATCTTGATACATTATGAGTTCGTTTCACACTTAAAATTATGACAAGCCTAGACTTAAAAGCAGAGTGTGTGTTAGCACTGGTGACATTACCCGGCAGGGTGTTCCACATTTTAGATCCATTGACTCTGGAAGCTTTCGCCAGTCAGGGTATAATCCATGAAGTGATTTATACATGGCAGTAATTTTATGTCCAGTTGTTTTTCTTTCACTTTGAACCACTTTAATTGACTTTGCAGGAGAAACATGGTTATATATTTTTTTCATACCACCTATTGCTACTCTAGCAGCAAATTTTTGTAATTTATGCACTTTTGTATTAAAGTAGAGTTGTTGGTGCCCCTAATTCTTATATAATAGTTTATATGGCCCAACCAAGGGACTGGACAACAACTTTCCTAGTTTGTCCATCAAAGGTAATGCTAACTCGATTTAAATATATAAGCATACCTATCACCTTATTACTTATTTAATTTATGTGTGTATTAGTGATAGACCGAATATTCGCATTCGCATTCGCATGTTTTTTCAATATTCGCATTCGCATTCGCATTCGCATTCGCACTCCCACGCGTAGTTGTTTGCGAATATGCGAATATTTTGTCCAAATCAATAAACTTACATACATAAGAAAAAAAATAACAAGTGAATATAATATTACGCTAGCAAACATATAAATAAATTAATAGTTTAGCCGTGCGTTGGTTAAAAGAATGGGATGAGGAGGTGTAGAGGTAGCCAAGGCCATAGTCCCTCGAACACTACCTCCATCCTCTACCCTCCAACAGAGTGGCAACCGCTACTCTCAAGGTCACTGTTACTGAACTCAACTCATTGCCTTGTGCGCCATACTGCAGTAAGTATACGCGCTTTTCTCTGTCACCCACGAACACAATCAACATTCTTTGAAAGAGACCAGTATTGCAGCAGCCTACTGCGTAATGGCGTCCAGTCACATCAGTGTGGCTGGGATTACGTATTTCGAGATTTATCTCTAATAGTCGGTCAGCCCCGGTCCGAAATTTTGCTCACCGGTATCAAATTAGGGCGAGAATGCTAAGAGTGTTTTTTGAGAAGGTATAAATGCCTAGAGTTAGAAAACATGTGATAGCATTGTGGGGGTGGCAGCTTTATATGAGTTATCTCCCTTTTTTCCCAAAATGGCCGCCAAAATACACCCAATAATTATGAAATTTTTAAATTTCGTTTTTTGGGCCTATCATGTAGAGCTTTTCCTGGTGATTCCAACGGTATGCTTATTTGTTCCCCAGCTTCGATATTTGTCCCCAAATCGGCTTTTCCTCTAGGGGAAGAACCACTTTTCCCCTGGCCTAGGGCAATTTTCTAAACGTGGTAAATCGGGAAGATGATCAAGTATAAAATGTATTTTGAATCCGCTTTTAAAAAATATACCAATTCAATCGGATATATTATATACATATGTATGTACTATGTATAATGTTTTATATGTATATATGTACATAAATACGCTAATTACCTAAAACATTGAAACACCTTTATGAAATTAATCCATCAAAAATCGTCGTCTTCGCCGTGCTCTCCTCATCATCTATGAACGATTCTCGCAGTCTGACAGTTTGCACATATCAGTGCACTTAAGCCATTTGCCAGACAGACACACTTTGGCAGTGTACACATCCTTGAACATTTGCAGCCAGGGGCCAAGATAGCCTCAGGTGCTGGCCGACCATCCATCCAATCCACTACCATAATTCCTCAGCTACATCCATGTCAATTTTCCACCCTCTGCCAATGGGACTTGGTTTCACCTGGGTCTTGCTTTAAGACATCTTCTCCATATTCCAGCCTGGTAAATTTGCCCTTTGTGCATGTTTGACTAAGCAGTCCCTGCAGGTGGAAGCTGATGACTCTCTATCTCACCTTTCTTAAACAGAACAAGTGGTACCCTGAGATTATTGACCTTAGTTGAATGCTGCTTTGGGGACATAGAGGGACATGTGAAAACTCTAGTTTTTTCCATCAGTTCTGAGGAGAGGGCCCATTCCTGGGCCCCAAATGTGTAAATGTTTTTTTGATTTCCCTGTTGTTGGTCACGAATTTTAGAGCACTTGCCTTCCCTTTACCTGCGAAAGCACTGGTAGTGTCACATCCAGTGTATGCATGTATACCAATAAGAGCTCTGCAGACATCTATGCCGATAGTGGCAGCGACTTTCCCGATGTCAACTAATCTAGTTCTGGTTCTAGTTCCACATTTCTGGAATAACGGGGCCCCTATCTTGTCATGGAATGCCAAACACATGATAAAGACATCTGTATCCTCTGCGCATATCACAACAGCCTGGTAGCCCTGTCTAGCAGCATGGACAGCATGGAAAAGTAGGCGCCCATCTGCTTCTCGCATCTCGTGCATCTCGTCTGGGGTAGAGAGAGCCCAGGGTAGTGGTCCCAGGGGGTGAGAGAGGATGTCCTCCATCTTGAGATTGCGCCCTTGTGCCATCACTATGATGCGACCAAACAGAGACCGGTCAGCTTTCAAGATTATGTCCTTCCCACTTGTTTTCAATACTTTATTCTTACACATATTAGTGAATGTCTTCAGCTTGTTAGTTTTCATCGGATCGTGAAATAGTTTTGGTGGTGGGTCGTTCTCCAGTCTCTCATTGCGGAAAGTGGCATAACTCTTCTCTCCAATAGCACATGCTTTAATCAGGTCAGAGGCAATGTCTCTGTGTGCCGATTTAGCAGTAGAAATGCTTATGAGGTCTTGCTTCTCTGAGAATGGGTTGGCCCAGGCTTGAATGAGGCTGACGACTGCCGACACTGTTTCCTCATCTTTATTTATTCTTGGCTGCTGGAGATCAGCATGATTGAGTTTTGATTGGTTACCATGCACCATGTTTCTTAGGTGTCCAAGAAATTCACTGCGGTACTCTGCTGTTATGTAGTACCTTTTGATGGCTCCTGCTTTTAGGCTGAACCCTGACGTGCCTCCAGGAGTCTGAGTGTCCTTGTTAACCGTAACCTCAATTGTCTGATCTACAGGTATCCGCCCAAAGGGATTATTGCTGGACCTCTGCACTGAGAAATTACCTTGCTGGAAGGCTCTATGTACATCAGGATTTTTTTCCCATAATTCCCATAAAGCTGCCACTGCCACAATGCTATCACATGTTTTCTAACTCTAGGCATTTATACCTTCCCAAAAAACACTATTAGCATTCTCGCCCTAATTTGATACCGACCAACCCCCCAGGCTGATCGCCTATAATGACATTGCAAAGTGTAAACTTTACAATAATAATTATTCATGTAAGATATTATCATGTAAGTATTTGTGTAGGTGAGGGTTCTCGTCCCGCAACCTGAAAACCTGGAAAATTGAATGGAATTTACTTTAGACATTCATATTTTTATGGCTGAATTCTTACAATAGCTACAAAATATTTCAGTTACATGTATGACATCAAAAATAGTGTATTACTTGAAATATTATGTAATAATCGCAATTTGCATTCGCATTCGCGAATATTAAAACCAAATATTCGCATTCGCATTCGCATTCGCGAATACGGAAAATAGATATTCGGTCCATCACTAGTGTGTATTAAACAGCATGTAACGATCCATGTGTAGGAGGCGGTGGCCGAGTGATTAGCGTCTTGGAGTGGTGAGCTCGATGTCCCGAGTTCGAGTCCTACTGAGGGCAACTCTTTCCGCCAACTTTAACGAGATCGACAGGAGCCTGGGAGGTGAGCACAAGATCCCGAGTTCAAGTCCCACCAAGGAGCCCCTGTAAATCCATCGTCGAGTGTCCGAAAAACCCGCGTGATGCATATCTGTTCTTGCGACTGCGACTTCAAGTGTGACGGAGGGACAATAGGAGGCATCATGAGCCTAAAACTGAGGGTTGACCATCACAAAAAAAGGACCTTCATCTATAACATCACAGGTGTCACTATAAAAATCCAGCCTGTGCCACCAACGAGCGGAGGGGCCAACCATCACCACCCTGCAGAATGTGCAGGGCCAACCAATTGAGCCCTAGAGGAAAAACCATAATAGCCTACAGGCGCTATAGGCTTCAATGTAAGAAAAAAACAAATGTTGTAATAGAAAAAGACCTAACTTTTTCACATGAGTGCTGGGGCGAAGGTTCGTGCCATCAAACTGAATCATTATGTCCTCAAGTACGCGAGATATTAGTTGTCTGCTTCCTATGAAAAGACATTGGGTTTTACTGGCATTTAGCATCAGGCCGTTTCTGAGAAAATATTCCCTTAAATCTAGCCAGTGTTGCTTCTACATTATTAATAACTGCATGTAAGTGTTATATCGAGCCACTGTTAAGGAGCTGTTTATCGACAGCATATTGTACTAGTGTACAGTCCGTGATGAAATCAGACATATCATTTACATATACGCATATTAAATATAATTGGGCCCAAGATAGAGCCTTGTGGGACTCGGTAGCTGACGTTTACTTTCTCTGAGGTAGCTATTTCAAGTTTGACATATTGAGGTATGTTGTGAAGTTAAAACAGCAGAACAATAACGATTCAATGTTAATCTTGGCACATTTTCTCAGGAGGACGCTGTGTCTTATACTGTCAAAAGTAATTAAAAGATCACACAATGTTACCAGTGATATTTTCTTAATATCAGTATTTTCATAAATGGTGTCTGTTATCACTGTGAGGGCAGACTCAGTAGATAGATTCGGCATGAACCTATGTTGGTGATTAGATTAGGAATTATTTGTGTTTAAAAACCTTGAAAGTTGATAAGAAACAATGTTTTCTAAAATCTTAGAAACAATTGGTAAAAGAGAAATGAGACGATAATTATTTACATTCCTCGAATCTCCTTTCTCGAACAGAGGAATGACAAGGGCATGCTTCCAGGCCTGTGGGAATACACCAGGTGTATAGAAGTATTAATGATGCATGTTAAATAGAATGCAACAACATACAGTGCATCCCTGACAAACCGCAATAGTATACCGTCCAAGCCCACAAAGCGTTTTTCATTAAGACTTATAATTGTAAGTACATATTAGAGCGTTGGAGTGTACAGGTTTAGGTCTAAGGGCATCACCCACTCTACCATACTCAAAATTTGAAGAGTCGATCAGAGGAGTATCGCTGTTTTGCAGATCTGCTGTGTTAATTCATAAGTGTGTCTGCCCACATCTGCAAAGTGATTATTAAACTCCTCCGCGTTTAAAAAAATGTCTCAAAAAGAATAGGCCTGAGTACTACAGTTCGTGTCAGGAACTAGTTTTTTTTATTAAATTCCACATACCAGATGAATTGCTTTTACTATCGTGAAACCTTTTTGTATAATACTCTTTTTTAGTTGTTGCAATTAAATATTTTACTAGCTTCTATTCGCTATTAAGATTATAGATTTGTCCTGTCTCTTTTTAAGTTATCACGTATGTCATCACGTTTTTTCGTGGCAGTCTTTAAGTTATCATTAAGCCAAGGTACAAAAGGTTTGATTATTTCATGAAAAAAAGAGCACATTCATTATACTAAGCATTTAACAAAATTTTCATTCAAAATATTAACCAGTAGTAGGGTACGCCGTACCCTACTACTAGTTACTAGTAGGGCTACTACTAGAGCCCGGATGAACCCGTCTCTGGCCTGCTGTCCCACCACTGCTGCCGCAGCCTCTGTCACCTGCTTCACGACTCTTTCGGTGCTCTGAGTGTGGATAAAGAACTCCGGAACCTCGTACGGCTTGACCAGGATCTCCTGGATCTGATCCCCGGACAGTGAACAGGTGAATGCCGGCTCGTTCACCTGGCCAGGCTGCCAGCTGATCAGTGTCTGCAAGCTGGTGACTGACAAGTTCAGCTTGGGTGTGATGCGAGGTCTTACACTGGTGTCCCCATACTTCTCGCCAGCCCTCAGCTTCAAAATCTGGGTCACGGCGAACCTGCGGTCGTCCTCACTCTGACTCGCCATCAGCGAGAGGAGGACACATTCTGAGTGTGCGAACCATGCTCCTGTCCGCACGTAGAAGGTCACAGCTGTTTGGACCTTCTTGGGCTGCGACCTCATCACCCTGAGCTGCGTGAGGATGTGCTTGGCGCCGTCCTCTAGTCTGTGGTGAACCTTGATGTCGTAGTAGAGTTTGAAGTACACCTGCAGGCAGTACTTGACTAGGATTTCCAGGGTGTTCAGTTCTTTGCCAGTCAGTCCATGCATCCGGTCCACATGTACACGAGCGACTGGGCTGTGGTGAGCCATCTGGAGTGGGACACCTTGCCATACTTGATCTCCTGCAGCTCGGACGGGAGAACGCCCCGCTTCACAGCCTGGACCAGCTGGTAGGAGACCTGCTGGTCAGTGGACATGTTGACCAGGATATACTCCGGTATCTCTGCGAGATCTTCACCGCCTGGCACTCCTCTGAACTCTGTGTTGTACTGCATCTCATTCACGCTGGACAGCAGACTGCACACTGGACCCGTGAAGCCAGTGTCAGATGAGGTAGGCCCGTCGATGCTGGTGATAAGGTGGCGCAGGGGCAACTCGTTTGTGTGCAACACGCATATACTCCAGAAGAGCTTGCGTCCCAGCATCTTCTCCAAATGGGCGTGAGTACCACCCTTCCACCCCGTGATGGCCCTAGTTGAGTCACCTTGCAGTACGATCAGTGAGTCGGTGGAGTCGTATGTCACCAGTAGATCATTAAGAGCCTGAGCCACCTTGAACGCAAGCTTCTCAGGTGGCACCGGGTCCTCTGGTACAAAGTGCCAAAGGTACCTTCCAGATGGCTCCTCTGTCACTGACACATGCTCCTCCCTGATCAACAACCTTGGGTGCAGTTTCCCATAGCTGTCGGGCACCATCGCCCTGGTCTTGTCCTTCCTCCCATCGTAACCCAATCCAACTATTTTGGTACCCTGGTGCTTCCCCTGGTCAAGGTCCCTGGCCGATGCCATGGCATCCTGCCTGGCCCTCCTCAGCTTGTTAGGATCGCAGACCAAGTACGACATGTCTGGAGAGAGGTGGCCGTCAGCGATAAGGTCCTGGAGGAATCCAGAAGCCAAGGCAGCAGCAGCAGTGGGCGGAACGTCGAACCGGATGCTTGGATGCGGAGCTGGACTTCGGCCGTACGTGTTTGACCGACTTACGCTGTTTTTTGGTGACTTTTGGAGTTTGGTGATAGGACCTTAGACCTTACACAGTATCCAGGCCTGAAACCACCTACGTTGGGTAAATAATAACGTGGAAAATCCAGTTTCCAGGAAAAAGGTTTTTACCCGAAAAACGAGGCGGTTTTGTATGAGAAGTGAGCTTTCCGGCGTCTGGTGGAGTTAATGTAGGTCTTACGGCAATATCGAGGGCATACTTCCGATAGAGTTTTTAGCGCTCTACAACTTTGTCATCAGTGAAATTTATCGAATCTCTAACGTAAGTGGCTTTTCTGTGAGTTTAAAGATGGTGTATGCTAAGCTATGTTTTGCATATAAATATAAAAGTTAATTTTTGCATAGCAAGAAGTGCTCAAACCAAAAAGTTGAAGAGGACAAACCACCCTTAAAATTCAATTTTACATAAGAAAACACCCTGCCAAATTCGAAATAATCTATATTTCACTTTTCATTGGACCTACGGCGTACCCTAACCAGTACACATGCTCCACAAGTATGTATTTTCTCCCAGCTTGTTCTATTTACCCAAATCATTTATGCATGCTCCTACCCGTACGATGTTTCCTGAAACCTCCTTACATAAAAACAACATAAGCTCCACTAAAAGAATAAAATATAAAAGAAAAGGAAAATCGCCCGTATAGAAGAAGAGTTTTCAACAGTTCACTTTTTTACTAATTTTCACGCTTGATCCAGGTGTATCGCTCCAATTACTTTCTTGCTAACCTCATTCCCACCGTTGTTTGGGGCATCAGGAGGAAAATCAGGACAGTAAGCAAAAGAAAATGATGTGTGATGACAGGAACTTCGGCTGACACGAAAACAAACACTAAGTAATGATGATTTATGGAGAGAGAGAGAGAGAGAGAGAGAGAGAGAGAGAGAGAGAGAGAGAGAGAGAGAGAGAGAGAGAGGAAGTTTTTGAAGGTTTTCCTCATAATGTTCTATATAATCAGATGAGGTGCGACCCCCGCCAATGATATGCTTGTCGTTGTCCTACTTCCATATTCTTTTTCCTCCTCCTTACTCCAATCTCTCATATTCTCTCTCTCTCTCTCTCTCTCTCTCTCTCTCTCTCTCTCTCTCTCTCTCTCTCTCTCTCTCTCTGCTCTCTTTCGCTTTCTTCACTACACATGCCACATCACTATCACTTCACTCACTCACTCACTCACTCACACAAACACACTCACTCACACACACTATCACACACACTCACTCACTATCACACACGCTCACTCACTGACTATCACACACACGCTCACTTTCTCACAAGCACGGACACACACACACACGCACACTCACGCTAGTGTGAGTGACTCACACTCGCACATTCACACACACACACACGCACACACACACACACACACACACACACACACACACACTCACTCACACACACACACACACTCACAGTCATACACACTCACACTCACACAATCACACACACATACACACGCTCACACACATACTCATACAGTCACACACACACAGTTTCATACACACACATACACTCACACTTACTCATATTCACACTAAAACACACACACACACACACACACACATACACACACATAGTGACACAAACACACACTCACACACAGCGGGGGATTTTTCACTGACATATTCGCGTGGATACTGTCCCCCCGGGGGGGGACAGGGGCCCCCCCCGGGACACCTGTCCACATGGTCCTGTCCACCACACACCCCACATGGGGGGGGGGGGGTGAATTCCCAGCATTACCCAAAAATCTGTAATAATGAGCTCCAAGCTCGCACCGGGAGGGTGAAACTGGTGAAATTCTCGCGTGGACAAGACCATGATATAGAATTTAACTCACATAATACACACACACAATCAACCACATAAACACTCACATCACACACACACACATAAACACACTCACAGACAAACTCACACATCACAACCACACACAAACACACCAACATCACAAAACTCCTCTACATCCATCTCTCTCTCTCTCTCTCTCTCTCTCTCTCTCTCTCTCTCTCTCTCTCTCTCTCTCTCTCTCTCTCTCTCTCTCACCACAGACACACACAACACACACAACAAAAAACAGTCATTCACACACGCACGCACTCAGTCACTCAGTCACTCACGTACGCACGCACCCACTCACTCATACACGCATGTACTCACTCACGGACGCACGCACTCAGTCGTTATTTCACTCACTCACGCACATACACACACACACACACTCACAAACACACACACACACACACACACTCACACTCACGCACACAGTCACACACTGTGTGTGGGTACTCTGTAGTGTAGTGGTTAGCACGCTCGGTTCATACCGAAAAGTCCCGGGATCGATCCCCTGGCGGCATATTCCCGTTCTCTATGCGAGTATGTGGTTTCCGAGTGAAGACGCTTAGCTGAAGCGTTGTCCAAGCTCGTAACGGCACATTTGGGGTGGAGCCTACATGATCGCTAGGCAATAATTCAGTTATTGCTGAGAAGCATGTCCAGTATACAGTAGTCTATGGCGTGACCTAGGTATGGACAACCAATATAATTGTACATAGGGAAGGCACCTTACAGTAGGAGAGAGTTGTCACTCAATAAATAAATATAGAAGGCGGGGACACACGCGAGGAGGTGCACATTTTCTGAGAGAGATTCTCAGAAAGACCAGACTAAGGCCATGGCCACTTTATTAATAATAAATGAACTCTACGCTATTATAATGCAGATAAAGTCAAGTTTTTTAAGCAGCTTTTAATATTGTTATAGGATGTTAATTGATGTTATAAGATGTTATATGAATATGTATATAATATGATAGGGAGTGTAACGTATTGTGAAAATTTATCATGTGAATGGCACTGAATGCACGAAGAAAAGTTGCTATGTTAAGCAAAATCAGGAAACTCAGAAAATACAACCGTGTTCCCTTTGATCCTCAAAGCCTTGACATTAGGCTAAGAGGATGAGGAGCACCAGGGCCAGATTCAAGCTGTCTCAGGTGGTGTAAGTCACATGAGCACCAGCTTCGTGCCCAGTCCCTGGCTGACAAGCTGGCATCTGGTAACTCCTTTAACTTTTGGCGTGGCGTGCGCAGCATGAACCCGGGCTCACACACGCTTCCCCTACGGGTGGATCACGCTGTGGGGGAGGAGGGCATCGCCTTCATGTGGGGAGACCATTTCAAGGGCATTCTCAACTGTGTGAGGGACGAGGAGAGTGAGAATGCCCTGCGTGGTGTGTCGCTGCAGGGTTTCCGCAGCGTGGACCACGAGGAAATGAGGGGTATTGCAAAGCCTCTCCTCCAGTGAGGCCTTGGGTATGGATGGGCTCCCTTCTGGGGCATTTAAGTATGCGCCCCCCAGCCTGGTTACTTGGCTCTGTCTCTTCATCAATGCCTGTGTCTGCCATCAGTACATACCCAGTCAGGTCTTGGCAGTGCTTATAGTGCCTTTACTTAAGAGCAAAGTGAAGGACCCTGCTAACTCTGGCAATTACAGGCCCATTGCCATAGCGACCGCCCTGTCCAAGGTGCTGGAGAAAGTAGTGCTCCATCGTCTTGAGGCCTACCTGTATACACTGGACAATCAGTTCAGCTATAAGAAAGGCCTTGGCACTGTGATGTGTGTGTGGACATTGAAGAATATCATTCATTACTACACTTCCAGAAATTCACCTGTTTATCTGTATTTCCTGGATGCCAGAAAGGCGTTTGACAGAGTGAATTACTGGAAGCTCTTTCATAAACGTCTCGTCAGGGGTACACCTGGGTACATTGTTAATTTATTAATGTACTGGTACACTACCCAGGAATTTACTGTTAAGTGGGGTAATTCCTTCTCGCTGTCCTTTAGTACTGCCAATGGTATTCGGCAAGGGGGGATTTTATCCCCCTACCTGTACAATGTGTACACGGATGGTCTCAGTGCCAACCTTCGTGATACAGGTATCGGCTGCCACATACATGATGGGTGCATCAACTCACTGAGCTATGCTGATGATATGGTACTGCCGCACCAACTGCGGATGCGTTGCAGGACCTTATCAATGTGTGTCAGGTGTATGCTGCCAAGCATGACATTGTCTACAACACCACTAAGACAGAGTGCATGGTAGTATCACCGGCACGCGCTCAGGTGAATTACCTGAAAACAGCATGGCTCGGTGGGTCTGCCCTCACTTTTGTGGATAGATTCGCATATTTAGGCCATGTTATATCCCACGACATGACTGATGATGATGATATCATCAAGCAGACCACCAAGCTTCTTGTCGTGGGAAATACTCTACAGAGGAAATTCTCCCACTGTAGCAGAGAGGTGAAGATGGAGTTATTCAGGAGTCACTGCTACTCTATATACTGCAACTCGCTATGGTCGCTGTACAAGGTGGCCACTATGAACCACCTTAAGGTCTGTCACAATGACATCCTTAAGAGGCTTCTGGGGCTGCCCAGGTGGTGCAGTTCGTCCCTGGCTTTCGCTAGGAACGGGGTGAACAATCTGGATGTGATCCGTCGACACTCCGTGTTCAGTTTATGGAGTAGGGTGGAGCTCTCTACAAACTCTATACTTGATATATATAATATGAATATGTATATATATATATATATATATATATATATATATATATATATATATATATATATATACAGTATATATATATATATATATATATATATATATATATATATATATATATATATATATATATATATTATATATATATATATATATATTATATATATACTAGCCGCAAAGCCGCCCTCCGGGCGGACTTTTTGGCTAGCTCCTGCGGAGGGCTATTGGTGGGCCTTCGGCCCACCACCTGTGTTTGGTGGGCCTTCGGCCCACCAAACATGGACTCTCCAGATAGCCCCTTCTAACTTTCCTGAAATCATGGATGTAGAAATGTATGTATTCCCCCCACCCATTCACTCACCCATTACCCATCACCCCCCACCCATTCACTCACCCATTACCCATCACCCCCCACCCATTCACTCACCCATTACCCATCACCCCCCACCCATTCACTCACCCATTACCCATCACCCCCACCCATTCACTCACCCATTACCCATCCCCCCCCACCCATTACCCATCACCACACACCCATTCACTCACCCATTACCCATCACCCCCCACCCATTCACTCACCCATTACCCATCACCACACACCCATTCACTCACCCATTACCCATCACCCCCCACCTATTCCCTCACCCATTCACTCACCCATCACCCCACACCCATTACCCATCACCCCACCCATTCACTCACCCATTACCCATCACCCTACATCAAGGCTTCCTCAATTCTCGCAACCCACTTTTGTTTTCACAATTCTCGCTAATAGGCTGCTAAAAAAAAGAAAGAAAAAAGTGATCGGATCATCTCATAAATGGGCTTATGACCTTCCCCTGGTCAACCTGATTCCAAAAATGTGCCATATGAGGTGTTTGCGCCACGGGGGGCGGAACCTATACCACACACACACACACACACAGACAGACACACTTTCGCTTATATATATATATATATATATATATATTATATATATAAATATTATAATATATATATATATATATATAATATATATATATCAAGTATAGACGTCCAGCCTATGGCCCCTTTGCTTTTGGCTCAGTTCTTGCGGCTGGAACGTGACAACGAGCCACGTTCCAGCCAATTAACTCATTACGTGAATTACTCATTAAGGGCTTGTTCTATGCAAAAAGTTTGTTGTACAAACCCCCATTGATTTTGACAGCACTACTTGGATGTCGAATGTCAGCTCAATCCGACAATAATTAGGAGTAGTTTACGCTAATTACTCATTAAGGGCTTGTTTTACGCAAAAAAAATCTTCCGACGACCCCCATTGATTTTGACAGCACTACTTACATGTCAAATTTCAGCTCAATCCGACAATATTTAGGAGTAGTTATACACTTTTTGGCGGAAACTTGGTTCCACGGGTCTTATGGTAAGCGACAGCGAGCTTCGCTCGGTCAATAATTAAATATATATATATACAGAGAGAGAGAGAGAGAGAGAGAGAGAGCGGCGCGGCGAAAGGGTTCAACATGGCGTCCATAAATAGATTTGACGCTGCCCTCTGTAATCTAGGTAGCTACCATAGGTTGTGGTAGTAGTAGCTAACGCATGGAAAGCATTTAGAGCAGGAACAGCTACAGTAGTATGATTATTACCAGTCTTTACTTTTGGTCCATATGAGCGATAGGCTTCTAAAAGTAGTTATCGGCGTAGATAGATATTATTGATGGTTGCAATAGTTATATACCGACTGGCCCGTTGCGCTTTTCTTTGCCCAAAGCCACATATAAAGTGCGGTATCGAGGTGATTGTAGGTTTCCACTTTTGAATAAACCACAGGAAGTTTATCATTTGAAGGGACTACCACAGTATGCTTCCGCCTAGGCTGCAGCGAGGCCAAGCGTTCCTGTGAAGCCGCCGCCATCCGTCGCATAATAATGGCACCACAACTTTGTTTACGCGGTAGCAGTTTATACAACAATGCGGAATGTGAGGTAGGCGACCTCGTATGTCACACACACACACTCTCACACACACACACGCATTCACAGACACACACACACACACACACACACATACACACACACACACACACACACACACACACACACACACACACACTTTGGGAGATGCTTGAACAACATAAAGAAGTACAGCTTCCCTTATAGAATTGTATAAGTTTGGAATGGACAAAATGAGGAGGTAATATCGGCAAAGAATGTGCACCAGTTGAAAGAAAGACTAGATAAATGTAGATACGCCCCCCCACACACACACACACACACACACACACACACACACACACACACACACACACACACGTATTTAAATTAATCTCTAAAAAGTACTATAATGGACAACTGCAGTGCCTGATTGACGCAGTTGGTTCCCTGTGTTTTCGAAATATTAGCATATTTCTACTATTAGGTCAGTAGAACACGATTTATACTACTACATAGATCATGTAGATATAGATATTCCTTTCGTTGAATATTATCTTATTTATGATCTACTAACAACTTGTATGTTTTATCACCCTGGCTTTCCCGAATATATGAATATGGTGTTTGGATTGCAGGAATTTCTCCTGATCTGACAAAAATCGGAAATGTTGGATTCGTCCGTCCAAGTGACAAATTAGTCACGGGATGAGGTTGAGGGTGACGGTGACCTAGTGAACTGGACTGTGTGTGTGTGTGTGTGTGTGTGTGTGTGTGTGTGTGTGTATGTGTGTCACTATATGTGTGTGTGTGTGTGTGTGTGTTTGTGTGTGTGTGTGTTGTGTGTATGGGGTGGATGGTGGGTGGATGTGGTGTGTACACATATTTTTTTCATCATGGGACTCCCTCGTTCGTGTATGTCTGTGTGAATAACTGTATGCTAGAACATACACAAATTGAAACAGTGCAGAAAGTAGCCATAGATTGCTAAAGTGTGTAAGGTAAAAAGAAAAGCAAAATCAGCGAATGAGGATGAAATGAAGTATGGCGGAGGAAAGAGGAAGAAACGTAGATAATAAGAGAGACAGAAGGCAAGGGAGAGTGCGACATTGCTGCCAGCCTCCCCTTGGCATCCCTGGCAGCGGGCCACTCTGACCCTCTGTCTCATCACGCTATTTCCGCAGCCCCTCACCCCCGCCCTGAGTAATGCGCCCCTACCTTGTACCCGCGAAACACCACCTCCACCATTCACTTCCACCTACAGTCCTACATCATTCATCCACCTCCACCACTGTTCCACCTCCATCTGCGCTCCATCTGTCTCATTACACTCACGGTTCACCACCTTTATAACTACTTAATGTACTCTTTACCCCTAACCATTCACCTGCGTCTCACTTCACCTTCTTCCCTCCACCCCTGTTTAATGTCTCTTACGACACTTTTTAATGTCTTCACTGACTTAATTGTCTTAAATTTAATTCACTTCATGTCTTTATCATGACTTTATCTCAGTATTGTTGTTGTTTTACCCTTTTTTCTTGAGTGTATTTACGCTTAACGATTACTTTTTTTAGCGTGTAAGATTTGTAGCCCCGCCGCGTGTGCGTCTGTTGCAAAGCCATGTATGTGACATAATTAATTCCCTCACAGCCTCGATAACCTTTGCGGTGCGTTACTTTGGTAGCAGATGCACGGCGTGGCAGACGTTGTGTGGCGTGATGGAATTAGTGGACCTGCCAACAAGTCACGCGTTCCCTTCCACCAGTAATGGAAGAGGACAGGTGTCTCTCACGTCGCCCCTTGTTGTCCCCACGCGTGGAGACGCTGGTGGGTGACATTTGCTCTCCTCCTTACGGTTCCCTTCCCACAGTGTGTGGTTCTTCTTCTCCAATTCCTCTCACTGTTCCTGTCCCACTTATCAGGCTGAGACGTGGCGTGTCTCCCCTCGGTTAGCTGGCCTGTGGAGGAGTTTTTGTTTTCGTTGATGTGACAGCCTGATGTTGGGTGTTAGTTTTGGTATTCAGGATTTTTTTTTTTATTCAGGTGGAATTTTATGTTTAATCACTGTTTTTGTATGTGTGTGTATTTGTGTTTTCGAATGTCATTAATTCATCCTTCCCTTCCTTGCTTTTTTTTCTTTTTTTATTAATCTTTTTGTCAGCGCCCCACTATATGTCTGTCTGACTGTCTGTATGTATGTCTGTATGTCTATGCTTCCGGCTTTTTGTATGTTTATCTGTGTCTATTTGCCTGTGAACGCCATCTCTCTCTCTCTCTCTCTCTCTCTCTCTCTCTCTCTCTCTCTCTCTCTCTCTCTCTCTCTCTCTCTCTCTCTCTCTTTTATTTTTATTTTTATAATTAAACTGAATACATTGGTAACAAAAGAAGAGTTAATGTGCTAAAGTCCCGGCTGGGACGCCAAGTACTATCTGTAGCAATATTATATCCTATCCATATCAATATTTATACAAATAATGTAAAAAAAGTATAGTAATACACTAGTATAAACTAATACTTGAATGATATAATGAAATTCTACTAATATACGCTAATAAACTAATATACAGATAATATAAAGAAAGTATACTAATACATTGATATGCACAATATATAAAGAAAATATACTAATATATGATATTAACCTTATAATATAAATGTTTATAGTAATTATTCTTAGTACATGTTTTTATTGAGTTGGTTCCACTTGCAGCCATACATTTACGCCCGCTTTGAAGACGTGCAGGGATGTGGTGAGGTGCAGGTCGGTCTGGCACACTAAGGGGTTCCACAGTCAATCATAGCGAGGTAGGAAGGAGCGGAAATAATGTTCCGTCCTCGCAAAGGGCACAGTCACCTGACGCTCGATTTTGTGGGCCGCACGGGTAGCGTGGGAGGGCGGTGCCCGTGGGTTAAAACGCAGCGCTGCCAGTTGCAGGAGCTGTATTCTGTGAGGCTTGTACATAACGCACATGCCGACCATGTCACGCCGCTGCTGGTCTGGTTGAAGGATCCGTGCAGCAGCCTTTCCAAAGGGGCTTTCAGCTGAGCCAGCCGCTGGACTCTGGCTTGAACCCGGTCAAGGAGTGATTATGGGGGTATGATGGGGGGCAGGAGGACCATGCGAGGGGCGAGTATTCCATCAGGGAGCGAAAGTGTGACTTGTAACTTGTAGAGTGTGCCGACTCCCTGAGCGTCCAGAAGGTACGCGACGCGTCGGATGCAGCTCAGTTTCCAGGCAGCATCCTTGGCGACCTTCCTGACGTGGCTGGTGTACGTGAGGCCATGGTCGAACTTAACCCCCAGGATACTGACTGACTCCTGGAGGTGTATTCTTCTGCCTTCCAGGATAATGGAGTGTTGGTCCCAGTTGACTGTATCTTGTCTGCGGGAGATGAGGACGGCTTGAGTCTTGTCTGGTGCAAAGGTGACTTGCCATCTCTTGTCCCAGGAGGCGATACTCTGCAGTGCCTGGTTAATGAGTATGACTGTTTTGTGGCGGGGACTCCTCTCACAGGTGAATGTGAGAGTACAGTCGTCTGCGTACACTTTTGCTTCAGGAGTCAGCTGCAGCCACAGTAATGGCCCGAGTAGACTTCCTTGAGGGACACTGGCTTTTATAGGGTTTTCAGTGAAGGTGTGACCATTCACCACCACTCGCAGAGTCCTGCCGTGGAGGTAATCTTGGAGGAGGTGTAACTGTTGATTGCAGATCCCCAGACATCTCAGTTTGGTGGTGATGCACTGATGCCACACCGAATCAAAGGCACCAGCGACATCAAGGGCGACGACGAAGGTGTCTTCGTCCCTATCTAGGGAGTGGTTCCAGGCTACTGAGTGCAGGAGAAGAAGATCCGCTACGGATCTCCACTGTCGGAAGCAGCATTGCCGTGAATTTAGCAAGCGGTGAGCGTCAAAGAATTTAGTGATTTTAGAGGCTAAGGTGGACTTAAGACCTTTCCCAACAACGGAGTGGAGGGAGATGGGGCGGTAGTTTTGAGGATCGCCTCTGCTCTTCTTTTTGTGGATAGCACAGACTCTCGCCACTTTCCACTGAGATGGCCACTGCTGAGATGAAAAGCACCCCCGGAAGATGGTAGTAAGAGGCACAGCAAGTTGTGCGGCACATCGTTTAAGCAGGTAAGGGCTGATGTTATCTGGTCCCAGCGCTTTCTTGGAATCAACTTGTTGAGGTTGTTGCAACACCACGTTCGTGTTAACGGTGATGTTCCCTAGGATGGCCTTCGTTAGAACAGGAACTGCAGGAGATTCACGTTCTGGATCAGGAACTGTCATCTTGGAAGAGAAGTGGGCAGCCAACACCTGAGGTTTACCCCGGTGACTTGTGACAACAGAGCCATCAGGTGCTGTCAGCAGTGGGATGCTGTCGTCACGAGAGAAGCCCTGTTGTTGTTTAATGTTGCTCAACCAATCCTTAATGCCCACTGACTGGCCTGTTAGCTTTCGCTTGAGGTGATCCCTCCAGTTACTGATCGCCTCTTTCTGGACTCTTTTCATATTTTCACATGCCAGTTTGTGCAGGTGTTTGTATCTTCATGTGGGGTGGGACTTATATCGCAGCCATGCCTTGCTCTTCTTGTCTGTTGCTTTCCTGTATTGAAAGCCAAACCAGGGCTGGTCTCCCGGTTTAGACTTGTATGTCTGGCAAGACACAAATCTTCCTTGGCAGGACATCAGGATTTCTGTGAAGATCTTTACTTGTGTGTTAAGATCACCTGTAAGTACGTCAGACCACACAATGTTGTCAAGTGTTGCCTTCATTGCATCCCACTCCCCCTTGTCCAATAGAAAATAGGTGCGAATCACTGCCTCATCTCGGTCGATGGCCAGCTTGATCCTAGTGAGAACAGCTAGGTGGTCGGAGGAACCCACTGTTGCTAGCGGACGGCAAGTTACTATACTGCAGGGCAAATCGGTGATTACAGGGTCAAGAGAAGACCCTGAGATGAGGGTGGGTAAGTCGGGGTGAATGGTGAGTCCAAACACCGTCAACAACTCGTCAAACTGCCTCTGGACAAGGTACTGGTTGAGATCACCCCCAATGATTAAATGCTTACAGGAGTGTTGGAGGAGCAGGACATCTACGTTGGTGGTCAGGTAGTGAAGGACCTCACCACCTTGCAACTGTGGGCGGTAACAAAAGCACAGCAGGATGGAGTCTTGAGTGTGTGTCCACAATCTGAAGAACATCATCTCCATGTGAGCAGGAAGGTCAACGGGGAGAGGCTTGTACAAGGAGGCTGTTGCGGAAGCACACAGCGACTCCCCTAAAGGTACTTAGAGCTCTGTCACGCCGGAAACACCTGGAGTAGCCACCTATCTGCCCAAAGTTGTCTGGGACTGAGGAGTTTAGGAGTCTCAGTAGTGGCAATGATGTCAGGAGTGTGTGGCAAAACATGGCAGTACGTTAGGTCACCGACGTTAGTCTGGAAGCCTCTAACGTTAGCTGGAATGATGAAAAAGAAAAGATTACCAAGAGCTTGCCTGCGGGGTGGCGTAGATCCGGGATGTGTAGTAATGTTGACTGTCATTGTGATTAAACTATCATTGACTCTCTCTCTCTCTCTCTCCTCTCTCTCTCCTCTCCTCTCTCTCTCTCTCTCTTCTCTCTCTCTCCTCTCTCTCTCTCTCTCTCTCTCTCTCTCTATATATATATATATAATATATATATATATATATATATATATATATATATATATATATATTATTTAAACAGTTGTTACATTGGTAATAGAGGTAAAGCTCTAGATTTTACACTAGAGCTATCTATAGCTACATTTATCTATAATAATATAAGCGAAAGTGTGTCTGTCTGTCTGTCTGTCTGTGTGTGTGTGTGTGTGGTATAGGTTCCGCCCCCCGTGGCCCAATCCCATCATATGGCACCTTTTTGGAACCAGGTCGACCAGGGGAAGGTTTTAAGCCCACTTATGAGATGATCCGATCACTTTTTTTTTTTCTTTTTTTTAGCAGCCTATTAGCGAGAATTGTGAAAAAAAAGTGGGTTGCGAGAATTGAGGAAACCTTGATGTAGGGTGATGGGTAATGGGTGAGTGAATGGGTGTGGGGTGATGGGTGAGTGAATGGGTTGGGGGTGATGGGTGATGGGTGAGGGAATAGGTGGGGGTGATGGGTAATGGGTGAGTGAATGGGTGTGTGGTGATGGGTAATGGGTGAGTGAATGGGTGGGGGGTGATGGGTAATGGGTGAGTGAATGGGTGGGGGGTGATGGGTAATGGGTGAGTGAATGGGTGGGGGGAATACATACATTTCTACATCCATGATTTCAGGAAAGTTAGAAGGGGCTATCTGGAGAGTCCGTGTTTGGTGGGCCGGAGGCCCACCAAACACAGGTGGTGGGCCAAAGGCCCACCAATAGCCCTCCGCAGGAGCTAGCCAAAAAGTCCGCCCGGAGGGCGGCTTTGCGGCTAGTATAATATATAGCATACATTATATATAAAAATATACTTATACGCATATACTTTGGCTGAGTACTTCGGGCAGTTGTTCACGGTGGACCCTCCAATTGAGCAGCTTCACACCACTTTGTTACAGGCAATGGATGCCAATCCTCCCATTGACGAAACTGCATCCTCTCTTGACGAAGTAAGAGAGGCTGTAGCAAAGTTGAGGGGTGGAAAGGCAGCTGGTGTCTGTAATATCAGTGCGGAACTCCTCAAAGAAGGGGGTGAGGCTATGATCCGCAGGTTGCATGGTGTCCTGGCTGCCGTTTGGCAATCAGGTACCATTCCTCCTGACTGGAAAAGGGGGCTGGTCGTCCCTATCTGGAAAGGGAAAGGGGACCGTGAGGACTGCAACAATTACCGCGGTATTACACTGCTCAGCGTGCCGGGCAAGGTGCTTGCCCATCTTGCTGACGCGGATCCGCAGTCATCTGCTGAAGCATCAGAGACCTAAGCTGTCTGGGTTCACGCTTAGTAAGTCAACAACGGACCGTATCCTAGCACTTCCTGTCCTGTTGGAACACCGACGTGAGTTTCGACAGAGGATGCTTGCAGCCTATGTTGATATCAATTTGACTCAGTGCATCGTGAGTCACTCTGGGATCTTCTGCGACTTCGCGGGATTCCTGCAAGGACTATTGGTTTGATGACTGGTATGTACTCTGGGAGAGTGTCTGAGTGCTGTGAAGTGTGGGGGAGGTGTATCCAGCTTCTTTCCTGTTAATACAGGAGTGAGGCAAGCGTGCGTCCGTGCCCCATCACTTTTCAACACTTGTATGTACTGGGTATTGGGCTAGGTTGTAGATCAAAGTGATCGTGGAGCATCCCTCGGCAACACCAAGATCACTGATCTTGATTTTGGCGATGATGCAGTAATCTATGCTGAGTCGCTGGAGGTCCTAGTGATGGCTCTCGAGGCGCTGCACGAGGAGGCAAAGCCTTTGGGACTTGAGGTTCCCTGGCTTAAGACCAAGGTCCAGGTGTTTGGAGGCTTACTAGATGAAACAGTACAGTCTGTTCATGCTTGCGGCGAGGACATTGAGATCTTGGAAAGTTTTACATACCTTGGTAGCGCAGTCCATTATGACGGCGGATCACGTCAAGAAGTCTTACGGCGGATTGGCATAGCCCACGTTGTTATGGACTCGCTCAGCAGGAGTGTTTGGCGTTGTAGGTACCTGTGCAGGAGAAAAAAGGTCTGGATCTTCAAGTCGCTTGTGATCCCTGTCTTACTCTATGGTTATGAGACATGGACACTAAATAGCGACTTGAAGAGGCGAATCGATGCCTTTGGTAACAAGTGTCTTCGCAGAATCATGGGGTATCGCTGGGATGATTACGTGTCTAATCAGCGATTGCACCGTGAAACTGAATCGAGGCCTATTACCTGCATGTCAGCGCCAACTTCGGCTATATGGACATGTGGCACGCTACCCTGAAACCGATCCTTCCCATCGGATTGTATCTGTAAGAGACAATCCGGCGTGGAGGAGGCCAAGGGGGCGCCCACAAAGTTCGTGGCTGGGGCAAGTTGATGTTTCTTGTCGAGAGCTGCTTGGTATGGGAAAAGAGCCTGCATGGGGACTCTCGCGTGGTGACCCCCGGGAGTGGCGTCGTAGGGTGGGCGAGGCGACGCGCCCCGCGGCGTTTGCCCCCAATGATTGATTATTTATTAAAAAATCTAGGCCATCAACCAGCTGCTCAACCCCCGCTTGAAGTCTTGTAGCGAGGCGTGGTGGTGGAGGTCGGTTTGGCGAACTAGCTGGTTCCACAGACGGCCGTAGTGAGGTAGGAAGGAACGGAGGTGGTGTTCTTTCCAGGAGAAGGGCACAATCACTTGCTCCTGTCTGTATGGCGCGACACGGCTGGCGGCGGGGGCCTGGGGAGCTCGATGGCTGCCAGATGGGGCGTGTGGAGATTGAGTACCTTGTGCATGACACATAAACCTGCCATGTCCCTGCGCTCCTGGAGGGGTTGGATGGAGTCAGGCGCGAGGTGGGGACGTTTGCCGTTCACCACTCGCTGGGCTCTTCTCTGGACGCGGTCTAGTGTGGCCAGGTAAGAGGGCGGGCAGGAAGACCATGCTAGGGGGGAGTATTCCATGACTGGAAGTACCTGTGCCTTGTACAGGACCTCAACCCCCTTGGCATCCAGAAGGTGGGAGATGTGCCGGCCACAGCCGAGTCCCCAGGCCGCTTTTTTTGCAACTCTCCTGGCATGACTGGTGAAGGTCAGTCCCGTGTCATACTCACCCCAAGGATGGAGATGGATCTCTGAAGTGGGAGTGATCTGCCCTTAAGCTGTATATCCGGCACAGGCAGGTTGGCGATGTCTTGTCTGCGGGAGATAAGCAGTGTCTAGGTTTTGTCAAAGCCCAGGCTGATCTGCCATCGACTACTCCAGGTGACGATGTTGTCCAATGCTAGGTTGATGCGGCACACCGTGTCCTGCCAGTCACGTCTGTCGCAGGTGAAGGCAAGGGTGCAGTCGTCAGCGTACGCCTAGGCCTCAGGATTGAGCTGGATAATGTCATTGAAATAGACATTCGACTGAAGAGGCCGGAGTGCGCTGCCCTGCGGGACGCTGGCGTTGATGGGTTGCTTGCTGGAAGTGTGGCCGTTGATCACCAACCGCAAGGTCTTGGAGGTAGTCCTGGATGAGCTGCAGCAGGGTGCCGCGCGCTCCCAGGCTTCTCAGCTTCGCAGCGAGACCTCGGTGCCACACCCTGTTAAAGGCTCCGGCGATGTCCAAAGCCACAACAAAGGCGTCCATTTCTCTATCCAGCGAGTGGTTCCAGGAAGCAGACTGAAGGATGAGCAGGTCTGCAGCTGACCTTTCCTGCCTGAAACCAAATTACATGGAGTTTAGGAGATTGTGGGCGTCCAAGTAGGTGTTGATTTTGACGGTGATGAGTGACTCCAGGATTTTCCTAACAGTGGTGAGGAGGGAAACTGTGTGGTAGTTTTTTGGTTTTTTCCCGTTTGCTGTTCTCTCTCTCTCTCTCTCTCTCTCTCTCTCTCTCTCTCTCTCTCTCTCTCTCTCTCTCTCTCTCTCTCTCTCTCTCTCTCTCTCTCTTTTTATATTTAAACAACTGACATCGTGGTTGACATGGGGCTACAAATAGCAAAGAGGTTGGTTAAGGCAATGAGTGGCAGAAGCTAAAGATGTCCCCTGTCCCGGGGACATCTATCCGAAAGCTATGCCTTATAGGATAATAACTAAGTATATAATGTTACAGGCTGAGGGTCACTGTCCGTCACAGGCACTTGTCAGGCGCACTATTGACACGTACACTGTATGTCACTGTGTCACTGTGTCAATGTGTGTCACTATGTGTGTGTCACTGTGTGTCACTATTGACACGACACTGTGTCACGCTTTACGGGCACTAAGGCGGATGTAAGCGGCACCATCTGTGGGCCGCCACCTTCACCTGCTGGGTGTTCATGGCCACGACATCCACCTCAACCGTGAAGGTGTTCCGCAGTGTCGCCGTGGCCCAAGTAAAGGCTCGCTGTCCCATCACGGTGTCGGTACTCGGAGCCTCGAGGAGGAGATCACCTGACACTACCGTCCTCGTAGCGCACTCTGATCTCCTCCACGGGACCCGAAGTCCTGCAAGGTGGGAAGAGTGTTGCACCTGGGCCTTGTGCAACACTGTGAGGGCACCGACTCTCCTCCGGTGCCCCAGGCTGTCAAGCTGGGAGCGGGGATCATCCCGCCACTGCTCCTGCTGTAGTCGTTGTTGTTGTTGCTGCTGGTGTTGTTGGAGCTGCAGCTAATGTTGTTGTCGTCGCTGCTGCTGCTGCCACTGTTGCCGCGGGCGACGTTCTAAGTTTTTTTGCGCCGACTGTAGGTATAACCCCACTGATAGTCTCGCCACTGCCATGCCTCCTCGTCTCAGAGAGTCCCACTATATCCACCATCAGCCTACCGAGCTCGCCCGATAGGAGAGGTAGTCGACGATCGTCTTAGAGGCTCAGAATGTTCCACGAGCCCACACCAGTAGTAAGTGTAAGTACCGTATAACCTCCACGATAACGAGTTGACCCGTAGTAGGTATAACCCCCACTGCTAGTCTTGCCACTGCCAGTCCTCCTCGTCTCAGATAGGAGAGCATCATCGAGAGGATGCTCGTCCCACTATATTCACCCTCAGCCTACCGAGCTCGCCCGATAGGAGAGGTAGTCGACGATCGTCTGCGAGGCTCATAACGTTCCACGAGCCCACACAAAGAACCCTCCAGAGGTTTATCCCAGGAGTGATTCAACGGGCAGGCGTCGCCTCTGCACCGCCCCGGCCATCCCCATAAGAAAAAGATGGGCTAGGGGGCCCTAACACTCGATTTAGAGTGCGGGATGCCCGAGGGCTTTGTCCCGCACTCGTCATAGGCAATCCTCTCCCCCCTGCGACGGCATTGTAGGGGTCTGCGTGGTCGGGCCACCCGGCAAAACCGGGTCGGTTTTGTATCAGCAAAAGCATTCGCAGGCGTCCTCCGACAACATGGCTGGAGATTTACAATAAAGATTATGATGCACATCAAAATAGTTTTATTTTGAAACTAGCCGCAAAGCCGCCCTCCGGGCGGACTTTTTGGCTAGCTCCTGCGGAGGGCTATTGGTGGGCCCCTGTGTTTGGTGGGCCTTCGGCCCACCAAACACGGACTCTCCAGATAGCCCCTTCTAACTTTCCTGAAATCATGGATGTAGAAATGTATGTATTCCCCCCACCCATTCACTCACCCATTACCCATCATCCCCCACCCATTCACTCACCCATTACCCATCACCCCCCACCCATTCACTCACCCATTACCCATCACCACACCCATTCACTCACCCATTACCCATCACCCCCCACCTATTCCCTCACCCATCACCCATCACCCATTCACTCACCCATCACCCCACACCCATTACCCATCACCCCACCCATTCACTCACCCATTACCCATCACCCTACATCAAGGTTTCCTCAATTCTCGCAACCCACTTTTTTTTCACAATTCTCGCTAATAGGCTGCTAAAAAAAAAAAAAAAAAGTGATCGGAACATCTCGTAAGTGGGCTTAAAACCTTCCCCTGGTCGATCTGGTTCCAAAAATGTGCCATATGATGGGATTGGGCCACGGGGGGTGGAACCTATACCACACACACACACACACACACACACACACAGACAGACAGACAGACACACTTTCGCTTATATTATTATAGAAGATTAGCAAGATGTTTTATCCCGTAAATTTACACATGAATCACTGCATAGTCTATTTAATGATTCTTTACTTCACTATTACAAAAGCAGAGCATATTATTCGATTCATGAATGTTTTTCCTATGAAAGAAAAAAACAATATACCCTTCCCTGCTTGAGAACACTTGTCGGACATTCGGGAGCACGCGACAAGATGCCTACACGGTACCGTGTTTAATGCGATACATCTATTTTGATCAAAAAGTCTTTGTTAATAAACTTTCGTCTCCGCACATGCGCAGTTCGCGTTTTCTTTTGTTGGTAAACAAAGGTGGATTGCACCGCAAACACAGACTGCTGGGAACGCGACACCGGCTAGACCAGTCTAGCACCGTCTCGAAAACACGCCTTTAATGGCGAAGGTCTGATTCAAGGAACATACTCACACTAATACACATAGATAAAACCAGATATGTAAGCCTAAGCGCACGGGTGCATAATTTTCAGGCTCTAGAACTCATTCCAGACAACCACTCTCCAGGCTTTCTGTGATAAATTTCTATCACTTCTTTTTACCTTTCTTCTTTCCTTCCTTCCTTCCTTCTGTCTTACATTACTTCTCTCTGTTTCTCCTTCTTCACTACTCCCTTTTTCATCGTCGGATCAGGATAGAATATGCTCACTGCACGAAAGTTGGAGGCTATAGGGTTCGCCACTTATGGTTCACCTGCAGGACATCAAAGTAAACTAAGTACATAAACATTGAAGAGGTTCCAAAGTAGAGTAGACGAGATCTCATTGATATATATATAAACATTTGAATCAACCGTTGCATGATTAAGGATACTAGGAACAACACAACGACGCGAAAGTATTTTACACCAACGTTTATGAAGAACATAATGTCATTGACTTACTCCTATTGCTGATGACTAGAAAAATTATTATACTGCCTACCTCAGGCTCCTTAAGTTTATCCGGGCGCAATCTAAGATTGACAGAAAAGCCAGCACTTTTAGTCTTTTGAAGATTATGAAGTAAACTAGCCGCAAAGCCGCCCTCCGGGCGGCCTTTTTGGCTAGCTCCTGCGTTGGGCTATTGGTGGGCCTTCGGCCCACCAAACACAGACTCTCCAGATAGCCCCTTCTAGCTTTCCTGAAATCATGGATGTAGAAATGTATGTATTAACGCCAACCCATTCACATCACCCCCAACCCATTCACTCACCCATTACCCATCACCCCCTACCCATTCACTCACCCATTAGGGCTATTGGTGGGCCGGCCCACCACCTGTGTTTGGTGGGCCTTCGGCCCACCAAACAGACTCTCCAGATAGCCCCTTCTAACTTTCCTGAAATCATGAATGTAGAAATGTATGTATTCCCCCCACCCATTCACTCACCCATTACCCATCACCCCCCACCCATTCACTCACCCATTACCCATCACCACACACCCATTCACTCACCCATTACCCATCACCCCCCATCTATTCCCTCACCCATCACCCATCACCCCCCACCCATCACCCCACACCCATTACCCATCACCCTACCCATTCACTCACCCATTACCCATCACCCTACATCAAGGTTTCCTCAATTCTCGCAACCCACATTTTTTTTTTCACAATTCTCGCTAATAGGCTGCTAAAAAAAAGAAGAAAAAAAGTTATCGGATCATCTCATAAGTGGGCTTAAAACCTTCCCCTGGTCGAGCTGGTTCCAAAACTGTGACATATGATGGGATTCCGCCACGGGGGGCGGCACCTATCGCGGACAGACAGACACACACACACACACACACACACACTTTCGCTTATATTATTATAGATTTCAATGGGCAGCACGTGTTAACCTTTCTTCCTCAGGCGGCGGAGGGGTTGAATAGACTAATAAATATCTTTGAGGCAGTGTCGGCTAAAGGAAAGGTTGCATCACCTCCACAAATTAGAGAATAAAGGAGTAGCGCCATCTCTCTCCTTTCCCATTTGCTCCTGCCTGTCCGTACTCTTCCACGTCTTCTCCCTCGTCCTCTTTCTTTATTTCATAATGTTCTTTCATCATACCGCCTTTCTTTCTCGAGGTGACGCCCTTGTATGCATCTCTTTCGTGGATCCTTTATTTCATCCCATCGACTCACTCATTATGAGGAAGTATACTTCTGACAGGAGGGACACGTTTTCATTTAGTCTCATAGATCTGAATTTAATATATACAAGGTAAAGATGTACTGGAATCGCCTCTATTTGCTTTAAATCAGTCCACGAGTCTAGGAATAAACTCCCCAACACGTCGACCTGATTTTCGGTCGTCGTGTGTTTGTCCTGACAGGCTGCGTCACCAAGATTATAATAATAATGTCTCTGCTCCAGATAATTATGCGTCAGCCCTCCTTTGTCTTTCATCTCCTCGGGGAGTGGAGCGTGGAGGAAGGAAGACGATGGCGGAGGGACATGTAAAAGGGGCGAAGGGACGAAGAAGAGTGATGATGTGTGGAGCCAAATGACCGAGGGAGAGAACATGATTGAGTCTTATAACATTGCTCGAGAAAGAAAAAAAATAGACTGAAGGAGGATAAGAGAGAGAGAGAGAGAGAGAGAGAGAGAGAGAGAGAGAGAGAGAGAGAGAGAGAGAGAGAGAGAGAGAGAGAGAACATTCTGGGGGTAACACCTGATATCTTTGCTCCAAGCTTAGATCGCTAGGGTATTAATGAAGCTCAAGTCTAACAAGGTCGTTAGTGATGGTGAGCCGGGAAGAGTTATATTACCTTACCTCCCCCTCTTCTCCCTCTTACTGTTCCTCTCCTCTCCTCTCGCCTTTTCTTTTGTCCTCCATCCCCTCGTTAGTTCCTTCTTATTATCTTTCTTGTCTTCCTGTTGCTTTTGGCGTTGTCGGTACCTGTGCAGAAGGACAAAGATCCGGATCCTCAAGTCGCTTGTGATCCCTGTCTTACTCTATGGAGGTGACACATGGACATTAAATAACGACTTGAAGAGGCAAATTTAGTAACAGGCCTTTAGTAATAATTGTATTCTCAGAATCATGGGGTATCGCTGGGATGACTACTTGTCAAATCAGCGATTGCACCGTGAGACTGAATCGAGGTCTATTACCTGCATAGTTCATCAGCGCCAACCTCGGCTATATGGACATGTGGCACGCTTCCATGAAACAGATCCTTCCCACCGGGTTGTATCTGTAAGAGACAATCCGGTGTGGAGGAGGCCAAGGGGGCGCCCACAAGGTTCGTGGCTGGGGCAAGTTGACGTTTCCTGTCGAGAGCTGCGTGGTATGGGAAGGGAGCCTGCATGGGGACTCGCGCGTGGTGACCCCCGGGAGTGGCGTCGTAGGGTGGGCGAGGGGACGCGCCCTCCGGCGTATACACCCAATAATTGATTGATTGATTGCTACCTTTCCTCAATTTCCTTCACATTCTGGACTTAGCCCTTTGACACGTCCTCGTCGTCGTCTACCTTTCTCTTGCCGTCGTCGTCGTCATCCTCCTCCTCCTCTTCCTCCTCCTCCTCCTCATACCTTGATTTTCAGAAAGCCTTCGATACAGTTCCCCATAAGCGACTCTTGACAAAGCTAAGGGCGCATGGTTTAGGAGAGCAGTTATGTTCATGGTTTGGCGATTGGCTTTCAAATCGTAAACAACGGGTAGTAATAAATGGCGAGGCATCTGATTGGTTAGATGTTACTAGTGAGGTGCCTCAGGGCTCGGTCTTGGGTCCTACTCTTTTTCTGATATATCTCAATGACCTGAACTGCGGACTTGTATCTAAAATATTGAAATTTGCTGATGACACCAAATTAGGCGGTACAGCATATACTAGAGAAAACTGCGAACTCATACTGTGGATATGTGATTACGCCAAACAGTCATACACATATTTGCATGCTTCTCATACACACACATGTCATAGGTTACGTAGCAACACTGTACGTGACACACGGCAAAAGCGCGCGCCCTGCGAGGCCGCTATAAGGGACCTACTCAGTTGAGGTGTGGACTTGGCTGAGGAAGGACGTGCTCCTAACAAGCTGCGTGGGTTAATTACCCGATTGATGATGTCATTTATTTACTTATATATTTAGTTTTCTGATAAATGAATTAGTACCGTTTATAGATTAGCGTTGACTAAATAAATAACATCATCAATCGGGAAAATTACCCGATTAATGATTTTATTTATTTAGTTAACGCTAATTTATGCATGGTTCTAATTCATTTATCAGATAACGAAATATAGCAATGGAAAGCTAATAAAATTGCGCTTCTATTGATACCCTTCATGATAAAAATTGACTTGCAAAGTTTTAAATGGCGAAGAGTTGAAGTTCATGGATATTTCTTCAGTCTCGTAATGGCATTTTTTTGCGTGTTTTACTGTTTTTTATTTGATAATATTATAGAACAAACATTTACGAAGATTACAGTATATCATATATACTGATAAACCAGTCTATATGATCCGTATATATATATATATGAATCCGAGCGGCCCTCCGACTTCAGCCCCTTGTGCGACAGGCCGATATTCCGTGCGCAGTCCAGGTATACAGTGGTCTATGGTCAGCATGATGCTTTGTTGTTGATGCGAGCAGCAGTAATACTTAGGAAATGCTGTCTCGAGAGGCAAAAAACATTTACTGGTTCTTTTGCCTCTGATTCCCTGACATCTCCCATCCCTGGACAGCTGAGAAGCTTCCTCAACATACTGTTCCAGGGTCCCGCAATCTTGCGTGAACTCAGCAATGAGGAGTTGCAGGCGCAGGTACAAGGCAGGGCAAGAGTTGCAAGCGCCATTGCTCAGTAAATTAATTATAATACCTGCAGTAGTTCACATCATGCCACAAAGTCAAGCAACATCCGTCACAACAAAGAACATGAGACCCCTTTCCCTTTGTACCAGGGCCTCAAGCTGCATGGTGAGGGTAGGCAGAAGAAAGCGATCAATAATTCCAATGCCTTTGGGGTTTCTGTGTCTTACAGTCGTGTCTTGGAGATCAGGCGATCCATGGCACGAGCAGTGGTCAAAAAGGTTGTCCAGGATGGAGTTGTGCTGCCCACAAACACCCGTAGTGAGGTCTTCGTGACCTTTGATGTAGACAACTTGGATAGCAACAACCAAGGTAACTTCTCCCGGGATGAGTTCCATGGGACAGCAATCAGCGTGACAAACCACCTGTCTTGGGACAACAAAGGAGTACAGCGACCCTCTATCCAGCTGGATCCTACAGACACTTCTGTACCACAACTTCCTGAATCATACTCGGTGGTTCAGCCAGCTGAATTCCAAAGCAATGCTTTGCATGTACCATGTACTCCAGATCTCAATTCTCGGCCATCTCATAATCTGCTACATGGAGCCAAAGTCAAGGATGAGTCCTGGATGGCACATGTGTCCACAGTGCTGAAACAGGACACATTGCCTGAAGGTGAAGTCATCACATGGTCAGGCTACAACTCCCGACTCATGAGTGATGACTGTGTGAAGCCTAAGGCAGTGATAGGGGTTCTACCTCTGTTCCCTGACAAAGCAGCCACACCTTCTATGATGAAACATGCAATGCATCTCACAATGCAAGGCACAAAGGCCCTCAACCCTGGTCAAACTCCTGTGCTTGGTGGTGACCAGCCTCTGTATGCCATCGCTAAGCAGCTGCAGTGGTCATTCCTTAACACAATGGGGGAAGATAAGCTGGTCCTGATGATGGGCGCTCTACACATAGAGGACAAAATGCACCTGATGATTGGTAAGTTGTTGCGGGACTCTGGGTGGAGCAACATTCTTACTCAGGCCCAGGTCCTCACATCTGGCCGTGCCCAGTCCGTGCTTGATGAGCATCATATAAAGCGCACTCGCTATGGTCACCAGGTCTCTGTCATGGGTCTGTATCTCCTCAGTCAGAAGTCATACTCCAATTACTGTTCTGGTGTTGAGGGACCACCTGAGTCTCTAGAGATGTGGACTCAAAGGTCCAGAACTCACAATTCCATGTTCAAGTTCTGGTCTACCATCGTGGACCTGGAGCTCCTAATGTGCCGCTTCATCCGTTCTCTCCGTGAGGGAGACTTACTGCTGTATGTGCAGGTCTGTGATGGGCTGTGCTCCTAGTTCCATGTGATGGACCACACAAACTATGCTCGTTGGCTACCAGTGCATGTGCGGGATATGGTCCAGTTGCCTGAGAAACACCCACAGTTGTATGCTGAGTTTCTCAAGGGGAACTTTGTTGTCCAGAAGTCACCTCACAAGTTCAGCCTCATTGGCAAGGACCAATCTCATGAGCAGTCGAACAAGAACCTTCAGGCCCATGGTGGTGCAGTTGGTCTGTATGAAAACCCTGAGGCCCTCGCTCTTTTCATGCTAGCAGGTCCCGACTGCTGTTGATGTATCGAGGATTTTGAGGCTGTGTTGGACACTGCAAGCTCACGCACTGCCCATCACGAAGAAGCAAGTGCTTTGCAGACTAAGTACAAGAAAGATGTTCTGTCATTTGTGGAGATAGTTGAACAGCTAGGTAATCCCTTTGACAATGGCCATGAGCTTGTGGCTCTACACACACAGGAGGTCATGAAAGATGAGGTTGTTGCATCGCTTGCCCAGCTTCATAACCTTGGAAAAGATCTGCATGCCAAGTTTGTAACACAGACTCTAGAGCAGGACACTTTGCCAATAACAAACACTCTCAAACGCCAAAATGTCCTCACATTTGCCAATCGCCCTGTTACCGCCAAAAAGGGAGGCACATCAGGCAGTGCTCAGAGAAACTCTACCCTCATAACCAAGCTTGATCTGTCCTTGCAGTCTCGACCTGATGCAGACATGCAAGACTTTCTCCGTTATGAGAATCAGAGAGAACCACCTAGTCTCTCAAACCAAGGATTACTCAGGTCTGGCAAAAAGTCGGACATTCTAGAGCACCTAAAGGCACCCACTGGTCGCTCAGCTGCAGCCAAAGCAGCCACAGTTGTGGTACTTGACATGGCAGCTGTTGTTCACATGGTGCGGCCGACCTCAGCACACACATTCACTGATTATGTGTCACAGCATTTGGTGCATTTTGTGGAGTCACAGGTTACTCCAACTGTCACACGGGTAGATGCTGTCTGGGACACCTACCCAGAGGACAACCTCAAAACCCTGACACACCATCGTCGTGGCTTAGGCCCACGTACCAGGATTGGGGATGGCCAGACCCGTATTCCAAAGCAGTACTGGAACACTGGGTTCCTCAAGAATACTGACAACAAGAGGGAACTGTTCCCCTTCCTGAGTGCACAGCTTGTGAAGCAGGATCTGGGTGGGAGGTTTCTCCTCAGCACCAACAAGGAGAGTGTTCTCTCCAACAAACAACACGACGTGTCTGGTCTTCAGCCATGTAACCACATTGAGGCTGATACCAGGATACTGCTCCATCTTGCCCATGCAGCACAGCAGCGCCACCAGGTTGCCTTGGTGCGCACAGTCGACAGTGATGTGGTCATCCTGGCCATTCACTTATTTTCATCACTTGGGCTGTCCCAGTTGTGGATCTGTCTCGGGAGTGGGAAGAAGATGCGTGACATTCCTATCCACACTCTCTCTGCCCAGCTGGGACCATCACGGTGCCTCGCACTGCCACTATTCCACGCGGTCACAGGCTGTGACACTGTGTCACACTTCCTGGGATGTGGCAAGAAGTCAGCCTGGTCAGCCTGGCAGAGCACACCAGGACTGACGGACACCCTTGTTGCCCTCACCAGTGAACCCCAAGAGCTCAGCCCACAGTCCCAGCACATGTGTATTCTAGAGCGCTTTGTTGTAGTCATGTACAGCAAGGGCTGTGGTCTGGGAAGAGTCAATGAGGTTAGTAGGCTTCGACTCTTCACAAGTGGGAAGAAGACACTAGAGGCCTTACCACCAACACAAGCTGCTCTGTATCAACACATCCGCAGAGCAATGCTGCAGGCCAGCTTCTTCTGGAGTCAGGCAACGTCTGTTTCAACAGGACATCCCTGACTTCCATGCCTGGTGGTGGCACAAGGACAGCACTGGTGGGTGGTTGCCCTTCTGGACAACCTTTGAGCTCAGCAGCAAGGCCTGTTCCATCCTTTTGCAGTGTGGCTGTGCGAAGTCATGCACAGGGAACTGCAAGTGCTGCAGAGCTGGCGTTCGTTGCACAGGTTTGTGCAAATGCGAAGGTGGATGTGTGAACAATGAGGATTCATGAATCAGTGTGACCCCAGTCACAGCACGTGATATGATTGATACATTTATTGATTGATTTATTTACTGCCTTTTTGATTGGATAGTGTTTGTCTTTAGTAGCATAATCCTAACTATATCTAGGTTAAGAAGTGCAGTGTGACATATATGAGGACATTTCCTCACCTATTGTGTATGACTATATTTACCGTACTATTAACAATATAGTATAGGGAACTTATGGGCAAGGGGCAATAGATGGGCAAGGTGCTTGCCCATCTATTGCTGACACGGATTCGCAGTCATCTGGTGAAGCATCAGAGACCTCAGCAGTCTGGGTTCACGCCTGGTAAGTCAACAACGGACCGTATCCTAGCGCTTCATATCCTGGTGGAACGCCGACGTGAGTTTCGACAGGGGATGCTTGCAGCCTATGTTGATCTCAAGAAGGCGTTTGACTCAGTGCATCATGAGTCACTTTGGGATCTTCTGCGACTTCGAGGGATTCCTGCAAGGACTATTGGTTTGATAACTGGTCTGTATTCTGGGACTGAGAGTGCTGTGAAGTGTGGGGCAGGTGTATCCAGCTTCTTTCCTGTGAATACAGGAGTGAGGCAAGGGTGCGTCCTTGCCCCATCACTTTTCAACGCTTGTATGGACTGGGTATTGGACAAGGTTGTAGATCAAAGTGATTGTGGAGCATCCGTCGGCAACACCAAGATCACTGATCTTGTTTTTGCCGATTATGCAGTAATCTTTGCCGAGTCGCTGGAGGTCCTGGTGATGGCTCTCGAGGCGCTGCACGAGGAGGCAAAGCCTTTGGGACTTGAGGTCTCCTGGCTCAAGACCAAGGTCCAGGTGTTTGGAGACTTACTAGATGAAGCAGTACAGTCTGTTCATGCGTGTGGCGAGGACATTGAGATCTTGGAAAGTTTTACATACCTTGGTAGCGCAGTCCATAATGACGGCGGGTCACGTCAAGAAGTCTTACGGCGGATTGGCATAGCCCACGGTGTTATGGACTCGCTCAGCGGGAGTATTTGGCGTTGTCGGTACCTGTACAGAAGGACAAAGATCCGGATCTTCAAGTCGCTTGTGATCCCTGTCTTACTCTATGGTTGTGAGACATGGACACTAAATAGTGACTTGAAGAGACGAATCAATGCCTTTGGTAATAAGTGTCTTCGCAGAATCATGGGGTATCGCTGGAATGATTCCGTGTCAAATCAGCGATTGCACCGTGAGACTGAATCGAGGCCTATTACCTGCATAGTCCGTCAGCGCCAACTTCGGCTATATGGGCATGTGGCACGCTACCCTGAAACCGATCCTTCCCATCGGGTTGTATCTGTAAGGGACAATCCGGCGTGGAGGAGGCCAAGGGGGCGCCCATAAGGCTCGTGGCTGGGGCAAGTTGATGTTTCTTGTCGAGAGCTGCTGCTTGGTATGGGAAAGGAGCCTGCATGGGAACTCGCGCGTGGTGACCCCCGGGAGTGGCGTCGTAGGGTGGGCCAGGCGACGCGCCCCCCGGCGTATGCCCCCAATGATTGATTGATTGATAGGGAACTTATATAAATTACCCTCCTGCGGGTTGTGTGCGTATCGAACTGCAATAAGTAGCAATATGTCATAACATTCTGTGTCCTAAGGGAAAACTTATGTACCTCGTTTAGGCTGCATTATTCTAATTATTAAATGTATTAAACAGTTCCAGTGTTTTTACTATCCTCGTATCAGTAGTATATCCTAAAGGCACTCCAAAGCCAAAGGCCTGACAGTTATGCAAAATTCATTATAATATTCACCGGCGGCCATATTGGATTTTCCAATTCGGCGATCCCTGTCAAGGTTACTGTCAAATAGGCATCAGATTTAGAATCAGTGAGGTCCAAAAACCTAGAAAAGTGCTTTTAATTGTAATTATGTGACTTTTGATTGGGTAGTAACGGAAAAGTCAGCTTTTGAGTGGCGGCCATTTTGAATTGTCGAATATGGCGAACCTATTGAAAATTGGCTTTGGCTCCCGGCAGATTTGAATTCAGCAGGTGACAAGCTACAAGTGTGCCAAATTTCATGCTTGTAGACAAATGTGCACAATACCGCCTTAAAATCACCCTAACAGACCAGACTACCTCTGATTCTTGGATCTTCACTGCTCTCTCATAGAGATCAAGGTCTAGAGTGATAACAGTTTTTCTATTAGGACCCATCACAACAGCAGATATATTCTGTGTCAGTGAAAGGACGGTATATTGTGTCGCGTAATCCGTTGGAGCCTGTCGAAAGAGTGGTGCAACAACTTCACTGTGTGTTTTTGTTGACTTGCAATAGTTGCAGAAGCAAGGAATTTGTTGCAGACCAAGTAGGCATGAGAGACTGCCGAGGTGGATGTTTGTTCAGTCTACTGGTCGGCCGAGATCCTTGTTGGTGGTCACTCGTCGCTGGCATTGTCGTGTCCACATTGGTGTCTTCTTCCACAACCGGATCAAGGTCTTCTGTCAAAGTACCTCCTGCTGTGCGGTCGTCAAAGCGTGTGTTGGCGTTGATGGTGACATCTTCACTGTTACATTGGACAGTGTTGCTGCCTAGATGCCAAGCAAGCATCCAAGAGCTGTCCATTGTGGCGTATCTCTTCAGAAGTCCAGAGTTCGCGTTGACCTTGTAGGTATCAAACTTGCTAGCTTTGGGGATGATCCGTGGGTCTTCAAGGTACACTACATCCTGCTTTACTGGTGTTACTTTGTCCGGTATTATGAGCGGCTGGCTCACTGCTTCACCTTCATCTGTGTCTTCTTGATTCATGACGACCACTGTTCCGTGCAATGTATTCTGTCCATCGCACGTGTCTTTCAGGAAGTCGATGATGTCTATGGCAAAGAAGACGGATTTGCCCTTCTTGACAAATGTCGGTATGCAATAGCCACCAGTGGATTTCATTCTCTCGACCACTCCACACTCCACTCTCTTCTTGATGTTGAGGACACTGCTGTAGCTGGTTCCAAGATGTAGGTCTGACAGGAAGTTGACGAGCCGTTTGCTGCGTACTTTGTTGTGTACAGAGAGTGCCAAGCCAATGCTCAGCGGTGTCTCTGTGTGTGACACAAATCCAACATCTGACTTCGGCTTATGGCGAACTTGCTTGGCGCTCTTTACATTTTGCACAAGTACTTGTGATACAATGCTGACGGTGTTCTTTATGGCTCCATCCCGCTTACCAGAAACAGAGTGTGCATTTTTGCCAAAGAGTAGCTGCTTCAGAAAGAAAGCTACCATTGGTGGATTTTCAAACGACATGCTACCAGTGAAGTGCCACTTATCTTTGCAAGTCAACAACTCATCACGAAGCAACTTAGCAACTCTAACAATGTCGCTAAGTATTTCCCCCAAATCTTGGGATACTACTTTATCAACAGCAACTGAAAGGGTTTTACTACTGATGATATGGTCCCTTTCATTGAGTCGATGGGGCCTGACAAATTGAGCAGTACTGATATTTTCTGTTATCAAACTTTTTAGGTGGCGTTTGAAGTCGGAGCTATCCACACTAACATCATGTTCCGTCAAAGTTGACAGATACTCATCATTAACATCATTCATACTTAGAACAGCACCAGACAAGAGCGAACATTTGACTGCATTTACAATTTCAATGTCACACATATACTTGGTGATATTATCATCGACCCCAGTACAATCAAATATGAAGGAATAGCATTGGCGTTCAACATTTCGTAAACAATCTCTGTGATAACACATTTTTTATGCAGCGGCATCACCAACTTCATGCAACAGCGACAGGTTTGCTCGGACTTTGTCGTCACGTGTGTTCGCTTTTATGTCCAGAAACCGGGTCCCCATCGTATCTGTCAGGACAAGATGCAACTCTCCATCTGTCGGATTGTCACAGAGAAACGCACAGGACTTGGTCTTTGGCTCCATTGGACGACACCTGCGAATACATCTGACAGAATCCTCATGTGCCAAGGATGGACGTCCGAGTTTAGCTGGTCGCATTTGTGATTTACTAGATGATGTTTCACAAAATCTCTTTTCGGCTCTCTCCAGCATACCTTTGTGCACTACGAGTTTGTAACATTCTTTGTGGTAATGGATGTTTTCCGTATCAGATGCAGACAACTTTGACAGATTTTCAGCCAGAGGTGCATACTGGGTTTCTCCATACTGTGCTCGCTTCTCGGCAAAGTTCTTTATGTTACCAATATTATCTGATGTAACATTCTGTACAAAGGTGTAGCCCTTCCGCCTGCCTTTATCGCAAATGATGCAGGTGAGTGAGTTCATTGTCACGTCCGTTATAGTTGAATCTCAACAGGCCTCGCTTCGAAACGGGTGAACTTCTTCATAAGTGCATATCTGGAAATACATAAACAATTATCAAGTTAAAATATATACCAGCATCCGTTCGAGCATTCAAGATCAATATGGTGTATGCACATATAGTTAATTGGCATTATCACTAGAAAAAAAGAAAGAACATTTTAATATCTTAGCCTAGTCCACAAATTGCTAAAGAAAGATTGGACTCGATTCGACGGGTTTCGACTTTTTTGAGATATTTCTCAACGAACAAATGACTGCATAGAATATTATTAATTTACTGTAATTCATTAGCTTTGTGAGTTATTTGTTTCGCATCCACTTAATTAGAATCAGTTTATTATAGGTGCTGACAAAATCGTAGCCTAGTTCAGAGACGGCGGATATCTTGGTTCACCGACTCTGCATGTACAAATAACATATTTGTTAATACGTCAATAATTATTCCAGATATCAACTAAATATTTGGTACATAAATGAATGATGATATGAGGAAGACACCTGATTTTTGTTCTTAATTTTCCTATTAATATTTTAAGAGAGAAAAATAGTTATATCAATATTAGCGCTTTCATTTCGGGCGATAAACTGCGAAGTGACGGTACCCCCCTTTAAGCCCCCACAAAAACCCAAATTCCCAAAAGTAAAATTTTCACCCACGTTTGTCTGTCTACTAAAACCCTATAGATGCCATTTAAACAATAAAATCGCTTCTGGCACGCAATTCCCACGGGATCACATTTCAGGTACACGGCGAACCTGACTAATACCAGAATAAAGGACTTGCAGGAGCTCTGGCCTCTCCCTCCGGAATCCTATTTATCCGGCCATCACTTGCAAAAGGGCCAGCTCTGGAAATACAAGTGCGCGCAGTGCGAACTCTGGTTTTGAAACAAACAGAGTGTGAAGCCAGGGTGTTGAATCCCGCCATTCTCAACAACACAACGCCGCTCGTCACCTCAAGGCAACTTCTCACCACGACACTCGCTCTTCTCCCTGGATTAAATCGTCTTTAGCTACTCGTGTGCCTGTGGACATGGGACACGAGTAGACTGTGGACTGCGGACTGTGGACATACAGCGTGTGGACTGTGTATGACGGTATGGTTCAGTGTTCCTTAAGTGCTCCGCGAAGTGTGTATAGTGGCGTTCCTTTGTAGTGGGGTGTTTTGTGTTTGTGCCGCCAACCCTCACTTGTCTGCCTCGCGACCTTGAAAACAGGTGCATGAGCAAGCACCCCGGCACCCCCCCCCCCCCTCTCCCCCGCTCTGCACGCCACCCACCCACACACACACACACACACACACACACACTCAACCCACATTCTTTTTCGGAAGCTTCCACGCATGGTGGAGTTTCCTCGTAGTGTTTTCTGTCTCTCAACACTCAACATGTCATTCCCCACGGCATCACTCTCGATGAGTGGGTCTGACTCTGAAGAAGAGGAGGAAATCGCCTCCCCGACTGGGAACCCCTCGAGGGCCTCGACTTCCCACCACCAGTGCTGCCGTCCCCAAACCCAGCCGAGCGCGGAGCCTCCCGGAGACGTCATATCATCTCTCCTCCGATACCTCGAAGATTCCCGCTTATCCGAGAACACTCGTCGCTTACAAGAGGACGAGGAGAGATTCAAGCGTGAAGAGGAGCGACGTCGACGTGACAACGAGGCCAGGAGGAAGGAGGAAGACGAGCGTTCCAAGTTCTCGTGAAACTGTTGTCTCCAACACAGCCTCCAATCGGGGCGCGGCACATTCCTGCCCCCCAGCCTCCCCCGCAACTGATGCGCGGCCCTACTCGTCGCCCCCTGTCACGGCTCCTGCGACGACCTCTACTGCTCCGCCCGCCGCTTTTCCTCCTTTGGCTGCCACGCCCACTTTCGCGCCTTCTGCAGGCAAGCACGTGGCTCACAGCCCCCTTACGTTACTTGGTGATGCCTCGTTTCAAGTGTTCCGGCAATGGCGTCGACTTTGGCAAGATTTCTGCACCATGCTGGATTTACAGAAACTGCCACGGCAGAAGCAATTCATACAACTACGGATGTCGGTGTAACTTGACGTTCAAAGGATCCTAGAGCATACCCTAGGGATCGCACCTGATACTTCCTTGACTGTGACAGAGGTCTTGGACACTCTACAGTCCCATTTCAAAAGCCAGCGCAATGAAGCGCTCCGTCGCCGTGAACTCCTTTGTTGTAAACAGGTGGACGGCGAGTCATTCTCCGATTTCTACGTGCGATTGCAGAACCTGGCAGAGGAGGTCGACTTGTGCACTGGTAATGCTATGACTTGCGCGGAGATCCAGCTGAAGATGGTTTACTCGTGGGCGTGCGAGATGAAGAGCTGATTCGACGCCTTATCTCCCTCGACACAGGCGCCTCTCTCCACGACGTGGTCACCTGTTCCCGCTCATTCGAAGCCACCCGCAATACAGCCTCCGCTATTCACTCGTCACCAAGCCAGCTGCGCGCCATGTCTACCTACAAGAAAGGTACCGCGACAAGACGCCTCACCCACCCCACACGCCACCTTCAGGTTATCGCGGGAAGACTCAACATAGAACAGCGGTTCCTAGCCATGCTCACCCCTGCCAGTCTTGCGCGCGTCGACACGGCCCGAAGTGCCCGGCCGGCGCTGCGTCTTGCTACAACTGCGGGCGTCAAGGTCATTGGGCGGGGACTGACAGGTGTCCTGCCAAAACAGCCCAATGTCGCCTCTGCACCAGGACTGGCCACTACGACAGGTTCTGCCGCAACACGTCTAGTCACGATGGTCAGGGTGGCGCGTTAAACGTTGGCCGCGCATCACCCACTTCAAGACGTAAATACAGCAACTCGTAGCGTAACAGATGTCTCACCTTCAAGTGCCATGACTCCCACCCCGGTCTGTGTTCACCTGGTGTACGGCGAGTCTACTTCGAGGCTCCAGATGTTACCAGACACAGGCGCCGACGTCACTGTCATCGGCACAAGCCATCTGCAAATGTTTCACATCCCCCTCAGCAGCCTACAGCCTCTACCGTCCACTACTACGCTGACGGCGGATGGGTCAGAAATGGCACCTGCTGTGGGATGCTTTTATGCAACTTTACGGCTCCACGAGAAATCTTGTACTGCCAAGATACAGGTGCACGAGGATATTCAGACGCCTCTCCTCTCCTATACAGGCACTGCATGGAGCTGGCTATCATTTCACCTGCCTTCCCGAAGCCACTATTGGAGGTAAAGCACGTCAACAGATGCGCTGAGATGACTCTCCCTCCTCACACGTCCCCGTCTGCTGCACGGGCGCACTTCCTGCGCGAGTTCCCGGACGTGTTACTCTCCAAGGCGGATCTCAAGACGGCACCTCTGAAACCCATGGTGGGTAAACCCATGAGGATTCACGTGAAGGAGGGACCCGTACCGTTCGCCATTCACACACCGAGGCAGGTTCCCTTTGCTTTCCAGCGTCAAGTTCAGGAGGAACTTGAGTCCATAACACGTCAGGGGATCATCAATCCTGCCGGTGACGACCCTTCAGAGTGGTGTCACCCGCTAGTCGTCGTGGCTAAGGATAAAGGCGTGAGAATCACGGTTGACTTGACGAAGCTCAACTCTCAAGTGGCCCGCCCGACACATCCTGCCCCAACTCCATTCACCGCCGTCCACAGTGTCAACCCGTCAGCGCGTTTTTTTCACCACAGCGGACGCCTTGTGCGGGTACTGGTGGTTGGAACTACACGAGGACGACCAACAGCTGACAACCTTTATCACACCATACGGCCGCTTTCAACACTGCAGAGGTCCCATGGGTTTTTCGGCTACCGGTGACGCTTACTGTCTCCGCGGCGACCTGGCCCTGAAGGGTGTAGATAACTGCATTAAGGTGGTTGACGACATTCTCCTCTTCGACGACGACTTCCCCACGCATCTCCAACGTATTCACCAGATGCTCATTAGATGTCGCAAGTACGGGATCACACTTAACAAGGACAAGTTTGTGGTCGCCGCGCCTAGTGTGAGCTTCTGCGGGTATAACCTCTCAGCTGAGGGCGTGGCCGCGGACGAGGACAGAGTCAGTGCCATCCGGGACTTCGCGACTCCCGCTAGCTTGACTGACCTCCGCTCATTCATGGGCCTGGTGAACCAGCTGTCAGAGTTAACCCCAGCCATCGCCGCTGACGCCCAGCCACTTCGCCCCCTGATGAGCCCAAAAAGAACGTTTACGTGGACACCTGATCACGACGAGGCATTCAGTCGTGTCAAGACGGCGCTGTTTCGACAGCCGATTCTCGCTCACTTTGACCCAGCACTTCTAGTTATTCTTCAAACTGACGCCTCTCGCCTCTACGGGCTTGGTTACGCCCTTCTGCAAGACCATGGCCAGGGACGCACATGCCTTTCCTCGCTGACGCCGAGACCCGCTACGCCACCATTGAACTCGAGCTGCTCGCCACCGCCTGGGCCATGTCCAAGTGCAGACCTTACTTGATAGGCCTACAGAGCTTCACGTTGATGACGGACCACCGACCCCTGATCCCGATTCTCATTGCAACCACTACACCTTGGACGCGGTTGAGAATCCTCGCCTCCAACGCCTCAAGGAGAAGGTCTCGCCCTACAGGTTCACGGCCGTGTGGCGTGCTGGGAAGCAGCTCTGCATCCCCGATGCCCTGTCACGAGCCCCAGTTAGCCGCCCTACGCCAGAGGACGATATGGTGTGCGCCGAAGCCGCAACACACCTCAGGAGCGTCGTGTCCCTCAAAGCCATCAACCAAGATCAATATCCTTCACACCTCGATCCGTTGCATCGAGACGCCGATAGGACGATACAGGAACTCCGAGCCGCAGCAGCGACGGACCCGTCGTACACCCGCCTACGGGACTGCGTGACGTCAGGATTCCCTCCTAACCGGTACACTCTGCACAGCTCTCTACTCCCCTACTGCAAATTCCGTGACTGCCTGTACGCAGACGGGTAGCTGGTCCTGTATGGCCAGATAATTGTGGTTCCTGCAGCTCACCGCCGCCGCACCCTTGCTCGGCTGCGCGACAGTCACCGAGGTGTTGCAGCCACGAAGCGCCGGGCACAGCAGACTGTCTTCTGGCCAGGTATCGATGCCGACATTACCAGCATCGTTCAAGCCTGCGAGCCATGCCAGATCTTACAGCCCAGTCAGCAACAGGAACCACTACTGTGCGACGACCACCCCTCCAGGCCTTTCGAGTCCGTCTCCGCAGACTTTTTCTCGGTCGCCGGGAAGTCGTTCCTGGTGATCGCGGACAGACTCTCCGGGTGGCCTGTGGTGGTCCCCTGCGGGGCCGATACTACCGCCACGTACACCATACGGCTCTTCTGCCGGTACTTCCGGGAAGTTGGTGTCCCGCTCCGCCTCAGGACTGACGGCGGGCCCCAATTCACCAGCACTGACTTCCGGAACTTCATGGAGCGCTGGGGTGTCCACCACGCGATATCCTCGCCGCATTACCCCCAGTCTAATGGCCACGCCGAAGCGGCCGTCAAGTCAGTGAAACACCTCATCCTCAAGACGGCGCCCTCCGGCAACATCGACAGTGAAGATTTCGACAGGGGTCTCCTGAAGCTTCGCAACACTCCTAACTTCACGGGACGATCCCCTGCAATGACACTGTATGGCCATTCACTCCGCTCCTGTGTCCCTGCCCATCCTGAGTCCTTCTCGGAGGAGTGGCAGGCCCGCACAGAGGTCTGTGATCGCCGAGCTGTCGCCCGCGCTGAGCAGGTCAAGGCTCAGTACGACCACCACGCCCACCCCCTTCCTAGGCTGTGTGTCGGCCAGACCGTCCGTATTCAGGACCCGACATCACACCGCTGGGACAAGGTCGGGGTTGTTATATCTGCGGCAAGACAAGGGACTACGAGGTGCGTCTTCCTAGTGGGCGTGTCTGGTGGCGAAACCGTTGTTTCCTCCGACCCGTTCCAACCCCTAGTGATGACACCCTCCCCCACATCCCTGTGTTTCCTTGCTCGGACGAGAAAATCACGTTCCCTTTAATTCACTCCCCAGTGGCCCCACGCCGTTCTAAGAAGCTCATGCAAAAAGAGTCCGCTCGAGACAGAGCTACGAGCGTGAGGAGGGAGGGAGGTGTGGATATGTGATTACGCCAAACAGTCACACACATATTTGCATGCTTCTCATACACACACATGTCATAGGTTACGTAGCAACACTGTACGTGACACACGGCAACAGCGCGCGCCCTGCGAGACCGCTATACTTTAGTCAACACCCTGTGCTCAGGCCGACAAGACTGACTCCTCGTCAGCGGCCCTTACACGTTTGTATACCAGAATAAAGGACTTACAGGCGCTCTGGCCTCTGCCTCCGGAATCCTATTTATCAGGCCACCACTTGCAAAAGGGCCAACTCTACATACAACGTGATCTAGACAAACTATCAGATTGGAACGATAAATGGCTATTAAAATTCAATTCCGATAAATGTAAAGTAATGCATATAGGCAACGATAACCTCAAATATAACTATCAAATGCAAAATATATCGTTAACTGAAATACAGCAGGAAAATTATTTAGGTACATTAGTAATGATCTTAAAACCAGTACGCATTGCTTGGCTGCCAGTAAAAAGGCGAATAAGATGTTGGGCTTCATAAAACGCAACTTTGAACATAAAACTCCGAAAGTAATGACACTATTATACACGTCTTTAGTTAGGCCGCACTTATAATATGCCGTTCAATTCTGGTCGCCATGTTTCGTAAAAGATCAAGCCAAATTGGAATCAGTTCAAAGAAGAGCAACCAAACTAATTCCATCCTGCGAAATTCATTTTATGTAGAGACTGCGGAAACTTAATATGTTTTCCTTAAAGGATTGTAGAATCCGTGGGGACTTGATAGAAACCTTTAAGATCCTTAAAGGATTTTATGTCATTAATCAAAAGAACCTATTCGAGCTATCTCCTCACGTTACAACAAGAAACAACGGTTTAAAACTGAATGGTCAACGTTGCATCACAGATCTCCGTCAAAATTATTTCAATGTAGAGTTGTTGATCGATGGAACAAATTACCAGCAAATGTTGTCGAAGCCAGCACAATAACTTTATTTAAAAACAGACTTGACGCGTACTGTAAAGTAAATGGATTTTGATATTGCCCTGCGAATATATATTATAGTCCCCCGGATTGATTCGTTCGTGGTAGTTGTCAGTGGCGGCTCGTGGCATAGGGCTGCAGAGCTGCAGCACCCCCAGACACTCACTGCCAGGTGTATGATGCCTTTAAAGACACAGCAGAATTGATACACTACTAACAAATATATCATAATAAAGTCATTATAAGTTATTTAATTATTTTCAATACGTTACTAAGTGAATTTTCATTAAAACCAGACCAAAATTTAAGTTACTTTCAGATTTGCTGTACGATTCATGTCTGCGCCGCCGCCGCGCCACTTGTGAACACAATGAGCTGCAGCCGAAGCAGCTAAGTCTCGTCCCTCTCGTGTTTACAGTGCGTGTGTACGGTGTGGTTAAATCGTGCTTTCTTTAATTACCCTATGACGATGGAAAATCCAGTGAAGTATTTGCAAAATATCAACTTATTCTAGCTGACATTAAATGAAAAGACGGAAATCAAGCGGTACCAACTTTATTTTCAAGTTATACTGTAATTCTACCACCACCACCTCAGCCATCCCCTCTACTACCAACACTACCACCCCCACCATCCCTTCTACCACCACCACTACTACCATGCCCTAAAATCCGTGAACATCAACTACAACTCATACCTGAGATAGGTAAAATTTGTGTATGAAGCTTGCAGTCCCTCCATTTTATTTTATCACGAGCCGCCACTAGTAGTTGTAGTTAGCATACTTCATATCCTATCATTATTCACTACGAAACTTCCATGTTCCTATCTTCTTTAGGGACATGGTATCATTTTCAAACTGTCCTCTTACATGTAGTTGATAGTTTGTAGTATGTAGTTCAGCAGATACCCTACTTATGGGCCAATAGGTCTGGTGTCTGTTATTCTTATTCCTATGTATTCCTATGTATTCCTCCTCCTCCTCTACCTCCCTCCTCCTCCTCCTCCTGCAACTATTGACCAATCAGTGTATGTTTGTCGTGTGCAAATTAGTGGAAACTATTGTAAGAGGCAAAGTAATTAATTGTTTTAAAAGAAAATATAGTAATCAGCCCGGCACGAATTTATAAATAAACGCTTCTGCCTAACGAATTGTTTTTATTCCTTGTATGTTTTCAATATATACGGCTACAGTAGATTAGCTTATATATTGATCTTGGCTCAAGATCTTCAGCTTCAGAAAGAGTTTTACAAGGTACCCCAGAACTAGATACTCTATGCAATATGTGGGAGATGTATTTGTATGATTAGATAATATGTAGGAGACGTATTTTGTATGTTTAGATAATAGGCTAGGATAGGTATTTGGTATGTTTAAATATTTCCGTATAGGCAACTCATCGGCTGGATATTGTCAGCCCGGCCTTCGCGCCACTCGTCAGTCCACTCCATACCACCACGTTCACGGAGGTAACTCCTTGTTTTCCGGCCTACCTCTCTTCAATATACAAAAGCAGGATATTACCTTTTATTCGCCTGCAAACTCAAAGGATGGGTCACCAACACTCATCCTATGAATATATGCTCACGTTTTCAGAGGAAATATTCACAGATGACTTGCTCTCCGGATGCAAACATCGAGTTAACAGAGCTCATCGAGCTGGCAAGATGTCATTAATGGTGTTCTGCAGGCATCAATATTTGTAATCAAAATCTATTTTTTTTAAATTTGTTATTCACCTGATCGATAACTACGGTAGCCTCTCTTGTCGAAAATCAAAGTGTACAGATGACAAATAAATTACGAGTGTAATAAGGCTAAAATATTACATGGAACAACTTCAAAGCTATTGTAACCGTTTAGTCAGCTGGTCACATATATAACAAAGAAAATGAAGTTTAACGGAGAAAAATGTAAAGTATTGCACATAGGAAATAACAACGACAAAGTTAGCTATTCAGTGGATGGTGTTCAACTTTCTGAAATTGACAAAGACTATCTGAGTTTCATAATTTCCAACGACCGAAAAGAAAGTCAATAGTGTGCTGAGTAAAACTGCGAGTAAAATCGATAGGATTCATGGGCAGAATCATAATTTAACAAATCAGTCAAAGATGTTCTTCGAACGTCATTTGACTCGCACACCCGCATCTTGATAACTGCGTACAGCTGTGGTTCCTTATTGTAAAGTGAATAAACGACTGGAGAGATTACAACTTTAAAAATTGGGACAATGGGTTAATTGGGACAATGTTATTGATATCACTGACTGCCAAGAAGTATATTCTAAATTTCAAAGTTATTTTTCTAAATGCTCTATAATGAAGCATTTCCTATAATCAAAATGAAAATGGGTTATAAGCATATGAAGCCTTGGTTAACTTCAGCCATGAAGGAATCAGTTAAAAATAAAAACAAACTATACCTATTGCAATTAAAAAGACCATCTACTGAAACTTCAAAGCATTACAAAACTTGTAAAAGGAATCTTCAAAAGTTACTTCCTCTAGCAGGACGTGATCATTATAGTAAGTTATTTAATGACACTATTGGTAACATCAGGAAATCTTGGGATATAATAAATGAAATTATAAATAAAAAGATGAAATCGACTCTGATTTCAAATAAAATTTTAATGAATGATAGAGAAGAAGAAAATTCTGAAATTATTGCTAACGCTTTCAATTATTATTTTGTTAATATTGGAAAGAAAATTTGTGATTCATTGCCTCCTTGTAATCAAAATTACTCCTAATATTTGTCAGCGCCTAACACCAATTCTATATTCTTGTATCCGTCAGATACAAACGAAGTCACTAACGTAATAAAGACGCTAAAGAGAAAGAGTCCAGGACATGATGGAATAACAGCTGATGTATTAAAGTATCATATCCAGTCTTCATAAATGCTCTGACACATATTATAAATCAGTCTCTGTTACAAGGTGTTTTTCCCCAAGAATTAAAAACTGCTAAAGTTATTCCCATATTTAAAGTAGGTAACAGTACTCTAATGAATAATTACCGACCAGTCTCTGTACTAAGTATATTCTCTAAAATATTTGAGCAAATAATGCATAAGAGATTAACTGAATTTATAGCATCGAACAATATTTTATATAAATATCAATTTGGTTTTAGGGAAGGCCATGGGACTGATCTTGCCTTTGATCACCTTGGTAGACAAAATCTCAGAATCATTGGATGCAGGCGACTATGTGCTAGGAGTATTCCTTGATTTAAGTAAAGCGTTTGATACTGTTAATCATGATATTTTGTTAGGAAAATTGGAGCAGTATGGCATAAGAGGTACAGCTCGTAATTGGATTAAAAGTTATTTAACTAATAGGTATCAGTATGTGTTATATAATGAAGTTGAATCAAAATTATTACAATTAAAATCTGGTGTTCCCCAGGGGTCTGTTTTGGGACCACTACTATTTTTGATATATGTTAATGACATTATTAATATTTCGACGTTGCTTGTACCAATACTTTTCGCTGATGATACTAACTTATTTCTTAGTGGTTCAAATATTGATGAATTGTTTACAAAAATCAACTCTGAAATGAAGAAGTTGATGAGATGGATTTATGCTAATAAGCTTTCATTAAATACTTCAAAAACTCATTATATGATTTTCAGAACTAGAGGTAAAACAGTGAAAACGAATCTCAATGTTTATGTTGACCAGATTAAAATAGATCATGTAGAATCAACAAAATTTTTAGGTGTAGTCATTGATGAAAGATTGTCTTGGTTCCATCATATCTTCTTCTATTATAATATAAGCGAAAGTGTGTCTGTCTGTCTGTGTGTGTGTGTGTGTGTGTGTGGTATAGGTTCCGCCCCCCGTGGCGCAATCACCTCATATGGCACATTTTTGGAACCGGGTTGACCAGGGGAAGGTTTTAAGCCCACTTATGAGATTATTCGATCACTTTTTTTTTTTTTTTTTTTAGCAGCCTATTAGCGATAATTGAAAAAAAAGTGGGTTGCGAGAATTGAGGAAACCTTGATGTAGGGTGATGGGTAATGGGTGTGGGGTGATGGGTGAGTGAATGGGTGGGGGGTGATGGGTGATGGGTGAGGGAATAGGTGGGGGTTGATGGGTAATCTATAATAATATAAGCGAAAGTGTCTGTCTGTCTGTGTGTGTGTGGTATAGGTTCCGCCCCCCGTGGCGCAATCACCTCATATGGCACATTTTTGGAACCGGGTTGACCAGGGGAAGGTTTTAAGCCCACTTATGAGATGATTCGATCACTTTCTTTTTTTTTCTTTTTCTAGCAGCCTATTAGCGATAATTGAAAAAAAAAGTGGGTTGCGAGAATTGAGGAAACCTTGATGTAGGGTGATGGGTAATGGGTGAGTGAATGGGTGGGGTGATGGGTGATGGGTGAGTGAATGGGTGGGGGTGATGGGTGATGGGTGAGGGAATAGGTGGGGGGTGATGGGTAATGGTAAATATAAGCGAAAGTGTGTGTCTGTCTGTGTGTGTGTATGTGTGTGTGGTATAGGTTCCGCCCCCCGTGGCGCAATCACCTCATATGGCACATTTTTGGAACCGGGTTGACCAGGGGAAGGTTTTAATCCCAATTATGAGATGATCCGATCACTTTTTTTTTTCTTTTTTTTTAGCAGCCTATTAGCGATAATTGTGAAAAAAAGTGGGTTGCGAGAATTGAGGAAACCTTGATGTAGGGTGATGGTAATGGGTGATGGGTAATGGGTGTGGGGTGATGGGTGAGTGAATGGGTGGGGGGTGATGGGTGAGGGAATAGGTGGGGGGTGATGGTAGTAATGGGTGTGTGGTGATGGGTAATGGGTGGGGGGTGATGGGTAATGGGTGAGTGAATGGGTGGGGTGATGGTAATGGTGAGTGAATGGGTGGGGGAATACATACATTTCTACATCCATGATTTCAGGAAAGTTAGAAGGGGCTATCTGGAGAGTCCGTGTTTGGTGGGACGAAGGCCCACCAAACACAGTTGGTGGGCCTTCGGCCCACCACCAATAGCCCTCCGCAGGAGCTAGCCAAAAAGTCCGCCAGGAGGGCGGCTTTGCGGCTAGTTAATTACATAAAAAGTAAAATAGCAAAAAATATTGCGATTTTGTGTAAAGTTAGAAAATTTATAAATGCCAACTCCTTTTGATTACTTTGTATAACAGCTTTATATATCCATATATTACTTATGGTGTAGAAGTTTGGGGATCTGCAAATGATTGTTATGTTCAGCAGATTATAATATTGCAAAAGAGACTAACTGTCAGAATAATTACATCATCAAGACCAAGGGATCACACTGCCCCATTGTTTAAGTCACTCAAAATATTACCATTTTCTAAAGTTTATTCATACTGTGTTACAAAATTGATGTTTAAGTATGTAAAACGGTTGGTACCGATAGCATTGAGAGACATGTTTCCTACTAGTGAGGCTATACACTCTTACCCCACCAGACAGAGAGGTAACCTTCGTGTATCACAAGGCAGAACAACAATGATACACAGAACATTTAGATATAAAGGAACACGTATATGGAACGAGGTATCAACAACTATAGACCATCATTGCTCATTATCAACTTATAAATACAGAATTAAGAAATATTTCATGACCATGTAAATTATCTATAATAATATAAGCGAAAGTGTGTGTGTGTGTGTGTGTCTGTGTGTGTGTGTGTGTGTGTGTGTGTGGTATAGGTTCTGCCCCCCGTGGTGGAATCCCATCATATACCACATTTTTGGAATCAGGTTGACCAGGGGAAGGTTTTAAGCCCACTTATGAGATGATCCGATCATTTTTTTTTTTTTTTTATAGCAGCCTATTAGCGATAATTGTGAAAAAAAAGTGGGTTGCGAGAATTGAGGAAACCTTGATGTAGGGTGATGGGTAATGGGTGGGGTGATGGGTAATGGGTGAGTGAATGGGTGATGGGTGAGGGAATAGATGGGGGGTGATGGGTAATGGGTGAGTGAATGGGTTGGGGGTGATGGGTAATGGGTGGGGGGTGATGAGTAATGGGTGAGTGAATGGGTGGGGGGTGATGGGTAATGGGTGAGTGAACGGGTTGGGGGTGATGTGAATGGGTTGGCGTTAATACATACATTTCTACATCCATGATTCCAGGAAAATTAGAAGGGGCTATCTGGAGAGTCTGTGTTTGGTGGGCCTTTGGCCCACCAAACACAGGTGGTGGCCCACCAATAGCCCTCCGCAGGAGCTAGCCAAAAAGTCCGCCCGGAGGGCGGCTTTGCGGCTAGTGTTTTATATTTATTTTTTTGTGTTAGGATGTAGCATACAATAGAACATTTAAGAAAATTAGATTTAGCCTTCTAATAATTTAATACAGTTATTATATAGAATAGGAGGGCAAAATATACCAGTAGATATCAGTCCTCATTGCCATGTAACAATGAAGAAATTAAGTCAATATATATATATTGTGTATATGTTCATGCATAGACCACTGTATACCTGGACTGCGCACGGAATATCGGCCTGTTGCACATGGGCCTGAACTTGCCCTGAAGTCGGAGGGCCGCTCGGATTCATATATATATATATATATATACGCATCATATAGACTGGTTTATCAGGTTATATGATATACTGTAATCTTCGTAAATGTTTGTTCTATAATATCAAATAAAAAACAGTAAAACAGTAAAGAAATGCCATTACGAGACTGAAGAAATATGCATGAACTTAATATTCACTTCAACTCTTCGCCATTTAAAACTTTGCGAGTCAACGTTTATCATGAAGGGTATCAATAGAAGCGCAATTTCATTAGCTTTCCATTGCTATATTTCGTTATCTGATAAATTAATTAGAACCATGCATAAATTAGCGTTAAATGAATAAATAAAATCATCAATCGGGTAATTTTCCCGATTGATAAGGTTATTTATTTAGTTAACGCTAATTTATACATGGTGCTAATTCATTTATCAGAAAACGAAATATATAAGTAAATAAATAACATCATCAATCGGGAAAATTACCCGATTGATGATTTTATTGATTTATTTAACGCTAATTTATGCATGGTTCTAATTCATTTATCAGATAACGAAATATAGCAATGGAAAGCTAATAAAGTTGCGATTCTATTGATACCCTTCATGATAAAAGTTGACTCGCAAGGTTTTAAATGGCGAAGAGTTAAGTGAATATTAAGTTCATGCATATTTCTTCATAGTCTCGTAATGGCATTTCTTTAGCGTGTTTCACTGTTTATTATTTGATAATATTATAGAACAACCATTTACGAAGTTAACAGTATATCATATATACTGATAAACCAGTCTATATGATAGTCCATAGACCACTATATCTCTTTGTCGGGCGCCCCGCAGGCCCCTATGCAGCCCCGCAATTCAAAACATTGTCGCGTGTGCAGTCCAGGTATACAGTGGTCTATGGTTCATGACAATAAAAGAATTTTGAATTGAATTTGAATTGAATTGAAAAAGCAAACATGATTTTTAGATTAAGAAACAAATCATATGAAGAACTCAGCTTACTCAGGTTATCCAAACGAAGACTGATAAGTGACTTGATAGAAGCTTATATAGATTTATACTGGATTCGACAACACTAATGTAGACGATATTTTCACAGTCGACCAACGAAAGGGATAAGGTTGTCGGTTGACGACTCAAATCAAATGAGATTTGAACATTTGTCTTTGATTGCATCGTGAATATATGGAATAGTCTTTCAGCGCACGTTTACGGCAGAAATATAATTGAGATGTTTGAAAATCGACTAGTAGAGAATTGCACCATAAACAGACCTTTACACATATTTGTCTCATCGTTGTTTTAGCAGTTTTCAGTGGTATTTTTTTTTTATCGAATAAACTTGTTTGTACTTCCTTATTTATCATGTTTCACTCTACCAGTAGAATTTCCATGAAAGCCTTAAACTTTGTCCTCGCTTCTTTACTTATATATTAGATGGTTCCTGTAGTTCCAGCCAAAAGCCTGATGTTGTCTTGCTGTTGCATTTTCCTTTGTATTCCTTTACACTCATCCTTCTCCTCCTCTCCCAATATAGTCCTCTCTAATCCTACATCCTTGATATGATCCTGTTTATGTTTAGTACAAGACGTCGACGTGCTTTGCAGGAGCTGCCACTGACAGACACGGCAGATTGGAGGAGCAAACCGTCCGGTCTTTCGGTCGAATACCGGCGACAGACCTGACAGCACAGTGAGTGCGAGAAGATGAGGTGTAAAATATAAATTTAGATCATCTGCTGATTTTCTTTGGCAATGTAATCAAACCGATTGCTTCCGTTTCGTCCCTAAGGAAATCCCTAAAATAAAATAAAAATTTGGGGGACGAGGGTTTCCCGTAGACACGTTACACTCATGTAAAAGTTGTTCCACACATTTATCGCAGACTGTCACAAGAGAAGCCTTGTGCAACACACCTGGAGAACTATCCGTCTGGTCTCGTCCATCCCTAGATTGAAAAATCTTGAAATCCCATGTGGCTGCAGTAATCCAATCAGGGCCCGGGCCTCACCAGGCACCGAAGCCTTCCTGAAATGGAATCATTCAACGACACTCCCAGAGAGAGTAGTTTTAAAATCATCTGTATCGATTTGAGGTGCAATATATTTCTGCCCATGGTGGGTTGCTAGAAAATATTTCCTAAAATTTTTCCCGTGCCGGGAATCGAACCCGGGCCTCGCGGGTGAGAGCCGCGTATCCTAACCACAAACAAGACCACACTGAAATTGATAGCGGGGTTAAGTGTCAAATTTTAGTTAGTTTGTAATGTAAAAATTTAGATATTGGTCTAGATTAAGTCATAACTTTCAATAGACTTAAATTTGGCTTATAATAGGCATTATATACTTCACAGACGTGAGATTAGTTGCAAATATTCTTTCAAAGAAATTCATACAACACGTAATGCTGCAAGACACGAAAATATTAGTAAGAATGTGCTGCTACAAAAGCGGCAGCAACTGGGAGTAATATGTATCTTGTATCATTACATGGAAGTAAATATGTTCATCATTGCTTCATGAGTCCAAAATAAATTAGGTATTACAAGTCCCAGCACTCACCTGCTGCCCCCAAAACACCACACCGCTGCTGCTGGGTTGCCCTCTCACCACCGCAGCTTTGCCTTTTGTTTCGTCATCAAAGCTCTTAGTCATAAATTATACTCAACATCAAAGCCTTCCTTTCGTGTCTCTAATTTTGGAGTTCAGTCTGTCTCGTACAGTGGGTGAGTCGCGTCCATCCATGGTGAAGCGGTGTCGGTATGCTGTTGTCAGACTGTACTGTACTGTGCTGCACCTTCCCCGCCAAGAAAGATGCGTTAATGGCTGGAAAGCGAGAGAAAGACAGAGACAGAGAGATAAAGAGAGAGAGGAGAGAGAGAGAGAGAGAGAGAGAGAGAGAGAGAGAGAGAGAGAGAGAGAGAGAGAGAGAGAGAGAGATCTAAATCAATGTGATGTAATTAATGGAATGTTTTAATAATTATTCAATCTATGTATGAAGTGAATTGTACTTTACTTAATGTTTGAGTGGTTTTGAATGTTTATCTTATGATGGCTTGCGCAAATCTTTCTTCACTGATAAGCATGAGGTAAATTGCGCCACTTCTTCAAGGCTACTGAGACTTCGGTAACAACGGAGGGGAGGATACACGGCCTTGAAGTTAGTGTCATCTTCGAGGTAGGGGGAGAGAAGGCGACCACCATTAAGCCTTTCATCCAGTTCAAGTAAAGCCCTCCTCCACCTACTCAAGGAAGCAATAAGGTCTCCACACCTGATAATGAGACAAAGGTGACTGGACTCTCGCTCTTCTCTGTTCAGCACCTCATTATTGATTAACCTCCTGTCTGTTGAGATAATTCGACGTAAGATTCTCTCTCTCTCTCTCTCTCTCTCTCTCTCTCTCTCTCTCTCTCTCTCTCTCTCTCTCTCTCTCTCTCTCTCCAATTCCTGTTGTTTGCATCCCAGTTCGCCACTAGCGATGCGAATTCTGTCATTAATCAGGGGTGGAACACATTCCCCCCATGAGTGTGCATATCTATAATAATATAAGCGAAAGTGTGTGTGTGTCTGTCTGTCCGCGATAGGTGCCGCCCCCTGTGGCGGAATCCCATTATATTGCACCTTTTTGGAACCAGGTTGACCAGGGGAAGGTTTTAAGCCTACTTATAGGATGATCCGAGCACTTTTTTTTTTTTTTTTTAGCAGCCTATTGGCGAGAATTGTGAAAAAAAAGAGTGGGTTGCGAGAATTGAGGAAACCTTGATGTAGGGTGATGGGTAATGGATGAGTGAATGGGTGGGGTGATGGGTAAGGTGATGGATGATGGGTGAGTGAATGGGTGTGTGGTGATGGGTAATGGGTGAGTGAATGGGTGGGGGGTGATGGGTAATGGGTGAGTGAATGGGTGGGGGGTGATGGGTAATGGGTGAGTGAATGGGTTGGGGGTGATGTGAATGGATTGACGTTAATACATACATTTCTACATCCATGATTTCAGGAAAGCTAGAAGGGGCTATCTGGAGAGTCTGTGTTTATATATATATATATTGATATATATATATATTATATATATATATATATATATATATATATATATATATATATATATATTGATATATTTATATATATATATATATATATATATATATATTTATATATATATATATATATATATATATATTAATATATATATATATATATATATATATATATCGTTAAAAGTTATAGCTAGTTCAGCGTTTATTATCTTTTAAAGATATTTTCTCTGTCTTAAGAGTGTCTTATTCTCTTTTGTAATCACTTTTATGACTTCGCCGTAGCTTGTCATTTTTGCTGTATCGCGATTTCGGGTCTAAGAACCCTTCTTCAGCAGCATGTGGAAGATGTTTTCTCCTCAGTTGTAGAGGTGAGCATGACTTAGTTGCGGAGTGAAGCGCTATTTATTGATGAAGTCTGGGCTTCTTGCTTCTTTTGCAAAGGTGCTTCTTTTGCAAAGAAGCACCTTTTACCTCTCTCCGAGGAAACAAATATCAACAAATAGACGGCGTCGCTATGGGCTCTCCCTTAGGAATATTGCTGGCAAACTTCTTCATGGGTTGCGTAGAAGAAGAAGTATTCAAGAAAATAAGCAAGCCCGACATATATTGCCGCTACATCAATGACATCTTTATCAAAACGAAAAGTCACTACGAAGCAGAACAGCTGAAGCTCTGCCTACAAGATACTTCAGGCATCACCTTCACCATAGAAAGCAGCTCAGACAAATCAATGCCGTTTTTGGACGTCCTTGTAACGCAGAAAGAAGAATCAGTCATCACAAACGTCTACGTGAAGCCAACGAACACCGGACACTGCCTCAACGGAGAAAGCGAATGCCCGCAGATATATAAAGATTCCACAATAGGTGCTTACATCAGAAGAGCTCTCACACACTGCAGTACATGGCAACTTATACACAAAGAAATCAAGCGATCCACTCAAGTCCTCATCAACAACGGCTTCAGGGAGAGAGACATCAACCGTCAGACTAAGAAAATCATGGAGAACTGGTACAACCCTAACGCCACAAAAAAGAGTCAGGACATAACTATTGTCTACCGGGCTTTCTTCTCCACCGCTCACCAGGAAGAAGAAAGAATAATATCACAAATCGTCAACCGTAATGTGAAACCTGCAGACCCAGAGAGGAGAATAAAACTACAAATTTATTACAACAACAAGAACACCAGCAACCTCCTTCTCCGTAACAGCCCAAGCCAGACGAAGGAGACAAAACAAAAGTCCCAAGTCGTATATAGGATCACTTGCAAAAGAGGAAACTGTGAAGTCCTCCCCTCATCCTACATCGGCATGACGACAACGAAGCTGTCTCGACGTCTTACCTGCCACCTAACTTCCGGAGCCCCAAAAAGTCACCTATTAGAAAAACATGGCATCATCATCACAAGAACATTTTTAGGGCCCCAGACATAACTACGTCACGGTTTGTTTACATCGGTGCATTGTGGGGATAAGTCGGGGTCGCCGCGGATGGACCTACGAAGGGAAAACTACGGCGATGGAAGAATTTATAATTATTTTGCGCGAAATTGATATTCCAGGTGCTATATTACTATGCTCTGTTCTCGCTGAGAACACTATTGAGAAGACCTGAGGTAATGGCTGATATGCAGAGGCTTCTAAACCAAGAAAACAGAGTCATAACAGAGCCTCGTCAAAAGGTAAGCAACTGGTAGATACGTAATGTGTCCCTACCACTTGCTTACTTCTTAATGAGACTGATGTGACTGTTTTCCTGGTTTAGAAGCCTTTGCACATCAACCATCACCTTAGGTCTTCTCTATGTTGTCAGCGAGCACAGAAATATAGCACCTGGAATATCAATTTTGCCCAAAACAACTCTAAATTTTTTCAGCGTCGTAGTCTTCTCTTTGTAGGTTGTATATATTCATGGTTATGATAGTATTAAAATAACTTATTAATTGAGTTCCTTTTGTTGTATTTCCTCATAATAAGTAGTGGTACATCATGGTTTGAGTGTTACTTGACGCGCCAATGAATACTCTTGAGTCTATACCAACATCACCAACCTTTGCTTTGATTTATCTTATTACTCCATCGGTATCCGATCATTTCGCCCACGTGCCATTTCGCCACACCATGGAGTCATTTCGCCACACCATGGAGCTATTTCGCCCACACTATGGAGTCATTTCGCCCACACTATGGAGTCTAGGAGCTAGGAGGTTAGGTTATATTTGTTTAGTGTGTCGAGAACCCCCCAACCCCCCGCTAGGAGGTTAGGTTAGATTTGTTTAGGTTAGGTTAGGGTTGGTTAGATTTGGGTAGTTTAGGTTAGATTGGGTAAGGTTAGGATAGGTTAGATTTGGTTAGGTTAGGTTATCGGTGGGTCAAGCCCCCTTGCTAGGGTAGGTTAATTTTGGTTTGGCTAGGTTTATTTTGGTTAGGCAATTTTCTCTAGATATAAGGAAATTACCCTAGATCTAGGGAATTTTACCCCCCCTACACAACCCTTTAATTACGTGTTTCCGATGCATAATTTGTTCCCAACCCGAAAACCCCGCATTCCCACAGGTCCCCAAACTTGTTTGGGGGAAGTGGGAGAGTATGGGCAAACACTAGAAATTTACCGTCATTTCGCCCAAGGTTACTGGTGGTTAATTTCATTTCTGCCAGAGGAAGATATAGTTACATGACTCCGTGACATGGATCGTGTGGGCGAATTGACTTTAGAGTGGGCGAATTGACTCTTACATGTGGGCGAAATGTCTTGTGGGCGAATTGACGTGTGTGCGAAATGACCGGTAACCACTCCATCCATAAACAAGTTGCATAACCACGGTGACATTACCCATCCTTGCCTCATTTTACCTGGTACTGTCGTCTACCGACATTTTTATCCCTACACAAATCGGGAAAACTCGCCGACGGTATTGATTAGGTTAGATTTTGCTTTGATTTATTTTATTACTCCATCCATAAACAAGTTGCATAACCACGGTGACATTACCCATCCGTGCCAAATCTAACCTATCCTAACCTAACCAAATCTAACCTAACCTAACCTAACCTAACCTAAACTACCCAAATCTAACCTACCCTAACCTAACCTAAACAAATCTAACCTAACCTCCTAGCGGGGGGTTGGGGGGGTTCTCGACACACTAAACAAATATAACCTAACCTCCTAGCTCCTAGACTCCATAGTGTGGGCGAAATGACTCCATAGTGTGGGCGAATTGACCTGTGGGCGAAATGACTCCATGGTGTGGCGAAATGGCATGTGGGCGAAATGACCGGATACCGATGGAGTAATAAGATAAATCAAAGCAAAGGTTGGTGATGTTGGTATAGACTCAAGAGTATTCATTGGCTCGTCAAGTAACACTTAAACCATGATGTACCACTACTTATGAGGAAAGACAACAAAAGGAACTCAATTAATAAGGTATTTTAATACTATCATAACCATGAATAAAAATATGTACAACCTACAAAGAGAAGACTACGACGATGAAAAAATTTCGAGTTGTTTTGGGCGAAATTGATATTCCAGGTGCTATATTTCCGTGCTCGCTGACAATATAGAGAAGACCTGAGGTGATGGCTGATGTGCAAAGGCTTCTAAACCAGGAAAACAGTCACAGCAGAGTCTCATTAAGAAGTAAGCAAGTGGTAGGGACACATTACGTACCTACCAGTTGCTTACCTTTTGACGAGGCTCTGTTATGACTCCGTTTTCTTGGTTTAGAAGCCTCTGCACATCAGCCATTACCTCAGGTCTTCTCAATAGTGTTCTCAGCGAGAACAGAGCACAGTAATATAGCACCTGGAATATCAATTTCGCGCAAAATAATTATAAATTCTTCCATCGCCGTAGTTTTCCTTTCGTAGGTCCACCCGCGGCGACCCCGACTTATCCCCACAATGCACCTATGTAAACAAACCGTGACGTAGTTATGGGTAGGGTCCATTGGTCGACATGTGTGCAGATGTGCGGCGTCTTCCAATTCTAGAAGCACTATACATAAAAGAGATCAATCCCAAGCTTAACGTACAGGCAAACGACCTAGAAGCTCTACCAAGCATGAAAAGAACAAAAGCTAATAACAGCCTACTCACAGAGAAACAAAGCGAGGAGTCAACAACCAATAAGCGTCTCCCACTTACGGAGACGAGAAGCAGAAGCTATCTACCAATCAGCGCCGCCACTAGGCTGCGTGGCAGCCAGACTTCATCAATAAATAGCGCTTCACTCCGCAACTAAGTCATGCTCACCTCTACAACTGAGGAGAAAACATCTTCCACGTGCTGCTGAAGAAGGGTTCTTAGACCCGAAATCGCGATACAGCAAAAATGACAAGCTACGGCGAAGTAATAAAAGTTATTACAAAAGAGAATAAGACACTCTTAAGACAAAGAGAAAATATCTTTAAAAAGATAATAAACGCTGAACTAGCTATCACTTTTAACGAGATCTGTCTCAGAGAAAGTCTCCTGCCCGTATATACTCTCTCTCTCTCTCTCTCTCTCTCTCTCTCTCTCTCTCTCTCTCTCTCTCTCTCTCTCTCTCTCTCTCTCTCTCTCTCTCTCTCTCCTCTCTCTCTCTCTCTCTCTCTCTCTCTCTCTCTCTCTCTCTCTCTCTCTCTCTCTCTCTCTCTCTCTCTCTCTATATATATATATATATATATATATAAATATGTGTTTATATTTATATTTGTATGTGTGGTGTGTGTGTGTGTGCGTGTTTGTGTATGTATGTGTGTGTTTGTGTGTGCGCACGTTTATATTGCACATTAGTAGAAGTAAAGCTAATTCTTCAAAGAAAACCTCCATTATATCATACATTATCTGCTATATTCTACAAGAAAAAAAAATTAAATAGTGTTTTTTTCGGTTAAGCTGCCAACTCAAATTGTAAATAAAATGTGTATCCACATCCACTTACGATTACGTCAATTATATTTTACCTTTACGGTAGAATGATGTCTTTGTGTTCCATTAGGCGGCTCAGTAAACTGTGGTGGTGGTGGGCAAATGTTATGTAATCAATGTTCACGCTCATAGAACCGAACTGTTCATTTACCTCGACATGGAATAACACTGGAGATGCAAATAGGCGGGTAGCATGTCAATTATTTCACATTTTCAATAACGATTCGAAGGTCAAACCGAAATCAGTTGGTCAAAGTGGGTAACAGCGGTGGAGTGAAGGCGTTCCTCGTACGTAATGTATTTATTTCTTGGTCTTTAATTAGTGGATGTGATATTCAGATCACCACTGTCTATTGTAATGCTCTAGCACTTTACAACCCTGCCTTCACATTTTACCGACAACCAACAGTGCATAGTTATTTGTAAGCCATTCGTTGTTTTCATGTTGACTACTTAATTATATGTTTAGTTTCCGTAAAACAATTTTTCTCTTTCTTCACTCCAGTGGGATCGCGTTTGCACCCTCGTGATGGGCGACAGTCGTCACTCAGGTAGGTGGTATTGCTGTTCATTTTGCCTCGAGTCTTGTGTGTGTGTGTGGTGTGTGTATTTTTTTTTCTTTGTGTGTGTGTGTGTGTGTGTGTATGTGTGTGTGTGTGTGTTTATCTGTCTGTCTCTCCGACCTGGCACAGTGGCACGCTACCTGACGCCTCGCATCTAGTTTTATTGTTTTTCGCCCGGCAATACTGTGTTCTTATGAGTTTGCGAAGATTGAGTTTCGTGTTGTTAGTTCCCGTCACATTTCCTTGCCGCCTCTTCCATCCTTGGTTCAGGTATTCCTATCACGGCATCCTAAGTTTGCCTGCACGAAAATTACATATTACAAAAATATATGCTCATATTTTTCTCCCTTCGTTTTGTTTCGTTGTTTCCATTCTGCATCTTTCTTCACTGTCCTTCATATTCCTTGTCAGTCAGTCACTTTTTTTTTCTTTTTTTCTTGTCTGTTCCTGTGCCATGAGACCGCCGCTGTCTTCATTTAAAATTACAGTTTTATCTTCCTACTCTTAAATCTCCCCTTCCCTTCTTATTCTCTTCCTCTTCCCACATCTTTTTCTCCTATTCTTCCTCCTCCTTTTCCTCTTTTCCCCATTCCCATTCCTTTTTCTCCTTTTTCTAAAAAAAATTCGGGTCCTTTTAACCACGCTCTGAGAATCCTGCCGTGTGAGCCTCGGAGTGGAAGCCTCGTCCAGAATGTACGAGTGACCGAAAAGAAAAAAGAAAAAAAAAGGCCCCAGCAACCTTTCCTCCCAGGGGTTCTCGAGGGGCCTCCAACAGGGTCTGGTCGGGAAAGGTTGTTGCCTCGACGGGCCTTACTTAGGAGACGGTGATGGAGGCCTGTGTTGAGTAGACCTACAGGAGGGGGTTTTATGGAGGCTGTTATAGGATGGCACGAAGGTGTGGAATCTGTGGATTAAGGGGAGGGGGGGGGGGAGCGGGATGTTGTAAAGGAAAATAATTTATGAAGCCCTGTGAGAGGCCGTGGCGGTGACGTATTTTTTTTTATTTTTTTTTTATTTTTTTTACATCACAAAGGACTGGCCAAGGGCACAACAAAAATAGGTAACACGAAGCCGGCTTAGTTGCCAGTCCCTATAAAGAAGACAGTAAGAGAATACAAAAAGAGGCGTGTGCCAATTTAGTTCGGGAGGTGTCTTGTTACTCTTCTCTTGAAAAGATTTAAGTCGTAGGAAAGTGGAAAAATAGAAACAGGAAGAGAGTTCCAGAGTTTACCAGTGAAAGGGATGAAAGAGTAAATATACTGATGAACTCTTGCATTAGGAAGATGGACAAAATAGGGATGAGAATGAGTAGAAAGTCTTGTGCAGCGAGGCCGCTGGAGGGGGGGAGGCATGCAGTTAGCAAGATCAGAAGAGCAGTGAGCTTGAAAGTAACGGTAGAAGATAGCAAGAGAAACAACATTGCGGCGGTGATTTAAAGATTGAAGACAGTCAGTCAGAGGAGGGGAGTTGATGAGACGAAAAGCTTTTGACTCAACCCTGTTTAGGAGAGCTGTATGAGTGGATCCTCCCCAAACATGTGAGACATGCTCCATACATGGGCGGATAAGGCCCCTGTAGAGAGCAAGCAACTGGGAGGGAGAAAAAAAAGGACGCAGACGCCACAGGACGTCGTTTTTCAGAGGTATGAAACAACCTCCCGTGTTTGTGGAGTTTGCACGTGCTAAGGGAAAGTGGAGAGGACTGAGTAGTGAGTAGCTGTGTCTGACATGGAAATAAAAAATCGGCAAACTATGTATTGATTTATTTTTGTCAGTTTAACCTTATCCTGAGAAATATTAACCCTTGATTGGTGCGTTATGAATTTGCACAATAATTGATATGGATCCAAATGTTCCATTGTAGTATCATATTCTAACTGTTATGTACACAAATGTAGCCGGAATAATTACATAAATATCGATTTTGCGTATCTACAACATTTGATTGGATTTCCATTTTTTTTCAATAAGGTAACCTGATATGATTTCATTTTGAAGTATTTTTGGTGGAAAAGAGGAATTTGAAGAAAAAAAACGTTCAGTACGGATGATAGATTCACACAAATGCAATCATACGCCTCATCCTGCAGTCAAACGCCACACAAGCCCAAATGAATGTAGTCAGCACTGCTCCAGCATGATGTGTTGATAAACTGGAAATTGCTCATTAAATATATTTAGTGAAATATTTTCTTTCATGAGATATTATATCCACGGAAACAAATACTATCATGATATATGTTATTACTTATTCTATCATTTACGCAAAAGCAGAAATGTGGCGCCACCTGTGTTCTGCAATGCTAGGGAGTGCGGTAAATGACTTGTCTGTGTAACATATTGAATACATAGTTGAGAAAAAAAAAATTCCTTCGCTCTGACTGCGCACGTGAATGATAACATGCCCCATCATATATGTAGCTACTGTGTGTGCTCTCTCACACGCCTATTTTTCAAGTTTATTATTTGGGAACAATAGGATGAATTTTAGCTATAGACCAGCACACCTGTGAATGCTGGTGGGCAGATTAACCATTCCTGCCCCTCGCCGTGCCTCCCCTTCCTCTTTCCTCCCTCTCTCCCCTTCCTCTTTCCTCCCTCTCTCCCCTTCCTCTTTCCTCCCTCTCTCCCCTTCCTCTTTCCTCCCTCTCTCCCCTTCCTCTTTCCTCCCTCTCTCCCCTTCCTCTTTCCTCCCTCTCTCCCCTTCCTCTTTCCTCCCTCTCTCCCCTTCCTCTTTCCTCCCTATCTCCCCTTTCCTCCTTCCTCCCTCTCTCCCTTTCCTCCTTCCACCGGAAAAACACGAATAGAGTTTAAACATTTCTCTCTCTATTTTTTACCCGTGTTTATTTATCCCACACTGAACTGATCTCCACATAGTTTTATAGTTTAGTATAAATATCGACTATTGCGTTCACGATTCGGGGCTTAAAGACAAACCGCGTCTTTTTATCTTGTTTTATTCAATTTTTGGCAATATATGCATAAATGAAGGTAATATAGAACTAAATTGAAAGGACCTTTTTATGTTTCTTTTTTATAGGATTTATTTTCACTGTGTATTTAATACATACTCGTGTGTGTGTATGTGGGGGGGGGGGGGGGGGGGAGGTTAGTCTTATGGGGATGTCAAGGCTTCGGATCAAACCTATGGCGTAGGTTTGCTTTGTCTCCAGCATCTCTGTTTCTCTCCACGTCATCTAACATGTGAGCGTTTGCTAGGCTACATAAAAGCAAGGCTGTGCACTAATTAATTACAAGACATAAAACAAGAGTCATGCCTTTGCTGCTGCTGGTTAAAAATTATCCTAAAAGTGTAGAACTCGATGAGGTTGCTATATATATAGGCCATGTAGGGCAGGGTCGATGACAGGAAATAATGTATTGTTGTTGCCAAATGTAAGGGGAAATACAATTGCTCGAAAATTATGAATTTACGAAATGGCTGACTACGTATTAACTTAGGTCTGAGAGAGAAAAAATGGAATTGAACGTATGGAAAAAATAGCTTTTTCTGTTTAGTTTTGGGGGAGGCAAAGGAAGCCTGGCAAGGCTCGAGGGACCGAAGTGCAGCGATGGACAGGAATGGCAGCTACACCCGCTCGTGAAATATTCTGGTGCCGACAGAAACAGAGGCATGGACTCGATGGGGCTTCAGGGGGCTAGAGGCTGTCAGGTCCTAGCATGCCATTGGGAGGAAGTGGAGGGTGAGAGAAAGGATGTGGTTGTATGAAGAAAAGCTTTTAATTCTATTTGGCTTGAATATTGTTAAATATTTTTAACGTGTAAATGTTTTTACATGTAATATTTGGCGATTCAATAGAGTAACGTGGAGAACTAGGTATTTCCTGTTTATGCTTTTTGTATACAATCATTGGTCTGGGGTAATCTTCAACACCTCACACAGAACAATGGTCATTTTAGTCTTCTTTCTTGAATGAATTAGTACCATAGACTTACTGAGAACAGAGGTATCTTGTATGCTTCTTGTTGTAAGGGCAAGAGGTGGCGTGTCATGCACAGGCGAACGTTAGCGTGCTGGCAGCCCATGATCAGCGTCCACGTCAATGAGGTCGGTGCAGGGAAGGAGGGCGCAAGGTATACGTAGTGGACAGGTGTGAACATTGTCTGCAGTAAATGGACAGTACCTTTACGATGGTTGGTGTGCAGTTCTTTTATCGAAATGTTTTTGTGCGTGATTCTTGATTCTTTTGTTTCTGTTTTCTTTTCAAGTATAATGGAAGGGTGGGTACACAGACGCCTGTATCGAAACATGACGAGGAAGAGGAGGAGTGGGAGAGTGAAGGATGATGGGGAAAAATATAAATTGAAGCAGAGGAAAGTGGAGCTGGCATAGTGATACAATAAAGAGAGGAAGGGAAGAGAGAGAGAGAGAGAGAGAGAGAGAGAGAGAGAGAGAGAGAGAGAGAGAGAGAGAGAGAGAGAGAGAGAGAGAGAGAGAGAGAGAGAGAGAGAGAGAGAGAGAGAAAGAGATAACAAAGGGTAACCTTGGTGCAAGACATTTATTTTGCATTTACCTTCCTCTTTCCTAAACCTTAATCTGCATAGTAGCGAGGGTGAGGGAGTGTGGCGTGCGATTTTATTCGTCAGAGCCACAACGAAAATGACGGCGACTTTGTATGTAAATCAACTTTGCATGAACAGAATTAAGTGTATGGTTGATACACATTTCGATATTTTCCTAGGGATATATATACATTTCCCTTTTCATACACGGGTAACCAGGCTACCTTTAAATTATTATTCATTAACGCGACCCCACTGGACACATGGGTATTGATCGCAGGCACGGCAGGTAGGCAGGCAGATAAGGGTACACGGGGAGCCTCAGGGCGCGGACGATAATTTATAGACATATTAACTTTAAAAACTGTTATCACCTTCCCAACTGCCATTTGCCATCACTTGTATCCGATGCCGCAGTGCGTGTTTTGGCGCCGCATCATTGCAAGAATAGTTAGAATGACTAAATCAGGAGAAAAGAACAGGGAAGTAAGGAAAGAAAAATCAGAAATTGTGGAAAATAGCCAAAGGGGGAGAGGATGAAGAGAGTCATGGGGGGTGGGGGGAAACAAAGTCAGACCGAAACGCAATCACGGGGTTTCACGTCTTCCGTCAGGTATTCACGGTATGTTGATAGTCACGGTGCCTCCTTAACTTGCAAATTTCATCTGCATGTTTAATACTAATGCGGTGTTTTTTTGACAAGAAAACCTAATTTCAAGCAAGCCCTCAACGTGTAAAGAAAAATTTAATAGTAATCTGACAAATTTATCGCTCGTTTTACCTTGGAAACCGAAAGTAGGTGGCAGAGCCGCTTAGCTCCTAGCACACTACAGCTGACAACTCGAAATGGGCCGCTCGGTGTCCGGATTACAGCCTCTTTCTTGTACCTAGTGCAGCTTCTTGAATGCGTAATACGTGCCAAGCTGAAGGAGAAGGAGGCAACAGGGACAAAAGAGGCTGATGGTAATTGCTGCCACAGAAGAGAACGAAGGAGAGGGAGAGAACATAAGAACATAAGAAAATAAGGAAGCTACAAGAGGCCGTGAGACCTACACGTGGTAGTTCCTGTTCCTTAGCATTACCTACATCCGCCTTTCATCCCCATCCATGAAATTGTCTAGCCTCCTTCTAAAGCTCCCTATTGACTCCGCACTAACTACCTGATGACTGAGTCCATTCCAATCATTTACCACCCTATTTGTGAACCAGTTTCTTCTTATTTCTTTTTTAAATCTTTTCCTTTTCCGTGCGACATGTCAGCTATTGAGAGGAATTAAAATTTGGTGGGTTGATAAGAACAGCGAAGACTTCCCTTAAAAAAAAAGGGAGCTTGGGGGCCCCTGGGTGGCTTCAGGGGCCCTATGCAACCGTGTAGAAAGACTGAGTCAAGGGTAACACTGCGGGGGATGCTGTTTCATCATGGTAAGGAGAGGAGAAAGAGGTGAAGCAGCGATGTTGTGGGATGTAGGGAAGAGGGAGAAGTAGAGGAGTGAAGGACAAGAGAATGATGATGCATACAGAAATAAAAGGTTATAAGAATTTTAAAGATGAGCTTGGGTGAATGTGGAGAAAATATTTTCAAGTTTAGGGAAAAGGAAAATATATTAAAAACTTTCTCTTAATAGGTTTTTCCTTCATAAGGAACACGCATTAAATATTTTTTTTAACATCTATCCTGCAACAAAATCCTCTTTCTCTTACTGACTCACTCTCTTTATTGGGTGTGGGACTTTCTTCTAGTTTATTCAGTTTTTCTTTTTCTTCTAATTCTTTTTCCCTCCCTTTTTTTTGTTCTACTTTTCTTCTATCTCTTCCTGGCACAGTTTGAGATTAAAGATTGTTATTTAACGAAGTTGAGCAATTATTTAATCGTGTCGTAAGCGTCCGGAATGTTTCACTCTCTAATATCGATGACAGTGTAACAGTTAAAAAAATTAAGAATATATTAGATAAGTACATCAATTTATATTTTTAGGCCCAATTTAATCTCCGAATGAATCAGCGAAATGTAGCTTTTTGAGGTAGTTTATGTTAGTTTTGCGCCGCTTGTTTTACCTGGGTAGAAGTAGCAAGAGTGATAGTTTCCTTATTTATTTTGTTGCTACAAAATGTCTGCAATATTTCCATGTTTCACAATTTTCCTTCCTTTCTTGATATACTCGGATGGAGAGTTTGTAGGGCGGGAAGAAGTCCTCGCCTTTACTATCCTATGTCTTTCACATTAGATTAAATGATTCAATTTATCACAAACAGCCTCGTAAGGAACAACAGGTATGGTACTGTTCTTTTTTCTTTTTTTACGTTGAAACGGTTTGCTCTGCATATTCTGGAGGGCTGTGTTGGTTGGCCCTTGCCCGTGGTAATGCAGGCTGAATTTTTATAGTGACACCTGTGATGATTTGATTTGAGGCTTATTCTGCCCCCTGGTGCCCTCCGTCGCACTTGCAGTCGCAGTCGGTGAGGTTGATGGATAACATGTGGGTATCTTCGGCCACTGGACGATGGCAAAAACAGCTGCTCCTGGCGGGACTTGAACTCGAGACCTTGTGCTCACCAGTCCACTACCAGGTTCTAATCTTCCGGCCGGCTACTGAGTTAAAGATGGCCTAAAGATTTGACCCCGGTGGGATTCGAACTCGCGACCTCGAGCTCACTACTCCAAGATTCTCCACTCGGCCACCGCCTCCTACTGTTTATTCTTCCTTTGTGTGTCATTGTGTCTTTTGACATAAAACCTCTCATCCTCTTCATCTTCTTCCTCCTACTCCTCCTCGTGCTATTACATCATTTAACGATCAACTATCTTCCTTTCAAAACTGTTCATCCACAGTTCCTCTTGCTCCTCTTCTAAAATATATTGGATATGAGTCAGTTTCACCTCTCCCTTTTTTCATATTCCTTCTTATGATTCTTACCATCCCTCTACTTCCATCTTAATCCACCTCCCGCATCTTCCTCATCCTCGCCCTCACCCTGCCCCGTCACCCAGTGCTCATCACTCATGCCGGTTGGGGTGGTTTATAATCTATTTTCAGTCACCTTCTCCCTCTTCCCATCTCACCATCGGGCAAAGGGCCAAAATATCTTGAAGAAGAAAAAAAATAACAAAAATTGATTTTAATTCTCGGGGCGTCTGACCCACTTGATGTTTGGCGCAGCTGTTTAGGAAGATTATGTCGGAATAAGAACAGAAACAAGCACCAAAACCTTGACGTGCAGCGGCTCCCAAGATCTCAGAAGTTTGATTCTCTACCCTTGTCATCAACTCCGCTGGGCTGCCCCATCAACTCAATTCCACGTGGAGCCGCTTCGGGGTGCATACAGATGGACTATCGGCTGTGGTCTGAGGCAGAGAGGAGACGAAGGGAAAAGAAAGGAACTTCACAATATGAAATTCCATGTGAGAATTGGGTTCGTGCCGCCATGAGATCTCAGTAAAAACCTTAGATCCATATCCTAAGCCGAAGCTTCAAGTCGTAGATCCTTACGAGGCTGACTAAGATGGTTAGGAGGAGCTGATGGTGGTGGCCTTGGTAAAACTTAGTTGCTGCTGTTGATCATGAAGCTCAAACTAAGGACTAATTTCACCTCGTCTCCCGAGTTGGTATTAAAGGAATGAAAGATATATATATATATATATATATATATATATATATAAAGAGAGAGAGAGAGAGAGGAGAGAGAGAGAGAGAGAGAGAGAGGAGAGAGAGAGAGAGAGAGAGAGAGAGAGAGAGAGAGAGAGAGAGAGAGAGAGAGAGAGAGAGAGAGAGAGTCGTTCTCCACTTTACTTCATGAATTTCCTCGCTCTTCTCAATCTCAAGAGTCTTAAACCCCCTTTTCCTGCAACACTCTGTCTGTCCTTTTGCACCATCTGCTTCCCATAATCCTTTTCTTCCGACCTTTTGTCTTTAATGTTCGTGCTTGATTTTATTACACTTCTGTCTTCTCAAAACACTCAGTTTCATATTTCTACTTTTCGTATACCCTCAGTCCCTTTTCTTCTTGGCCACTATTTTTCTTTCCCTTGTTTTCATCTTTATTCCTTCACATTTTGCCACCTCAGATATCGCATCTTAGATGTGTTAACGTTGATATGTAATAAAACTGAAATATTTTGAGTCAGCACCCGACGGCAGCGACCGTGGAAAGTGGCTTTTGTGTTTTAACAAAAGCCAGTTCCCTCTCGCCTGCTGAAGAGGAGAGTGCTGGGAAGAATGGGAACAGAAGGAAAAAGAAGGGCAAGACAATATGAAAAAACAATAATTGAAGAGAAAGGAAGGAACAAAGGTTGATAATGGGCATGCTTTACCATCTCCATAATCCGGATAAGGAAGATACATGGTGTGGGGAGGGGTGCAGACAATCTTCTTTCTTCTTACCTTCCCTTGTTGTGGCGGTCATGCTGCTATATTAATAAAGGAAAACACCCATGTACTACTACTACTACTGCTACTACTGCTTCTACTACTACTACTACTACTTTTACTACTATTACTGCTACTACTACTAATAATAATAATACTAATAATACATAATACTATACTAATATTAATACTACTACCACTACTACTACTACTACTTATATTATTTTTTATAGTAATTGTTATGATATGAGTATAAATAGTGATAATGATGATTTGTATGATAAAAGAATAGTAATATAGACAATATTGATAATACGTAGAGGTAATAATGATGATACAAGTAATTATGATCAACAGGAGTATTGGTAAAAGTGATAGTAAATGTTAATGTTAGCTTTCGTATTGTTGATGTCATCTACTTCTTCCTCTACATCATTTTTTATCTATCTTTTATATTTTCTTCCTATATTTCTTTAATTCTATCTTTATCTATCTTTATCCTATCTACTTCTATCTTTTTCTTTAATCTCCCTTCTATCTTTTTCCTATCTTCTTTTCTATTTTCCTTTTATATTCCTATCTTTTTTCTATAATTTTCTTTTTTTGTTATGATTATTACTGGTAGAATTAGTATTGATAGTAGTAGTAGGTTGTTTTTTTACATTATGAGGGACTGGCCAAAGGAATACAAAACTTAAAATCCTCCTAGTTGCCAGACCCAATAAAGCAGACAGTGTGATATTGTAGAAAGGGAGTAGGGCCAGTTTAGTTGGGGAGGTGTCTTGTCATTCCTCGCTTGAAAATATTAAGTCGTTGGAAGGTGAAAGATTAGAAACAGGAAGAGAGTTCCAGAGTTTACCAGTGAAAGTAATGAAAGAGTGAAGATACTGGTTAACTCTTGCGTTAGTAAGATGGACAGAATAGGGGTGAAAATAAAAAAAAAGTCTTGTGCAGCTAGGCCGCGGAAGGGGGGGAGGCATGCAGTTAGCAAGTTCAGAAGAGCAATGAGAATGAAAATAACGGTAGAAGATAGCAAGAGAAGCAGCATTGCGGCGGTGATTTAGAGATTGAAGACAGTCACTTAATGGAGAGGAGTTGATGAAACGTAAATCTTTTGACTCTACCATGTTTAGGAGGGCATACACCATAGTACATGAGCGGATAAGACCCCTGTACAGAGTTAGCAACTGTTTGGGAGAAAAAAATTAACGCATACGCTACAGAACACCTAACTTTTTAGAACCTAATTTACCAAGAGATGAGATGTGAAATTTTAAGATCATATTTTTAGTAAAGGATAGCCCAAGAATGTTGATTGTTGAAGAGGGAGACAGTTGAGTGCCATTAAATAAATAAATAAATATATATATATATATATATATATATATATATATATATATATATATATATATATATATATATATATATATATATATATATATATATATATATATATATATATATATACGTATATATATATCCAGTAAACCTTCTATAATTCGATCAAATTGGGGGGAGGCCTGGGTCAAATTAGCCGAAAGTCCGAATAATCCGATGGTTACCTTTAGCCCTCCCACACAATAAGAACTCACTCAAACATGCCCAAGTAGCACAGATTGTATTACTTGTACTCACCAAGACATAGCTAATAATGAAGTCTAGAAATGCAGTACTATTGTACACTGAGCACTCAAGCGTCACTGATACCGTCTTCAGGGAAGGGCTGCGTTAAGTATTGCAACGCGCACAGGTACACAGGGAGTAGCACGGTGATGTAGGCATACAGTATGCCTATTGCAAGCTACCCTCGCACTACAGCCCAGCTGGGAGGTGGATCGCTTCTGAGTTGCCAGCTCGCAACATAATAAGGGTATGTAAACAAAAGGAAAAGAAAGCTTCTGCTCTTTACTCTCCTCTTCTTGCCTCCTTCAAGGAGGCATTCATTTCCTGCTGCTATAACTTCTGCTGCATCAAATACAGGGTCATCAGCAAGTTATTCTTCAACAATAAGAATAGCCAGAGATTAATTTCGGCAGCTGCTATCTTGGTAGCAATGTAAATTGTGAAGCGTTCAGTAGGGAGAGTGCGGGGGGATGACCGCTACTGAACGCAGCCCTAGCAGGTGTCTCTCTGGGGATTTGTAAGGTAAGGTCTTCAGTGCTTGAGGTGTTTAATGTGTTGGAGGCATAAACCACTGTATACCTGGACTGTTCACGCGACAATGTTTTGAATTGCGGGGCTGCATAGGGGCCCGCGGGGCGCCCGACAAAGAAATATAGTGGTCTATGGACTATCATATAGACTGGTTTATAAGTATATATGGTATACTGTAATCTTCGTAAATGTTTGTTCTATAATATTATCAAATAAAAAACAGTAAAACACGCTAAAGAAATGCCATTACGAGACTATGAAGAAATATGCATGAACTTAATATTCACTTAACTCTTCGCCATTTAAAACTTTGCGAGTCAACTTTTATCATGAAGGGTATCAATAGAAGCGCAATTTTATTAGCTTTCCATTGATGTATTTCGTTATCTGATAATTAATTAGAACCATGCATAAATTAGCGTTAAATAAATAAATAAAATCATCAATCGGGTAATTTTCCCGATTGATGATGTTATTTATTTTCTTATATATTTCGTTTTCTGATAAATGAATTAGTACCATGTATAAATTAGTGTTGACAAAATAAATAACCTCATCAATCGGGTAAATTACCCGATTGATGATTTTATTTATTTAGTTAACGCTAATTTATGCATGGTTCTAATTAATTTATCAGATAACGAAATATAGCAATGGAAAGCTAATAAAATTGCGCTTCTATTGATACCCTTCATGATAAAAGTTGACTCGCAAAGTTTTAAATGGCGAAGAGTTGAAGTGAATATTAAGTTCATGCATATTTCTTCATAGTCTCGTAATGGCATTTCTTTAGCGTGTTTTACTGTTTTTTATTTGATAATATTATAGAACAAACATTTACGAAGATTACAGTATATCATATATACTCATAAACCAGTCTATATGATCCGTATATATATATATATATATATGAATCCGAGCGGCCCTCCGACTTCGGGCCCTTGTGCGACAGGCCGATATTCCGTGCGCAGTCCAGGTATACAGTGGTCTATGGTTGGAGGTGATGTTTACATGCTGACGAAATGGATGGCACAGAGGAGATGGAAGATGCTGCATAAAACTCTGAAAATTCGAATTTCAGTTCTGATTATGGAAGGTTGGAAAGTTGTTGAAAAATTTGAACTTGGCCTGAAACAGGTCGAATAATCCTGAGTTCAACATCAGAAATAGGCGTGTTCGAAGGGAAACGGATCTTCAGTAGGAAGAGAACGACCGAAGGCTCTCTGCGAGCAAAACACGAGTCGATGAACATAGAGGTCAGTCGAGCAGGACGGGCCGGATACTCGGTTCCCCTCCTCACTCAGCGGTAAGGGAGCACACTGGGATTTGTGGTGTTTTGCTGAATCCAGAAGATTTTAAAATTATTGATAATGTTAACGTAAGCTTAAGAATATTAGTCATTGTATATTAAAACTTTATCTCCTAAGTTAAATAACACTGTGTCTGCAGCACAACTTTACATATTGTAACTTTTATGATATTTCTCACGCTAATTTCTTTTACTCTTTTATAACTATGTATTATTAATCCTGAGTTCGAATCATACGGGTTCGAATTAGAGAGGGTATACTGTATATATATATATATATATATATATATATATATATATATATATATATAATATATATATATATATATAATATATATATATATCATCTTGTCTGTAATATATATATATATATATATTTATAATAGTATATGGTCTTACTCGATTCCTTGGCGCTTACGATTCTTATACATTAGTTAAATCTGGAAGCCTTACTTAAAACCGCTCGACCACATTTATCCACTACCACCTTAGATGGTAAGGGATCCGCAACACCCCTCTGTGCAGGGAAGCAACTTACTCTCATGCCTCTCAAGAGAGGCATCATTGCCAATCACCCCTACAGATCATTGACTCTGTAAGTAACATGGGTTGACCCCTGATACCTTTAAACAACAAGACAGAAAAGAGTAACAAGCTACACACGTATGGCCCCATCTCCATATCTACATTTGTATATATTTGCTTCTTTGCATATTCTCCATGTCTGGAAAAGCTCATCTACACCTGGTAAAGACGCCTGGCTTTGGCTTCGAAACTAACCATAGGATTTTCTCGAAAATACCGTCGTTATGATTCCCACACAAATTCTCTAGTACGTCATTGATGAAACCTAATCTAACCTAACTGTAACTCAACGTAACAACGTGACGTGTTCAAGAGTGGGTTTGACGCACTTTTCCAGAATTGGAGAATATGCCCCCCGGCTAACACCCGGTATCCATTCAGTGCTAGGTGGACAGGGGTTCAGGTTTTAAGCCTTAAGGAGACCGCCCATCTTTCTTCGCTCCACCCGGGGATTGAACACGGGACTTCTCGGTTGTGAAGCGAGTAGTCTGTTGGCCAAACCCCATATTTAGGCCGAACCTTTGAATTTGTGGTGCATAATTGTTCTTTGCGGATATTGATAGCCTGAAACCTCTAGTTTTGGAATCTGTCGGGTGCAACTTTTGCATCCTTGAGCATTTTGCTAAAAATGACGACTGAAGATAGGAATGGAAATCACTGTTTGGGACAGAAAAATTGAGGTAGGGGTAATAATAAACGGGCATAGATCACACATGTACAGACCTTTGACAATGTTTTTACTACCAAAATGTTCGTATTGATTAGCTATCACCTCAAACTAATGATATATGTATTTCGTCAACAATAAGGTCATAGGAGGTCAAAAGGTAACCATTTTTGGCGTGAAAATGAAATTCGACGAGCTGACTTTGACCTTTTCCTTTTACTGATACATATGTACATGCTGCCGCGTCATAAATATGGACATGGGTAAGCCAAAACAAACAGCGGCAATTTTGTTTTAGTATCGAATTGCTGTTTGTCTGTTGTTTCTATCAATTAGTGTTGATATTTAGTGATATACTGTGCAATGCAACGGTGATTTTTAAGGCTTACACTGGGGTGTTTTTAGTCATTTTGTTATCTTATGTAGTTTTCTATTTATGGGATTCTATTTTGTATGAAATTATTATTCTCTATTTTGTTTACGTATTTGTAGTGTTTGACAAATATCACAAGAAAAGCATCAAGAGCAGCACAAGGGCTGCATGATCTGCTGGAGTACAGCATTGCAAGGAACATGTCATTACGCTGACAACGCCAATTCCCTCCCGAGACGTTGTTCTCAATGTGGCACACAACAAGGAGCAGCTCATTGAAATGATCACTGAGGAACTTCTAGATAAAACGCAAGGACTCGGGTTACCAAACAGACTTGTTGTCACAGGGAAAGCTGATACTCCTGTTGAAGTCTGGCAAGGTGTACGAGTGAAGAGATCAGATTTACAAACTAACCATGAGGAAGCAGACGTCATCATTCCATACCAGGTTGTCCAGTTTGTTTCTAACACCAGAAAGACTATTAAAGTAATCTCAGATGACACAGACGTGTTTGTATTGCTTGTTCATTACTACCACTACTGTCAACTCTCTGCATGCCTTGTCATGGAACCGACTTCTCCTGAAAGGACTTCAGTGAACATTGGAGACACCTTAATAAAACACCAGGCTATTGTCCCACAACAGTATAGAAGCACGCCGGGGATAGAACCATTCTTCAGCGCTGTGGATTGGGAGCGTCCTCAGATCAAGCAAAAGATCAAACAAAAGAAGAAAGACTCAGAGGATACGGCCAGGAGGGAGGCAACGCAGGTGACAGCTTTAGTAGACCACCAGGGCGAGGAAGAGGCCGAGGCTGTGTCCTGGATCTGCAAGGCGCTCAAGGACTGTTATGGGGAGGCAGACAACACCCCGCTGCCCTTCTTTAACTTTGTAGTGGATCCCGCCAGCTTCACCCGCATCACGGAGAATCTTTTCCACGTCAGTCTGCTCGTGCGGGAACAGTTTGCAGATATCATAGAAGAGGATGGCCTGCCCGTCATCCGTCCCTCACAGACCATTGGGGTTGGCGTGCCAGGCCAGGACAAGCAGTGCATATTGTCCATGGACTTGGTGGAGTGGCAGGACCTCATCAAGGAGTTCAAGATCACCCGAGCCATGATCCCACCCATGAAAACAACCTCCAGGAAGAGACGATAGGCAGGCACGGGAGCAGCGTTGGGTTACAAGTCTCAGGTGAAAGGTAATAATGAATAAGGATAAATACCTAGACTATGCGGTTCAGTTTTGGTCTCCGTATTACGGGATGGATATTGCCTTGTTAGAATCAGTGCAGAGAAGGAAGGAAGGATGACCAAAATGATTCATGGAATGCGTAACTTTAGTTATGAGAAGAGATTGAAACTATTAAATTTACACTCACTCGAGAGGCGTAGAGTAAGGGGCGATTTGATAGAAGTTTTTAAGTGGATAAAGGGATACACTATAGGCGATGTAGGAAAAGTTCTTAAGGTTAGTAAGCAGGGTAGAACGAGAAGTAACGGATTCAAGCTGGAAAAGCGTAGATTTAAAAAAGGAAATTGGGAGAAACCGGTTCACAAATAGGGTGGTGAATGATTGGCATGGACTAAGTCGCAGGTGGTCAATGCGGAGTCTATTGGGGTCTTTAAAAGGAGTCTGGATAAATTCATGGATGGGGAAGAGAGGTGGATATAGGTAGAGTTGGGTAACAGGAACTACCTCGTGTAGGTCTCACGACCTCGTGTAGCTTCCTTACTTTCTTATGTTCTTATGTTCTAGCTGCTGGCAGCACATGCGTTGACAGGATGCGACACAGTTGGTTGCTATTTTGGAATTGGAAAAATCAAAGCAATAAAAGTCCTAAAGGGAGGATATAAACTGGACAGCATAGGACATTTAATGTCCTATGCTTAGGACATTAGGATATATTAGGACAACCTGAAGCCCAACACTGAGACAATAATTCGAGAAGCAACCCAGTTTATCGCAGCATGCTATGGAGAGAAAGTTGGACCAAACGACAGCATGTCAGATATCCGATACAGACATTGGATCTCCAGCATGGGCAGAAAAAGTGCTGCGTCAGTTCACCAACTGAAGACTCTTCCTCCAACAAGTGAAGCGTTTGTCAAGAACGTGAAAAGGGCACATTTTCAAGCATGCCTTTTGAGGTCGGCACTGACTGGCGAGGCACCAGATATGGACCCTCTGGAGAACGGCTGGGTATCTGATGACGATTTCGGTGTATTAATGCCAGTGACCCTCCCACCACAAACGAAAATTGCTCCAGCAGCTGTTATGAAGCTGATCCAATGTGGCTGCTCAAGCGAAACAGCATGCTCAACTGAGAGGTGTGGACGTGTGGCTGGTCAGATGTCCTGTTCTGCTTTTTGTCGCTGTCGAGCAGAAATAAGAACATGTCGGAATCGCTGGACATTGCTGAAACAACGGATAGAGGATGCCAATGACTCGGATGAAGATGAAAGTAATGATGAGGATGACAGTGATGACTGATGTGTTTGATTATATGAGAGTTTCCTCATTGGACGCTACTGCAATAGATCTCGTCTCTAAGACACTTGTGTATTTTGTTATGTTCTAGTGGGAATAGATTAGCTTAATCCCTTGGATTCATGAAATTCTGTGGATATAAAGCTGATTATTCTCTGTAAATATGTTAATGTATACACTACCCATTTTTGGGGCCATCTTAGATTGGGTATTCAGAAATATTGTTATTGTACTTTCTCCAGTCTAATTGGATAGTTTAATCTTATTTTTTGTTATGTATTATTAGTTTAACAGACCGTCTATTTTTCAGACCGTAAAAATAAAAGTGTCTATTGTAATTTCATTGGTGTTATTGGATTCCTTGACCACAAAAACCTATGGTTAGACACCAAACTGACTGTTGTAAGTCAAATATTAAGGAAGTTATCAATATAAAACCATTACTACGTTGGTGTATTATGTATATTAGCCGCCATCTATAATTTCTCAAAATGCTCAAGGGTGCCATAATTGCACCGGACGGATTCTTATTAATGGCACACTCAGTGATCAAAATCCGCAGAGAACAATTATGCACCACAAATTCCAAGGTTCCACCCCATGGCTGCTGGACTAGAGCGGCGTGCTAACCACTGCACTACGGAGCACTCGCCGTGTGTGTGTGTGTGTGTGGATAGGTGTTTGTGTGTGTGGATAGGTGTGTGTGTGTGTGTGTGTGTGTGTGTGTGTGTGGATAGGTGTGTGTGTGTGTGTGTGTCAGGAAAACATTCGACATCTTGAGCACATCACTTGACCTGCCTTGTTACTTGACTCATTACTCCTCTCCTTCAGCGTCAGGGTCACGTCCTTCCTCACCTTTTGTTTCCCAGACGCTTAATCGACCCGGGCTATCCACGGGGGGAAGGGGGGCTCATGCGTGTCTCTCGAACAATGGAGGAACATTTTTTCTTTCTATCTTTTTCCAGACTTGAGATTGTTGCCTTGTGTCCCTTCCTTGATTAGTCCTCCGCCGCCGAGGGTTCAAGCCGCTGCTAGAACAATAGGGAGCTGCTCAATGGCCAGACAGGGTGTGTTTTGCTGCCGTCAGGATGGAGTAAGGAGGGGGGGTGACTGGCGGAGTTGTTGTTGGGTGGTGGTAGTGATGGTGGTGATTGTGGTGATATATATAGTGGTGGTTCATTGAGTGTTTGGGAAGTATCAGTCATACCATTTTGAGACCTGGAAGGGATTAACTAGGGTCGGATGGAGAGTGTGGTGAGGACTGAGGTCGGGAAGGAGGGTGGAGTCAGCGAGGTCAGTGCTGATGAGGTGTATACATTCTTTGTGAACAAGTTTATTACAGGTCTGAAAAAGAATATTCCTTATAGGGCGATAAAATCAAGGAAAAACGATCCCAAATGGTTGACTGCGAGTTGACTGCGAGAGAACACAACACAGGACTAAAAAAGGACATTTTAACAAGGTTAAGGCAGGACAGGTGAGCAGTGAGCACTATAGTGTGATGGCTAGGACAGTCAAGAAGTGAACAAGAACAGCAAAGAAGAACTATGAGATTAAGGTTGCTGGACAGTCAAAGACCGACCCTAAGGAATTTGTTCAGGTCTATAAGACAAAAAGTAGGGAATTGGTGGATTCATTAAAAGTAGATCAAGGGGAGATTGTAAGCTCTGATGTGGATATATGTAATATTTTAAAAGATTATTTATTGAGTGCTTTACTCAGGATATTATGCAGATGGTACTTGATAGTGAACAGATGTTTAGAGGAAAGGATGATGAGAGACTCAAAGATATTGATTGATATATGTAACTAGGGAAATGGTGGAAGAGGGTAGACATAGAATAAAGAAGCTTAAGACACCAGGACCAGATGAAGGTTATCCAAGTGTATTAAAATAATGCAAATAGATTGTTAATGTATTGTAAGTGCACATTTTTAGGAAATCGGTTGATTTAGGGGAGGTGCCGTTAATGTGGAGGAAAAGTGATGTAGTCCCCATATTTAAGAAGGGTGATAGAGGACTTATGTCAAATTATCGACCCGATAGTCTGACTTCAGTGGTAGGTAAATTATTTGAATTTGTTATTGCAAATAACATTAGAAAGTACTTAGAAAAGCATACTTTGGTAAATGATTCACAACATGGGTTAACCAAGGGTAGGTCATGTCTCACCAATTAATTGAGTTTTTATAGGAAAGTTTATGAAGCGGCAGATAATGATGACGATTATGATATTCTATAGCTGGATTTTAGTAAGGTATTCGACAAGGTACCACATGACAGACTATTAAATAAGGTTAAGGCACATGGAATAGATGGGAAGGTTCTTTGTTGGATTAGATCTTGGCTAAGTGATAAGCAGCAAAGGATTACAATTAATGGTTCTAAATGTGAATGGGGGCGGGTAACAAGTGGGGTTCCACAAGGGTCTGTTTTGGGACCATTACTATTTTTGATTTACATCAACGACTTAGATAATGGGATTAGCAGTGATATCAGCAAGTTTGCTGATGATACTAAGGTAGGTAGGATTCTTATATCACAATCTGATGTAAACATATTGCAGGGAGACTTAGGTAAGTTAAACGAGTGGGTAGTCAGGTGGCAGATGGAATTTAATATTGACAAATATAGCGTAATTAATGTTGGTAGGAAAAATCACGCTGAGGAAAAAATAGTTGGTTAGGAAAAATCCTGGTAATAATAGGTACATTATATGCAATGTATCGCTGAAAAGATCAGAAGGTGAGAAAATTGGGAGTTAGGGTAAGCTTAGACCTCCGTCCTGGGAAACAATGTGTTAAATCTAGAAAACGAACTAATTGGGTTTTAGGATTCATTACCAGGTGTGTTAAAAGTGGAGGTGCTCAGGTTATTCTATAGCAATATTTGGCTCGAGTCAGACCTCACCTAGACTATGCGTTTCAATTTTGGTCTTCGTATTACAGGATGGATATAGCCTTGTTAGAGTCAGTACAAAGAAGGATGACCAAAATTATACAGGGGATACGTAACTTTAGTTATGAGAGGAGATTGAAGCTATTAAGCTATTAAATTTACACTCACTCGAGAGGCGTAGAGTAAGGGGAATTCTGATAGAAGTTTTTAAGTGGTTAAAGGGATACAATTAAGGAGATGTATGAAAAGTTCTTACGGCTAGTAAGCAGGGTAGAACAAGAAGTAAGATATTGAAACAAGAAATGCGTAATTTAAAAAGAAAATAGGGAAAAACTAGTTCACAACGAGGATGGTACATGATTGGAATGGACCCAGTCGTCAGGTAGTTAGTGCGGAGTCAATAAGGAGTTTTAAAAGGAGGCTAGACAATTTTATGGACGGGGATGAAAGATGAAAGTATGTAGTATATATATATAGGAACAGGAACTACCACGTGTAAGTCTCACGGCCTCTTGTAGCTTCCATATTTTCTTATGTTTCTTATGAGACCTTATTTTTAGGGTGTGGTCGAGAGAGAGAAAAAAGAGAAGAAGAGAAAGAGAGAAAAAAAAGAGAAAGAGAGAGAAAAAAGAAAACACAGATGATGTCGCTTATTCTGACTTCGGCAGCCTCGCACATATTCCAGAAAGTGTTACTTGAATTAATTTATTCAGCTTTTCTAGTTAAGGAGCTTATGTGAGTTTTACTTTGCTAGAATTTCATTATATAATGCCAATCAAAAGTCATAAAGATATTTTCAGGGTTTGTATAAATGAATGGCAAACATAATGAGTACTTTAACAAACTCAAAAATGCTTCTTGCGTCATATATGAAAAATTGACACTTGGAAACGTTTTAAGGCTGTTACCTTGTATTGCGGTAAAAATTTTGTAAGGCACCCAAGTTTATAATAAAAAGACAGTTGTTGAAAGAACCTATCCACCAGCATTCATCACCACCACATCCACCACTACCCATGATTCCTCAATACCCCCTCTCACCACTTACTTATAACTCCTCTTTACCACACACTAATGCTCCATACATTCATTATATCCCATCACCACTCAGTAATCCCCCATACATTAATTCACATTATTTATTCCCATTACCACCCACTCTTGTCCCATCCATTGCTCTCCCATCACAACCCAAGTGTCCATAAAACGTGTCCATGAATACTGTTACAATAGCCGCGTTAAAGCTGTTGTTGATACTGCCACTCCCACTACCACCACTACTACTACTGCTGCTTCTACTTCTACTACTAATACTGCCTCCACTAGTTTTTTTGTTATGATGTTGGTAATGATAATAATAGTGATGAGATTCGTCTATTTTCCTTTTTCATTATTAACATTATTATTGTTATTATCAACAAAATTATTATTATTATTATTTTCATTATTGTTATTATTATCATTATTATTACCATTATATTTTTTTTATCATCATTATTATCATCATCACCAGCAGCAGCATTTTTATAATTATTGTCGTCATTTTTGCCGTCGTCGTCGTCCTCCTCCTCCTCCTCCTCCTCCTCCTCCTCCTCCTCTCCTCCTCCTCCTCCTCCTCCCTCTTCCTCCTCTTCGTCCTCATCATCATCATCCCATTATCTTTCTTTAGGCAGTGAAGCGACCCTTAATGACACTGAAACATAAGGAGTAAAAAAATCAACACGCCATCATTATCTACCTGAATTTCACCG
>JACEEZ010013560.1:459898-507398 GCA_016584305.1 Chionoecetes opilio | reverse complement strand
GTTTTCTCCTCAGAAGTTGAGGTGAGCATGATTAAGATGCGAAGTGAAGCGCTATTTATAGCCGGTCTGCCTCCCACGCAGCCTATTACCGATGTCGTTGATTGGTAGATAGCTTTTGCTTCTCGTCTTCTTGAGTGGGTGACGCTGATTGGTTGTTTGGTCTTCGCTTGGCTTTTCTGTGAGTAGGCTGTTTTGCTTTTGTTCTTTTCATGCTGGGTAGAGCTTGTAGGTCGTTTGCCTGTACGTTAAGTTTTGGGATTGATCTCTTTTATGTACAGCGCTTCTGGGATGGGAAGTCGCCGCACATCTGCACACATGTCAACCAATTCTGTATTTTCTTCTAGAAATGTTCTTGTTATGATGATGCCATGTTGTTCTAATAGGTGATTTTTTTGGGGCTCCGGAAGTTAGGTGGCAAGTAAGACGTCTGGACAGCTTCGTTGTCGTCATGCCGATGTAGGATGAGGGAGGACTTCACAGTTTCCTCTTTTGCATGTGATCCTAAATACGACACGGGACTTTTGTTTTGTCTCCTTCGTCTGGCTTGGGCTGTTACGGAGAAGGAGGTTGCTGGTGTTCTTGTTTTTGTAGTAAATTTGTAGTTTTATTCTCCTCTCTTGGTCTGCAGGTTTCACGTTACGGTGACGATTTGTGATATTATTCTTTCTTCTTCCTGGGGAGCGGTGGAGAAGAAAGCCCGGTAGAAGATAATTATGTCTTGACTCTTTTTGTGGCGTTAGGGTTTACCAGTTCTCCAAGATTTTCTTAGTCTGACGGTTGATGTCTCTCTCGCTGAAGCCGTTGTTGATGAGGACTTGAGTGGATCGCTCGATTTCCCTTTTTGCATAAGTTGCCATGTACTGCAGTGTGTGAGAGCTCTTCTGATGTAAACACCGATTGTGGAGTCTTTATATCTCTGTGGGCATTCGCTTTCTCCGTTGAGGCAGTGTCCGGTGTTCATTGGTTTTACGTAGACGTTTGTGATGAATGATTCTTCTTCCTGCGTAACAAGGACGTCTAAGAACGGCATTGATTTGTCTGAGCTGCTTTCTATGGTGAAGGTGAGGCCTGAAGTATCTTGTAGGCAGAGCTTCAGCTGTTCTGCTTCGTAGTGACTTGTTGTTTTGATGAAGATGTCATCGATGTAGCAGCAGTATATGTCGGGCTTGCTTATTTTCTTGAATACTTCTTCTACGCAGCCCATGAAGAAGTTTGCCAACAATACTCCTAAGGGAGAGCCCATAGCGACGCCGTCTATTTGTTGATACTTGTTCCCTCGGGGAGAGGTAAAAGGTGCTTCTTTAGTGCAGTATTCGAGGAGTCCACGTAGTACAAGTTCCGGGACGTCAAGCGGCGGGATGGAGTCGTTGTTATACACCCGGTTGATGATGTAGTTGATGGTAGGGTCAACAGGTACGTTGGTGAAGAGGGACTCGACATCAAGCGAAGCGATTGCACCTCTGGCGTTGTGGGTCTTGAGTATGTCTAGAAACTCTGATGCTGATTGAAGGCTGTAGGCATTGGGTGCGTATGGAGTCAAAATACCACACAGCTTCTTTGCGAGGTGGTACGTCGGCGTCGGTATTTGGGATATTATCGGACGAAGTTTATTGCCCGGCTTGTGTCTTGATATTGCCGTAGCAGTAACCCATGCCGTATTCACCAGAGAGCTTTCCAAATTTGATGGTGGTGTTGGCAGAATTGTTCTTGCTTATCAATTTGTTGATTTTTAACTTGAGTGCTTCAGTGGGGTCTTTTTTGATTTTGGCAAACTTGTAGTGTCGCTGAGGATGTCGCGTTTTGTTGAGGTTTTCAGAGGTGTTTATGATAAAACGTAAGCAGAGCTTTTCCCTCTCCTATGGTGAGTCGGGTCTGATACCTTATAAAACAAGTACTTACCCCAGACCAAAGAAAAAATACTTAATATGGGTCCAACTCCCAAGATGTAAAAACCCCCAAAAATTTCCCAAAAAACGAATGAATGCAAGTACTCACGATGATGTTAAAAAAACGGAGAAAAAGGGAGACGTCACCATCGATCCTCCTTTAAAGCAAAAAATATCGCAGAAGTTTCCCAAAAAACAAGGGGAAACTACAGAGCAGCATCGTCAAACGTAAAACACATTCGCCGCGAAAGAGTAACTCAGCCCCAAATCACCATCAGGAGAGGGGACAAGCTCGTCAAAAGACAATGCCCTCAGGGGGGCAGGTTTTGGTAGAGACTGAGTTCGCAATGTCAGCCCCCCCCTGTGCATTCGGTCAGGGTTCGAGTCCGCCAAATTGGGTGCTGCGTGGGGGCGCTTTGTAAAGTCAAAACCCTTTGATTTGGGTTTTTGCAAATTCTAGAAAATGAAAAATTTATCTTTCTATCCCGCTAGGGGGTTTATTTTTAATTTGCTTGGGTTGGGTTTAGCGAAATCTGGGAGCTTAAAGGCTGGGAAAATTTTCCCATTCGTAAAAAGGGAAAGGAGAAAAAAGCAAAACCCAAGGGGGAAAAGTGATCCCAGACGAGATCGGCACAATATAGCAAAGGATAGGGCAGTATCTCTACCTAGCTACGTATACTGCCGTATCTCTGTCTGGTCATCACTCCCTCCCTGGCTTTTGCTCCTTTCTCCTTCTTTACTACACATTTAACCTGTTTTGTATCCTTCCGTCACCCTTCTACCGTTACTTTTGGAGATATAATATATTATGTATAGGGAGGAGAGAGACAAGTGTTTACATCGTTCCCGCGTCAAACGTTTCAACGGGATGTTATTTACACTTATATATGAATTAATCCTTTAAAATTGGTTTATTTTCAGTCCGTAAGGTTCTCACAGAATGTATAGCTTACATTTTACTTATTTCAAGCGTTATTTCATGATCTAAGAGACATTTTAGGGTAATGTAAGTGCTACGTTTAGCGGGAAGTTATAACAGCCGGAACTGCTAGATCCATAGCTATGGGGGAAATTAGCTCCATAGCTATTGAGATCTTATGGGTGAATTTATGTTATGTCGAGACTTATGGGAATCCCATAGCCTTATTATAAATACACGTCCAGGTCATACGATTGGGAAAAGTCTACGAAAGTAACATACAAAGTGTATTTCTTTCTTCTGGCAAGGTCACATAATAATCGTAAGGCAACAATGTGTTCTAAACAGCCTCGTTTTTCCTGTGCGCCTGCCTGTTCCCTGAATGGTCTGAACCACGCTTGCATTCGTGAACATAAAATCATGTCATAGAGTTTTACCATGCTATTGATTACCCTTATGCAGCGGTAATTTCTTGGAGACGATTATTGTAGACGACACACACACACACACACTGTCAGATATCAGATAGGGGCACACTCAATACAACAGATCCGTAATGATGACAAAGGAACACTATTACCTTCTGTTGTGTTCTACCTTCCCCTGTCACCTTTAATATCACCTGTTTTTCTGTCACAAATCCCCAGTGGCTCCCAGTTCCTCCTTCCCAACACAGCCACCTTTCCTCTGCCTATCCCTCATCCGTCACACCTGCCACCGTCACCTTGCGCTACTTAGGCATCCGCTAATCACCACTGGACTGTATTTTGTGCCTTAACTCGACGCTCTCACCTGTCGCCTCCACCAGCTTGTCAGTATTGCATCATCAACTACGTAATATCCTCCTTTACGGCCTTTCGTATCTTCACATTGATTTACTCTTTCGTTTGTCTATTATGGGTTAAGTGTACTTTTTCTTTCATTATTTTTTCAGCTTTAATGGATGAAATTGTTCCTCTTGAACTCTCTTGTCAAAGTTGTCTTCTTCTTCAGAGAGTCAGTCAAGCTTGTCCTTCAAAGTTTGGAGGCGATCGTCTGCTGTAATCTATTCATTAATTTTATTTTCACAAACTTGATACAGGTGGGAACTGTCTAATTCACTTTCTTAGACTCTCTCTCTCTCTCTCTCTCTCTCTCTCTCTCTCTCTCTCTCTCTCTCTCTCTCTCTCTCTCTCTCTCTCTCTCTCTCTCTCTCTCTCTCTCTCTCTCTCTCTCATTGGAATTAAATCCCGGAAGAAAATAAATAGAGTGGACTCCGCATCGGAAATGTTAGAAAGCCGCGGAAGCCAGAGTATTTACAAACCTTTCTATTTATTTTGCCATAAATATTTTTTGTCCATTTTTGTTTTTGTTTGCGTGTCTCTCTGCCCTTTAAATCTATCATATGTGTTTGCTTGTTTGCTTCTGGGTATGTCTGTCTATATGTCTGTATGTCTCTGTCTGGGTCTCTCTCTCTCTCTCTCTCTCTCTCTCTCTCTCCTCTCTCTCTCTCTCTCTCTCTCTCTCTCTCTCTCTCTCTCTCTCTCTCTCTCTCTCTCTCTCTCTCTTCCTCTCTCACTTCACATAATTTCCCGAAATCGCCTGCAGATACACTGCGACAGAAAAGCATCGGGCGACTCCAGAAGATCAAGAACAGTAATTCCCTTGCCTTGCACGAACCAAAATTGTTATATAAATGGCGAGCTGTTTATGTGTATTCCTTTTTTTCTTAATCTCACTCCACGTCCCTTATATTTATTTTTTAGTATTTGTATGTGCATAAGGTATGTTTGAATATTCTTTTTTGACGCATGTTTTCTATGTTTTTATGGTCAGTATTTCTGCAATTGCATTTTTCGTTTTATTTCGATACTGCAAGATAATTTTGCTACCTTTCGAAAGCACTTACCATGCCGTAGAATATCGTTTGATTGCCATTTATTGACTGAAAGATAGTTTTTGTTTAACATGTTGAAAACCTTTACACAAACATACACACACAACACACACACACACACACACACACACACACACACACACACACACACACACACACACACACACACACACACACACACATATACACACACACGCACATGCACATGCACACGGACACATACACACGCACACACCAAATACTACTGTATTCAGTAGTCTTTGCACACACATACTTTAATCGGGTTTGACTGCTTTAAAAGGCTTAGGTATTACTAGTAGCTCATTCCAATATCTATAAGGCTAAATAGTTTGGAAATATGCTGTTAAGCTTAAAGATATTTAGAATGAAGGTCTTGCAGTGATATAATAACAATTTGATTGTAAATCAAATTAAAAAGAAAATATAGATATATAAATCATCAAATAGATATCAACGTCACTGTGTTTTCCAGGAAGTAGATTTATGATTGATTTAATACGACTACGTTTCTCTTACCTTCCCTTATCCTTGAATGATATACATAATTCACTTATTTCTTAGCTCCAATGGGATTACATTTCTCCTTTATTTACAAAATTTTCAGAGGAGTTTTTCCTTTTGTAGCTTTGTCATCGAAGTATAAAGTGCACTGTAGAATATATTATTTAATAGTTTGTCTTTTTCCCCTGTATTTTCGTATATTACGATATTTCCTACTGTTTTAGTATATTTTATATTTTCGACCTATTCCCTATTTTTTCTCTCTCTCTTGTCTTGATCCTTTTTTAAATTACTTCAGCCTTGTCCCCCCCCCCCCCCCCCTCCCTCACCACCAGCATCCGTTTTTCTTATTTACATGGATTTCCCCGTGTTTGTTTTTGAGGTTTTCCTTTGTACATACATTTGTTCCATGATGCTTTTCACTTACTTGTCAATGTTTTCACTTACTTGTCAATGTTTTCACTTACTTGTCAATGTTTTCACTTACTTGTCAATGTTTTCACTTACTTTCATTAACTCTGCTTTTTTTCATGTTTTTTATTCCCTCTAACTCCTCGTGGTCCACATTCTGAATTGACTTATATATATATATATATATATATATATATATATATATATATATATATATATATATATTATAATATATATATATACAATATATATATATATACTATATATATATATATATATATATATATATATATATATATATATATATATTATTCTTATTCTCTCTCTCTATCTTCTCTCTCTCTCTCTCTCTCTCTCTCTCTCTCTCTCTCTCTCTCTCTCTCTCTCTCTCTCTCTCTCTCTCTCTCTCTCTCTCTCTCTCTCTCTCTCTCTCTCTCTCTCTCACACTCTATTTTTCTCTCATTGGAATTAAATCCCTGAAGAAAATAATTAGATTCTACTACGCATCGGAAACGTCAGAAAGATGCAGAACCCGGTACAGACCGTTCTATATATTTTGTTCTTAATATGTGTTTTTTTCCATTAGTTAGTTTCTTTTTGCTTGTGTGTCTCTGCCCTTCATATATATATCACATATGTTTTCTTGTTTGTCTGAATCTCTCTCTCTCTCTCTCTCTCTCTCTCTCTCTCTCTCTCTCTCTCTCTCTCTCTCTCTCTCTCTCTCTCTCTCTCTCTCTCTCTCTCTCTCCTCTCTCCTCTCTCTCTCTCTCTCTCTCTCTCTCTCCCCTTTGTTATTTACTCAAGATCTACATAAAGGGAAGCCGGAGGTCATCCATTATTTATCTCCCCGACCTATTTCTCCTTTATTCTATTTTCCTTTCTGTCTCTCACACCCTTTGTTATTCATTCTTGTCTATTCTCTCGATATTTTCTTGTACTTTTTGATGATTTTCGGATGTTCCTTTTCGCTCTGTTTTTCCCTCTCTATATATCTTTTATCTTCCATCTTTTTCAAAAATCCTTTCTTCACAAATCATCTTGTGATTTATATTTAATTGCTTCCTCTGCTTCCCTCTCCTATCATTTTCATCCTATCTCGTCGTTTCACCTTTCCTTTTCCTCCGTTCCTTCCTTCCTATCCAACCCTATCCCATCTCATCCCACACATAACTCATTCCATATCCTCCTCCCTTCCCTTCTCTTTCCCATTTCCCTCCCTTCCTCCAGCCGTTGTAGCTTCTAATGGTCACATGAAACTGTCTCACTTACTTTGGTATTGACGGTGAGAATGGGTGACCAGAGGACAGGTACGTAGGCAGCAAGTGGTGGTGGTGGAAATAGTGGTAGTGAAGGTGAGTGTATGGAGAAGGTGTGTCGACGACGTTGGTGGTAGTGGTGGTGGTGGTATGGACATGTGTCGAATGTAGTGGTGGTTTGGTAGTGGGGGTGGTGGTGTACATGCATTAATTAATTAATGGAGGACACGCTGCCAAGGGGAAATGTTCCATGTATAGGTTGCAGAGGAGGCGCTTGTAATGGAAGGATCCTTGAGACTTGTTTGTGTGTGTCTAAAAGGCGTGTATACATATTTATAGGACTGTAAGAAAGATCTTAGAATACAGCATGTAGATTCTATGTGCAGGATGGAAACGACTGTGTAGGCAATGGAAATCTGGGTGTAGATTTTTGGACGAATGAATGTAGGCCGTGGAAAGCTGGGTGTAGGGTATAGATGGCTGAATTTGAATGTTGGCTGTGAAAGACTGGGTGTAGACTAGAAAAAGGAATGTAGGCTGCGGAGAAATGGATGTAGGCTGTGGAAGGGAAGGCTCGGTGTAGGCTGTGGAGGGATGGGTGTAAGCTGTGGAAGGGAAGGCTCGGTGTAGGCTGTGGAGGGATGGGTGTAGGCTGTGGAAGGGAAGGCTCGGTGTAGGCTGTGGAGGGATGGGTGTAGGCTGTGGAAGGATGGGTGTTGGCTGTGGAAGGATGGGTGTTGGCTGGGGAAGGATGGGTGTAGGCTGTGGAAGGATGGGTGTAGGCTGTGGAAGGATGGGTGTAGGCTGTGGAAGGATGGGTGTAGGCTGTGGAAGGATGGGTGTAGGCTGGGGAAGGATGGGTGTTGGCTGTGGAAGGATGGGTGTAGGCTGTGGAAGGATGGGTGTTGGCTGTGGAAGGATGGTGTTGGCTGTGGAAGGATGGGTGTAGGCTGTGGAAGGATGGTGTAGGCTGTGGAGGATGGGTGTAGGCTGTGGAAGGATGGGTGTTGGCTGGGGAAGGATGGGTGTAGGCTGTGGAAGGATGGGTGTTGGCTGGGGAAGGATGGGTTGTAAGGCTGTGGAAGGATGGGTGTTAGGCTGGGAAGGATGGGTGTAGGCTGTGGAAGGATGGTGTAGGCTGGGAAGGATGGGTGTAGGCTGTGGAAGGATGGGTGTAGGCTGGGAGGATGGGTGATTTGGGGTGTAGGCTGTGGAAGGATGGGTGTAGGCTGTGGAAGGATGGGTGTAGGCTGTGGAAGGATGGGTGTAGGCTGTGGAAGGATGGGTGTTGGCTGTGGAAGGATGGGTGTAGGCTGTGGAAGGATGGGTGTAGGCTGTGGAAGGATGGGTGTTGGCTGTGGAAGGATGGTGTAGGTTGTGAGGAGGTGTGCTGGGAAGGATGGGTGTAGGTTGTGGAAGGATGGGTGTTGGCTGTGGAAGGATGGGTGTAGGTTGTGGAAGGATGGGTGTTGGCTGGGGAAGGATGGGTGTTGGCTGGGGAAGGATGGGTGTAGGTTGTGGAAGGATGGGTGTTGGCTGGGGAAGGATGGGTGTTGGCTGGGGAAGGATGGGTGTTGGCTGGGGAAGGATGAATGTAGGCTGTGGAAGGATGGGTGTAAGCTGTTGAAGGCTAGGTGTTGGCTGTGGAAAGTAAGGTGTAGACTGCGGAAGGCTGGGCGTAGGCTGTGGAGGGATAAGTGTGTGCTATAAAAGGCTGGGTGTAGGCTGTAGGACTTTAAGGAGCTCCGTATATAGCCGCGCAACATGAGCTGTCTCCTTCCGGCTGTGATTGTTTGTTTGTTGTTTGTTTAGAGGATAATTCCTCAGAGCCGTACTGATCTACCGCTGCAGCTTAGTGTTGGCCGAAGCCACCACCCCGGGAGGGGGGTCACAAACCCCCGGCTAACACCCGGTACCCATTCACTGCTGGGTGGACAGGGGCTCGGTTTTAAGAAAGACCACCCATCTATCTTCGTCTCCGCCCGGGGATCTATGGGCCGCCATCAGCTAAGGGCCCATGTCACCCGGAAAAAGGGTGACGAATCTACACACACACGCCCGGGGATCGAACCCGGGACTTCTCGGTTGTTAGCCGAGCTTGCTAACCATTACACTACGGAGTACCCAAGATTAGTTAGCAAATGGATTCAGGGGTTTCACTTTAGCTATTAGACTAATTACAAGTGAAGGAAGCCGTTCCTCCTAATCTGTGACGTCATAAGTTGGCAAACATGGGCCGGAGGGATGAAGTTTAATGGGGATAATCTTGTGAAGTCGTTCGCGAGTTTGTGTATACGTGGAGGCGAAGGACGTGGAAGATACTAGAGCTCCCTGTGCCCCGTAGACCAGAATTATGTGACGTTGTGTAGGTAATGTCTTTACTTTGAGGATAATGGAAAAGCTAAGAGAAGGGACGGGGTAAGAAGAGAATGAAGAGGAGGAGGAGGAGGAAAAGGAGGCAAAGGAAAACCATAGTCCTGATTTAGTGTGCAGAGTCGGTGCGCACTTTCATGTGATCTAGCATGTTGTTGTTTTTCTTTTTATTACCTGAAGAGGATATTTTACAGGACTGAGCCATATCTATTAGCATACTAAAATATGTATGAAAAATTATGCGTATTTTTCTTATACAATTTTTCCAACCATTGCATTGCTGTAGCCTACTACCTTCATTAGCATGTTTCATTGATACCTAATATAAATTAGTCATGGTTATTACTTATAAAACATATCTTAGTAAAGTCATGATATTCCAAGCAGGGGATGTATATTTTTTATAGCGGCGGATGAGTATATAAAACCAAAGTTTTATAAAAACCACTTGGTAAGTACCAAACATGTCCTTTTATTCAATCTTGGCTGAAAGTCAGAGGTAGCTGGAGGGGTAAATTTTCCCGTTCAAAGAGGGAGAGACTGCCATCGCTCGCGTCGTCAGTGATGGTTGAAATAGTGATGAGCTGAATTTCGAAGGGAGTCATTATTCAGCATTATTCACGAGTACAAGGCGTCCATAGATGCGACGCTTAGCAAGAGCCATGTTTTAGTTAACCCGTCGCGGTAAATGTATGTGCATATATTGGTGTGTGTGTATGTGTGTGTGTGTATGTATGTGTGTGTGTGTTTGTGTGTGCTTTGTGTGTGTGTATGTGTGTGTTTTGTGTGTGTGTGTTTTGTGTGCGTATTTTGTGCGTGTATTCATCAAGTTGTATTTTACAGGGCCTGAGCAACACTCGTATGGCCCCGTCTCCATATCAACATTTATTTTTATCATTCATCCTTAGTGTTTAGTGTTGGGGGAAGCCAGCACCCCGGGAGGCGGGTCACAAACCCCGGCTAACACCCGGTACCCATTCACTGCTGGGTGGACAGGGGCTCGGGTTTTAAGAAGACCGCCCGTCTGTCTTCGCTCCGTCCGGGGATCGAACCTGGGACTTCTCGGTTGTGAGACGAGCGTGCTATCCCTTACACTACGGAGTTCCCCTTTTCTAGCGTGGGATAAGGCTTTAGCCTTGGGCTTAGGAGCGACTAACCCATGTCCAACTGATGTTCACATGGAACCCTTCTCCACATCGGCCTTCAAGGGAAGTCTCTCGACTATTTGCTATACTACCACCAAGATCTGTACCAGGGGCGGCTCCAGGCCGGCTCACGCCGGATCCCTTCAGCGCTCACCCCTGCGACCCTCCTACTCGCCGGGGCTTGGAGACCTGGGCTTCCCCCCTCTAAGAGGGAAACTTGGCCTTTAGTGCCACCGGCGGTCGAGTATCGGGAGAATGCTTGAGCGCCATACCATTTTAAGGGCTAGTTGCTAGTGTGTGTGTGTGTGTGAATGTGTGTGTGTGTGTGTGTGTGTGTATGTGTGTGTGTGTGTGTGAATGTTTGTGTGTTTATGTGTGTGAATGTGTGTGTGGGGGGGGTTGATTGTTGTAAAGTAATCTTGTAATTATTCAAGTAAATATGTGCCACTGAACTTTAATTCCACGAGTTCAAGACTTAGGGCTGATGTTTTCCCCGCGCTTTTTACAAAAGTCATTATTTTAGGGAAATAAGGCGTGGAAATGAATTAGTTTTGTGAATTAGGTATTTGGAATGAACATTCAACATAACTATGCAAAGCAAAAATGGGTCTGGATGATTACTTTAAGTTGTTTTTTTCTTTTCCAAGGGGATGAAATGAGGGAAGAAAATATTCGTAAGGGCGTCGTAATTTTATATATGGGGTATAGGGAAACTGTCCGGGAGGATGTAGCAGAAAGGTAGTCGTGGCGGTCGGGTAAAGTGCAAAAGAATTGTAAACGGGTAGAGAAAATAGGTTAAAGAGAGAGAGAGAGAGAGACAGAGAGAGAGAGAGAGAGAGAGAGAGAGAGAGACCTGATATTACAAAAGCGCGAGAGACGTGAACGCCGGCTTTGACCGTACAGGCAATTTCTGCTAACAAGGTTTCCTGTGTTTTGCTCACATGGAAGGAAAGAATCTGAAAAGAAAAATTCACTTTGCCATGATTTTTTTTTCCTGCGGCGCCTCCCTTTATTATTCTGCAAGAAGGAAAATTATTTACCTAGTTGTTTGAGCATCCCAATTTTTTTTTTTGGGTAAGCCACATCATATTGCATTTGTAATTATGATCCAAAAGCAAAAGTGTAAATGGAGAGGGAGGGGAAAAAATATGAACCAGAGAACGAAAAGAATAATAAAGATAGTAAAGGGGGAAGGATGATAATCAAGGGTGGCCGTGCATACAAAGAGCATTATTTACATCGCATTAGTCTGGTTAAAAAGTTCCATTCCCTTCTCTGTTATCATAGCACAGAGCTAACTACATTATCGTTGCTCTCAGCCGCTCTCTCCAAATGCAGGTGTGTTCAGGGAGACGGTAATTCCACACCTGAGTAGTAGTATATATATATATATATATATATATATATATATATATATATATATATATATATATATATATATATATATATATATATATATATATATATATATATATATATATATATATATATATATATATATATATATTTGGGTTGTCCATAAAATAAAATTTCTTTGAAAACCTTGCCTAGTGAAGTTTTTCCCATTATTCTATCCATATTATGTCTAAAAATATTTTTTACACAATTTTAGGAAGTTATCCTGAGGTCCCTCAAGGCCCCAGAACACAAGTACCGTATTTTTCCTTTAAACCACACATTTATTTGCTATTCAACATATGACCATTCAACATACTAGACACAGAAGAGTGACAAAAACATGGAATCTATACCATACAACTTAGTTTTTAATGTCCCAAAAACAGGGAGTGCTTAGGCAACTCAACAGGTTATGAATGGTGACCATAATTGACATATTTGTTAGAAATGTGTCGTGTTTCGTTAGAAATATGTTAATAACGCGACACCCACGCTTTGGAAGTGTGGTTGTCCAATTGATGCTGCACAATTTCACATCAATTGTAATGTTTGATAGAACTAAACTGTTGCACTTCTCTTTTTCAGCACAAAATGTCTACTAGAAGTGGCAAACAGAGACGGGTGGACGTTCCGACCAAGAGCTCACGGGTGGACGTCCGGACCAAGAGCACAGATGAAAATATGGCGCTGGTCACTCCGACAAGACATGTGACAAGAAAACAAACTGACTTTTGACTGATCAGACTTCCATCAGCATCAATAACTGGAGCCAAGTTGCCAGACTGCAGACAGGTAATGAAGTATGTCCTGTACCTCAGAACTGATGACGATAATATCATAAACAAAGTAAAAAATGAAGAGATCGCTTACGAAGTGGTAGACAGTGTTGTTGTATTTTGGAACATGGCACGGATCAAAACAAAATACAGACAGAACTGCATGTTTGATGTGATGAAACTATGGGAGGAGTGGCAAAGTTTGATGAAAAATAAGGGGCGATCATCAGATCCTGGTAACAGAAGAGTAAACTTTGTAGCACACTTAGACACTGTTCGATATTGGTGCACCCGATGCCGTTGCCGAAATAATTAAATCAAGACTTCTGTATCCTTGGTCGCTGGCAATTCTGTTGGATCAGCAATATAAGCAATGCCTTTCCACTTCTCTTCACTCCTTGTTCCTTCATCTCCTCTTCTCTCTTCTTATTCCTCACTTTCTCTCTCCTTTTTTCCCGTTTCTCTATTTCCCTTCGTCTGGACGCTCATCTTTAGAACAGCTAAGGTCAGCAAATCTGCAGGTGGCGGCTGCCCTCCCCTTGCTGGCTGATAAGGATAAGTTGCGTCAGCGAAAACATTGTCGCCTCTCGCTTCCACTACCATCCTTAACGATTCTTCTACTTCCCTTATTCTCTTCTTCTATTCCCTTATTTATCCTTCTCTCATTCCCTATTCTTCGTTCCTCTGTCCTTCGGACCCTCACAATATATATAATAAATATATATAATAAACATATATAATAAATATATGTATATATAATGTATATCTTAAATAATTGTATTTAATCATCTTGAGTCTAATCGAAGCTCATTCAAGGGAGATGTATGTGAAAAAAATTCTATTCTTTTCTCAAACTCTTCTTTTTTCAGCTTTTGTCATTCATGATTTTCATACTATACGCTGTATATACAGCCGTAGCCAACAGGTCATTGTCGGACAACGGATTCATGTTGCCAACATGATAGGTGGTCCGACGTATACTGTATATTTTCATGAGGCGCCCTGTATGTGTGTGGGTCTCGTCCGGCGAACGATGCCCAGTTAATTTTCGCGGCCGGACAGGCCAAGCCTGCATGTGTATGGCCGGCTTTAGTGGAACCCTTCCTCCCAGACAATATCTTTGGTCTTGTTTTACTACTCATATTTCGTAATTTTCAGCGTTTGCTACCAATGAATGGAAAAAGTATGACTGTAAATGTGATATTGTATGTATGTGATAAGTTGTCAAAGGTTTTACGTACATATACTTCAGCCTGAATAAAGATGTTCTGCATGAGTAAGGATTCCTCTTGCGAATCATTGCTCGCTGAATTGTTGATGGAAACATTGTTCGCTGTTGGTAATGTCTTCTGTGCAATAACAATCCCAAGTAAACATAAATCAATGACCGCCATGTTAAAACAACTGAGTTTATACCTACGTATACATGTTCGGTTGAATGATCTGGTCTCCCAATGATGTACAGCCGCTTCCACTGTAAAAATGTTATTTATCAGACTGGAAGTTTTTAGTAAGACTTTTACTTTGCTTTTAAGGACATGTCAGCAGTTTTTTTTAAATGCATCTCATTACTTATTTTTCTTTTTTCTTCGGCTCTTCATTCACACTGAAAGATTTGTGCCCAGTATGACACCAGTGACTTTAATTTCTGAAGTGAAGATTTGTTGATTTATAGATGGAATAACCCTCTCGTGGTAAATGGACCGACCCTTGTTCTTTCTCCAAAGTTGATAACGTCCTTTGCGTGATCTTCTAATTCCTCCACACGATCGAGTCAAATTCAAAGACTCAGACGTCTGGCTGCCCTTCTTTTCGCTTATATTTTTTTCTTTTTCTTTTTACATTATCACTGTTTCTGTTTGGAGGCTGTTGTGTGGCGGCGCTTTGTGAACGATCATGATAGGGCTGAGCAAATAACTAAGAAATAGTGATAAAATAACTAAAAAAAAATAGTGGCCCTAGAAATAATGCATCAGGAATGCAGGATGTTGATAAGGTTAGGGTGGAAAGACAGGACAATAATTGAGTTGCATGCCTTGGAAATTATACTCATTTGTCCCTGTTCCAGCCGCGTCTCTCTCTCTCTCTCTCTCTCTCTCTCTCTCTCTCTCTCTCTCTCTCTCTCTCTCTCTCTCTCTCTCTCTCTCTCTCTCTCATTATTATTTTTTATTTAAACATACAGATACAGAAAACCCGAAAAGTGCACTGTCGAGTGCTACCCATCTTAAGGGCAGGTAATGATATATTATATCTATATATTATACTATATATGATATAAGAAATTAACACATATACAAATATACAAATAAACTATTACTAAAGGTGATTTATCCAGTCACTGATACTGTCACTAGGTCACGACTAGCGTCAGGGGGGTGGGCTCTGACCGTTTCCACCGATTGACCGCTAGTAATAGAGTGAATATCGTCGTAGAAATAATGTAATTACAGATAACAGGACACAAGTAAACACACAGATGTACATTCAAAAGCATGGACTTACCTTAAGACCACGTATAAGAATATACAAGGTACCGTAGATGACACTATAGTCGCCAGTCAATTGCCACTGCACTAATGTCGCCAGGCACAGTATATTACGAATTTTAGCATCCCTACAGACTTTTATGTGCCACTGAAGACATGTAGTGTGATGTACATAATATAAACTACTGTGGATGCGTCTTCAGTGGCACATACAAATCAGTAGTGATGCTAAAATTCTTAATATATTGTGCCTGGCGACATTAGTGCAGTGACAAGTGACTGGCGACTATAGTGTTATCTACGGTTGAGCAGCTGATAGGTATATATTGTGGAAATGACTGGCATTGCGTTTAATTCAGTATGTTTATGAGAGAAGATGTGGTTGGATATGAGTTGATGACAATTCGTCATTGTGTGCACATTCACCTTTTTTTGGCATTAAATCAATCAATCAATCGTCGTTGTGTGGTTGTTTTGTTTACAGCTATCAGCTGTGATCGCCGAGCGGGAGAGCCCCGACAAGAAGCTGGCAACTGTCAGCCGTTCTGGCGAGGCACGCAAACGAGAGAGAAGATTTAAGAAGGAAGGCGATTTATTTAGTTAACGCTAATGTTTGCATGGTACTACTGTATGTATCAGAAAACGAAATATATCAATGGAAAGCTAATAAAATTCTGCTTCTATAGATATCTTCCATCTTATAAGTTGTCCCACAACGTTTTACATGGCGACGTGTTTAAGTGAATTGTAAGTTCATGCATATTTCTTCAGTCTCATAATGACCTTTATTTAATGTGTTTTACTGTGTTTTATGTGATAATCTTATAGAACAAACGTTTCCGAAGAGAACAGTATATCCTTTATACATGTATAACATGATATACTGCGGGGTCATGCCTTCAGAACTTCCGCGGGTCTTGGGTGAACAGAGAGGCCCTGGTACTAAGATGGCGCCCAGTAGCGTTTAACATAGGGCCTATGAATGACGGTACCCTCTTATTACAGAGACCCTAGCTACACCCAGCGCTAAACTTGCCTCGAGCAACACGCAATACGAAAATCGAGTTGCAGTAACGAGTTACGCAACCTGAGTCCAAGTGTGGACGGGCCTTTAAGCCAAGAGGCTTTGGTTTTTCCTTAATTGACTGTTCAGATGCTGCCTTTTTTCTTAGGTCATTAATAGGCTGGTTATTTTTTTTCTTTGAATGTTTAGGACTTTTTTCTGATTAAACTATACATAAGCTGCCTTTTCTTTATTTGGCTATTCAAGAGGTGCCATTTTTACTAATAAAGAATACATTTATTTATTACGATTTTTTGTTTCTCGTCCAGAATGGAAAATAATGTGTGTGTGTGTGTGTGTGTGTTACTCAAAAAGACTCAGTAGTGAATCTAGTCAGTGTTGCCAACCGTAGGGACATGTCCCTAAACGAAGGAATTTTTATAATTTTTTAAGGGCGTAGGGACGTAGGGACGCCCAGGCAAAATTCTTAAAAACGTAGGAATTTTTGACAATCATCAACAATTATAATATGAAAATTAGCAAAAAAATATACAAATAAATAAAAATAAAAATAAATAGAACAAAATTGTTTTCTATACACAATGATAAAGTTTCTCCACAGTTTTCTTTTCTTCGATGAAAAAGAAAGAAAACCTACTGAAGCACGTAGCTACCTCAGACGCGTATTTAGAGTGCCATATTTATTTTGCCGTATTTAGGGATAGATCAGCTAACACATCAGACCATCAGCTGTTTTAATCGTTTGTGGGGATCAGTCACTCTACCTCCGTAGTTTGACTTCAGAAAATATTAGATAATGGAAAAAACTAGTGCAAGTAAACCTTAAAAATCTAGAAAGAAAAGAGGAGAACTCTCAAAAGAAGACAAGTCTCCAACAAGAAAACAACGCTTCAGATCTAAATGGTTGAATGTAAATTAGCGTCTTCATGTATCAACTTCAGGTTCATGGAAATACCTTAATTGTCTCCGTGCAGTTATAATACAATATTGTAGAATGATGAGCAGGTTCGCCATTTCCTTCATACTACAATATTGTACAATGATGAACAGGGTGTACACCATTATTACCATTTCCTTCATTATATATTATATTCACATGGTATTATTCACTTACGGTGCACCTACGGTACTTACGGTGCACTTACTACACAGCGTGTAGTAAGTGAAGAATATAAGGCAAGGTCAATGTTTAAATCGCTATATAATATAATATACATTTTATGATCATCATTAAGCTGGTCCCTAAAGTTGCACTTTATAAAAAACGTTATGTGCATTTCTTGTTTTAACATTTTGTATATTTCATGTATGGACAGGCGTGGGGATATTGACATTGTACGTAGGGAATTTTCATGGTTTCTGTAGGGATATTTGGACCAAAAATGAGTGTTTGAGTTGGCATCACTGAATCTAGTGATGAATCAGTACAGCGCGAGGCGTCAATTAGAGAGAACTGCAACTCCGAAATGCCAGTGGTCGCTGGTAGTTTTAACTCACAATTTGGTGAAAAGTTGGTCAACTTGAAAGAAAAATATGGGCTTATTCCACTGTACTTAAAACACACAAGTATAATATTAAGAACGATTTTCTTCTATATGTATATTGTATAGAAGCCTGATTCTGTAAAACATTGTATATAACCAAATAACCAAGTAGGTTATAGTTGAGGAGGCGAGGTAAATGCTACTCTATGATATTACATAGTCAATAACGAATGTTTAGAAGTTATCTATACCTAGGCAGTCATATTTTCCTGTTATTATTGTGTATCAATCAGATAGAAAGCCTGGAAGTGCAATGAGTCGACGCGTGAAGTGGCAATGTTTTGATTCAATCTCCCCGCCACAATCTCCCCGCCCACCACTCCCCGCCGCGGCACGTCGCCTCCACAATTATAACCTACATTGTCGCAGCAACAAGCCGATTTCGGCATTCTTTATTCTTCGTTTTTCCAAGGCATTGCTTATTGTATTTTGACAAACGTTTGCCAGACGCAGCAGTACTGTCTTAGAAAACAGTGTGAACATCGCCCAAATTTTACATGCCACAATATACATGTAAAAAATCTATTAAGCTTTGCTACTCGAGGCGAGTAATTTGCATTAAATTGCTATTATAGAACGTTCCATCGTAATGCATGTCATCCATATAATTAGTAGAACAACAGAAGAACTATATTTTTTGGTATTCAGATGCGGTGCATCAATATTTATCGCGAAATTAATTTATGAAAAATATTAGTCGCGGAGCCAAAACACAGTAGACCAACCTTTGAGTTAAAACTGCCAGCGACCACTGGCATTTCTCGAGTTGCAGTTCTCTCTAATTGGTTAACACTGGCAGACTGAGAAAACTTGAACTTATTGAGTTACTTAACTCCTCACCGACATTAAGGGATCGAACTGCTCTAAATTATAAATAAAAACTGAAGAAGGTGAATTAATGCTATGGAAGGAAATTGCTGATAAACTTTCTATAAACGTAGGTGAAACAGAATGTTAGTTCAAAGCCCTCAAAGTAGCTACAGTTCAGAAGGGAGCATTTGAGATTCAAACCATTGTAAAGAAGTTGAGCTTCCCCGAAGAAGTGTGCATGATCTTGTTATACTCGCTACTAAACCAGTATGAGTATATCGGGTATGGATAAACAAATGTCAAGGCGAATTATCTCCTTCACGGCATGGTTTATGTTCGAGGCAATTTTGACCCTCTAGATATTTTCACATCGGGACGTATCATATACCAACATAATCAGGAAAGCGTGTAGATTCAGGAACCGTGTTAAAAAAAATAGTACAATGAAAAATAGCTGAGCACTATGGAGTTGAAAAAAAATGTGAGAAAATGTTTATGCGCTACTTTATTTAGCCATTTTCTTATAATTGATATTATTGTTGAAGATTTATGCGAATATGATGCAGAATTTTCTCAGAAAGACGATGGTGGCCCCACTTTTTTTTCAGTATCAAATTGTGGTGTCAGAAAATTGGTCTGTGAAGCCAGATGGTCGCCGCGCTAGGCTGCGGGCGTCACTCATCACAATACAGCGGGATAAGGGACTCGCTCTCTAGGTATATAAATAACTCTGTGGTGTACTTATATTCACATTATTATGTAATAAGACGCAGAAGGTATACTTGAGAAAAGCAGTGATGGTGAGGAAAAATGTACAAATAATGTAACTGAAGAGTTAAATTGACCGAGAGTATCTACGGCCGAATAAATCAGACGCGAAAATCCCCGGCGGTGGGGTGAGCCAAGAGTTGGGAAGCTCTTCCCTGTACGAGAGAGAGGCTGGCAGAAATGAAGAAGAAATATCGTACATAGGGCTCGCTACTATGGCATCGGGAACACTCCTCTTGTATTGGGGTGAGCCAAGAGTTGGGAAGCTCTTCCCTGTACGCGAGGCTGGCAGAAATGAAGAAGAAACATCGTACATAGGGCTCGCTACTATGGCATCGGGAACACTCCTCTGGCGCATGCGCAGAGGAAGAAACTACCTTCCGGGTTAGCTCAACCTCCTCAGTCCTGGGTCGCTGACTCGCTACACCCAGCGCTAACCTTACCTCGAGCAACACGCAATACGAAAATCGAGTTGCAGTAACGAGTAGCGCAACCTGAGTAAAAGTGTGGGACGGGCCTTTAAGCCAAGAGGCTTTGGTTTTTCCTTAATTGACTGTTCAGATGCTGCCTTTTTTCTTAGGCAATTCATAGGCTGGTCATTTTTTTTCTTCATATATTCAGGATTTTTTTTCTGTTTAAACTACTATACGTATAGAACCATGCATAAATTAGCGTTAAATAAATAAATAAAATCATCAATCGGGTAATTTTCCCGATTGATGAGGTTCTTTATTTAGTTAACGCTAATTTATACATGGTGCTATATCATTTATCAGAAAACGAAATATATAAGTAAATAAATAACATCATCAATCGAGAAAATTACTCGATTGATGATTTTATTTATTTAACGCTAATTTATGCATGGTTCTAATTCATTTATCAGAAAATGAAATATATCAATGGAAAGGTAATAAAATTGCGCTTCTATTGATACCCTTCATGATAAAAGTTGACTCGCAAAGTTTTAAATGGCGAAGAGTTCAAGTTCATGCATATTTCTTCAGAGTCTCGTAATGGCATTTCTTTAGCGTGTTTTACTGTTTTTTATTTGATAATATTATAGAACAAACATTTACGAAGATTACAGTATATCATATATACTGATAAACCAATCTATATGATAGACCATAGACCACTATATCTCTTTGTCGGGCGGGCCGCAGGCCGCTATGTAGCTTGCAATTTCAAAACATTGTCGCGTGAACACTGAACAGTCCAGAGATATAGTGGTCTATGACTGGCCTTTAAGCCAAGAGGCTGTGGTTTTTCCTTAATTGGCTGTTCAGATGCTACCTTTTTTCTTAGGCATTTCATAGGCTGGGTTTTTTTTTCTTAGAATGTTTAGGTCTTTTTTTCTGCCTAAACTATACATAAGCTGCCTTTTCTTTATTTGGCTATTCAAAAGCTGCCATTTTTACTAATAGAGAATAAATATATTCATTACGATTTTTTTTTTAAACACATTAGTGTAACGTGTTTCGGGGCAGCAGTTAAAGTAATCGTCCAGACCCATTTTTTCTTTGCATAATTATGTTGAATGTTCACTCAAAATACCTAATCCACAAAAAAATATTAATTTCCACGCCTTATTTCCCTAGAAACATGACTTTTGTAAAAAGCGCGGGAAAACAACAGCCCCATTCCAGCCGTGGCGGGAAACTTGCTGGCGACGTCACACGAGTGAGCCTCCCAGCCCGGCCCTATACAAATACATGGAGACTCGGAGAAAAATGTAGTACTTGGGGAATTTTGGGTGTTTCTGATATTTTTTTTTTGCGATGTGGCATATACTTGCATCCTTCATGGATACAGCAAGAAAGCTGTGCCTTTGCAGAGAGCTTAGCACCCATTTCTGACCTATTTGACCATGATAATGTCTGTGCAGCGCCTGTCAGTGGCGGGTGAGAGGAGCGCGGCTAGACAATGTGCTTCACACCGCGCTCCTCTCACCCGCCACTGTCAGGCACTGCATAGACATTATCATGGTCAAATAGGTCGGAAATGGGTGCTAAGCTCTCTGCAAAGGCACAGCTTTCTTGCTGTACCCATGAAGGATGCAAGTATATGCCATATCGCAAAAAAAAAATATCAGAAACACCCAAAATTCCCCAAGTACTACATTTTTCTCCTTGTCTCCGTGTATTTGTATCAGGCAGGGCTGGGAGGCTCACTCGTGTGACGTTGCCGAGCCGTGGTGCGTCGTCTGCTGTCCGCCAGTTGTGTTTTGAGAGCTCGGGGAATTTGCAGATTTTGAATACGGATCATTTAAAAACGGGTGACTGGATGCAAAAAGTGACAACATATTGTTGATATACTCGATCATGGCTATATTTTGACTGCATTAAATCAGGAATGATGAAATGGTCTGGACGATTACTTTAAGCTGTAAAATAGTGCCACAAGCTCTGCCCTTCCCGCCATATTTGTTGTTATCTCTGACGTCACGGCAAGAAGCCGTGAGAAGCGAAAAAGTTGTTGCATCAACATAGTTCTATCAACTATCAACTATCAACTATCCCCTGAGGTATATGTTCAGCGACTGAAATGAAAGCCCATTTCAGTCCGTGAAGGGAGCCCTGACGCCCACACTCCCACGCTGGCTTTGATCTCAGTGCCTCTCTCTGCCACTCAATCAATCAATCATTGGGGGCATACGCCGGGGGGCGCGTCGCCTCGCCCACCCTACGACGCCACTCCCGGGGGTCACCACGCGCGAGTTCCCATGCAGGCTCCTTTCCCATACCAAGCAGCTCTCGACAAGAAACATCAACTTGCCCCAGCCACGAGCCTTGTGGGCGCCCCCTTGGCCTCCTCCACGCCGGATTGTCTCTTACAGATACAACCCGATGAGAAGGATCGGTTTCAGGGTAGCGTGCCACATGCCCATATAGCCGAAGTTGGCGCTGACGAACTATGCAGGTAATAGGCCTCGATTCAGTCTCACGGTGCAATCGCTGATTTGACACGTAATCATCCCAGCGATACCCCATGATTCTGCGAAGACACTTATTACCAAAGGCATTGATTCGTCTCTTCAAGTCACTATTTAGTGTCCATGTCTCACAACCATAGAGTAAGACAGGGATCACAAGCGATTTGAAGATCCGGATCTTTGTCCTGCACAGGTACCGACAACGCCAAATACTCCCGCTGAGCGAGTCCATAACACCGTGGGCTATGCCAATCCGCCGTAAGACTTCTTGACGTGACCCACCGTCATTATGGACTGCGCTACCAAGGTATGTAAAACTTTCCAAGATCTCAATGTCCTCGCCACACGCATGAACAGACTGTACTGCTTCATCTAGTAAGTCTCCAAACACCTGGACCTTGGTCTTGAGCCAGGAGACCTCAAGTCCCAAAAGCTTTGCCTCCTCGTGCAGCGCCTCGAGAGCCATCACCAGGACCTCCAGCGACTCAGCAAAGATTACTGCATCATCGGCAAAAACAAGATTAGTGATCTTGGTGTTGCCGACAGATGCTCCACAATCACTTTGATCTACAACCTTGTCCAATACCCAGTCCATACAAGCGTTGAAAAGTGATGGGGCAAGGACGCACCCTTGCCTCACTCCTGTATTCACAGGAAAGAAGCCGGATACACCTGCCCCACACTTCACAGCACTCTCAGTCCCAGAATACAGACCAGTTATCAAACCAATAGTCCCCTGCAGGAATCCCTCGAAGTCGCAGAAGATCCCAGAGTGACTCACGATGCACTGAGTCAAACGCCTTCTTGAGATCAACATAGGCTGCAAGCATCCCCTGTCGAAACTCACGTCGGCGTTCCACCAGGACACGAAGCGCTAGGATACAGTCCGTTGTTGACTTACCAGGCGTGAACCCAGACTGCTGAGGTCTCTGATGCTTCACCAGATGGCTGCGAATCCGTGTCAGCAATAGATGGGCAAGCACCTTGCCTGGTACGCTGAGCAGTGTAATACCGCGGTAATTGTTGCAGTCCTGACGGTCCCCTTTCCCTTTCCAGATAGGGACGACCAGCCCCCTTTTCCAGTCAGGAGGAATGGTACCTGATTGCCACACGGCAGTCAAGACAGCATGCAACCCGTGGATCATGGCCTCACCCCCAGCTTTGAGGAGCTCCGCACTGATATTACAAACACCAGCTGCCTTTCCACCCCTCAACTTTGCTACAGCCTCTCTGACTTCGTCAAGAGAGGGTGCGCTTTCGTCAATGGGAGGATCGGCATCCACTGCCTGTAACCCAGTGGTGTGAAGCTGCTCAGTTGGAGGGTCCACCGTGAACAACTGCCACTCTGTACACTCGGTACACAAATATTCCCTTAATAAACTTAACCTTGAAGGGCACTCATGACCTTAGATTAATATGCACGAGGAGTAAGTTACGTCTGATTTAAAGAAGGAAATACTTAATTGTCGCTTTCAACATGAAGATTAATTCCTGCTTACTTTATGGGAAGATCAATGAAACTGAGGTGGTCCTCGGATTTATGTGTATAAGAGATAGGAAGAGTCAATGTTTCATGTGCCAAATAAACAGCGTAGACTGTATATATTATGTTTTTACCACACACACACACACACACACACACACACACACACACACACACACACACACACACACACACACACACACACACACACACACACACACACACACACACACACACCTACTACTTTCCTATATCTCCTAACTTCCTATCTCTCCTCTATAAGCTTATCGCATTGCCTCCCTTCCACCCATTAATTTATCATCAGCAGCAGCCATTATCCTGCCCCCCATTAGCACAGGATGATGGGAAGACTAAAGAAAGAACAGATGGCACTTCTCAAACGTTTTTCTTCTCTGTATTTGTGTTCGTCCTCAGAGCGAAGGAGGGAAGGAAAAAGGAGATGCGGAGTAGAGGAGCTTGGGAGTAATATAGGAATAAAAGAAGGAAAATAGATAGGGAGGGAAAGGACGAGAGGAAGGTTATACAAAAGAGATGGGATGGTAATTGGTCTTCCTCTCCATCATTCTTTTGTATCTCTTCCCTCCCTCTCACCTCAGATCTTTCCCTTACTCTTTCCCTTCTTCTTTCATCTCTCTTCAGTAACGGTTGTTTTATCTTCCATCACTGTTTTTTTTTTAAGTTTTTTTTTCGTGTTCCTCGCACACACCTCAGCCATCCTCCTCCAGTTTCTTTCTTTTCTCTTGTCGAGTATTTTTATTTCCTCCCACGTGTATTTTTGCGACTTTGTTCTTCCTCTCAATATCGTCCGCGTTTTTTCCCTCCTCGTGTTAAGTATTACTTCTCTCTCTCTCTCTCTCCCCTCTCTCTCTCTCTCTCTCTCTCTCTCTCTCTCTCTCTCTCTCTCTCTCTCTCCCCCCCCCCCCTGTCGTGTTTTTGTCCTCATTTTCGTCCTTATCGTCGTCGTTTTTTGTTGTCCTTTATCTCCTCCTTCCTCCTCTTAAAACTTAACTTTCCTTTATCCTTGCGAGTTTCCGTGTTTGCTCTCACTTAGAACTTTACTTCACTCCAGTGTTTTCTCCTCTCTTTTTTTCTCCCTTCCCCCTCCCCCAGCTTTTCCCGCCCTCATCCTTTTCCTTCCCTTCCCTTTTCTCCTTCATTAGGTCCCGCACGTCTGCCTGACTGCATCCTATTACCCTTATCTCTTCGCCCTATCGCAGCCACAAGAGTTTTTTCAATGTCATCCTTAATCTTATTTTACCTTCCCAGTATACTTTTCGTATTTCCCTCCATCATACATATTTTTTTTTCATCTGTCGATCGTAATTATGTTCTGCCTCGCCTATCCTTTCTATTTTTTAGAATTGTTCTTTATCGACCTGCTACTTCTTTTTCCCTTTTTTTCTTGTTCTTCTTTATTATTCTTTCATTTGTAGTTGTCTTCGTCTGCCTTTTTCCTCCTCCTCCTCCTGATCTTCCTGCCTTGTCTCAAAGAAAATAGACCTCTTTCTCCCACTCTTCCTTTTCTTACTTCTCTCTCTCTCTCTCTCTCTCTCTCTCTCTCTCTCTCTCTCTCTCTCTCTCTCTCTCTCTCTCTCTCTCTCTCTCTCTCTCTCTCTTTTAATTTTTCTTCTATCAACCTTTCAATCAGCATTTCTCATCACCATAGTGGCTATGTTAAAGTAGTTATACCTCTTATTGCCTCTTACCGTGCAAAAAAAAACAAAGTGGAGAAAACCTAAGCTAGCCACCAAAATGTCTAAAAAATTCAGATTGTGTACCTTATCTTCAGTAAATATCATATAAATCCTTCAGATATAATGAGAGCTTGAAGTCAGCTGAACATTGGATGAAACAACACAAGAACATCCTTTCCTTCTTAGTTTGCATATGTTTATATTCAGCTAGTATTTCTCAACGCAAGTATATTGTAATTACACTCAGCGGGTTTAGATTAAGACTGTGAAGTATGAAATCGTACATGAATTTAATCTGTGTAGAATATTGAGCTTAAAAAAAGATATATCATGCATTTTATATGACCATATCTCAATCTTATTTCTTCCTTTCTAGACTCATCGCGGGTGTGCATTGGTCGTGTCTCCCCTACCGTGCCTTCAAGACGCCTCATTAAAAACAGGTGAGTAATACCTGGACCTTGTGTGTGTACAAGCGGCATAAACATGCACTGCTACGCCCTTGAGTGTTTGTGCCACGAACATAAACACATCCGATGCGTGGCTCTGAAGGGCGGCGCCGACGTCTTTGTTTGATAAGACGGCGGCACAACATGCCCTAAAGCCCTGCCTTGCCTTCATTCCTTCCTTTCCTTCATTCCTTTCTATTAAGCTTTATATAGTATGTATTTATCCATTTTCTTGCTTCTTCCTTCCCTCTCTCTTTCCTTCCTGCCTACCCATTCCTTCCTTTATTCTTTCTTTCTCCTTGCCGTCTTTCCTTCCCTCCCTCTCTCATGCTCTCGTTTATTCATTCCTTATTTCCATTTTCTCCCCTTCCTTTCTTTCCTACCTACTTCCGGCCTTCCTGTTTTCCATCCTGCTGTTCTCATAGTTTTCTCCTCCATTCAGTATCCTGTCCTGCCTTTACCTCTCTCCTCACCTCTCAATCATCCTCAGCCGCTACAGCCTATCCCCTACTCGCCTTGTTCTGCCACTCTAGTCCTGCTCCACTCAACGCTTCATGGTTTATCTATTGTTTTTTTGTTTGCTTCTTTTCATGGTCTTCTTCCTTCCCAGGCACGTTTCTCCTGATAGACTCCTTCCCTTTGCTACGAGGGATTTGTGTTAGTCCTATCATAAATTGAAAGCATTACATCCCACGCTACTCCGTGTTTACAAATAATTGTGGACGTAAAATGTTCAGGAGTAGCATTAATACGTACATGTCCTTTGATGTATTAATTCAAGTTTTCGCCGTCCCTTCTACTGCTCACCATCTTCGACCTTCACGACTGACAGCTGATGCTAAAGGTTCCCAGTCAGATCCTGGTGCACCTAACCTTGTACGTCACTCATGCCAACCGCCCGCCTGCGCCTCCATGCTTGCCACAAGTATAGATCAGCCTCGTCTGCATGTTGTGTCTCCCCTTCTCACTCTGATATTATTTCAGTCATAACGTCATTGAACGCAGCTGCTTCAGAATACCCGGAATATCATTTAACTGATCGTGACAAATTAATTCCTAGTCGTTTGGTATTTCAGTGTGATGAGGTTGGAGAGATATATCGTCCGTAGCTTGATGATAAAATATAGTCTGGGAAATAGAGGTGACGTAAATATACTAATATGCTAGAATGTAATAATTGAAAGTAATTGTTTAGGTTATTGCCTGGAAGTAAACAGGCTACAAGTTGTTCACGTTTGTATTATCCTCACAACTGATAAAGATTGGGATTTGCAACGTGAATGGATTGGCACAGATAACAGATGGAGATGGTGGGTTGCATGGCCCGTTAGCGGGTAGCTTTTATTTGTTGGAGACATTTTTCGAGATTTTAGAGTGTTCGACTGATGATGATGATGATGAGTACAGTAATAATATTGATGATAATGATATTTTTTTATACATAATGATATGATGCGTCGATTTCCATGCTACCTTTAATTTTGATATCATATTACCTCCGCCGAGGAGGATATGTGATCGGTTCGGTTTGTGTGTCTGTTTATATATTAGCAGCATTACGCAAAACGTAACAGACAGACTTCCATGACAATTTTACCAAAGGTGGAGCTTAGCCCAATGTATAAGTTATTCTACATTAGAGTCAATCCGAATACGAGACTTTTCACTGAAAATGGGGGCGGTTACTGTCCCCCTTGAGCAAGTGGATGAGGTATTTGGGGTGTGTGAGGTCCCAGCATTACCCTAAAATAGGTCATATTGAGCTCCAAGCTCGCTTCGATAGGGTGAAAAGGGAGTCAAGAGAACCAATTTTTTCTAATAGGTGTGTTGGAGAGAAAGTGTAGGTGTTATTTTGAGGGATGAGCTGTGGGGAAGCGTGAAAGAACAACTCAAGATTGATGTTGATGGAACTAAGAATCAACAAAGGGAGATGATTGTTGTAGTTATCGTTAATGAAGGCTGGGGTCATTGAGGACGTCGTGAATCTCGATTATGTAGTCTTTCTTGCTGTGGGTGTCTTATTGAATGGGATTTTTTTGTTTACTGGCCTGGAAACTTGTAGGTACTACTTATATTATTCCTTTTATATTGGTTTCGTGACACTGTTGAAGAATTTGTCCAACCCCTATGTCACTACTCGCAATTTTCATGAAAGTATTAATTGTAAGCACCCAGATGTAGACAGAGAATTTAGGGTTGGCAACTTCACTGTACGGAAGACGAAGAACGTGTTCTCTTCGATCCCAATCGACCAGGCGCATGAACAAAATAACACATGCATCAAAGGAGATGGTGGAGCAGTCGGCCTCACTGACAACACAACTGCCCTGCGGCGTTGGATGATTGCCAAGCCATAAATTGCCAGGGCCATAGAAGAGTTCCAAGATGGCCATCAACACTGGGGGAGGTGAGAGGACACATGGCATTATGACCAGACACCAAGTGTGCAGACCTCTTTCGCCAAGGATGTCCGCGCCCTTGTCAGCGTCATGGAAGAGCTTGGCAACCCCTTTGTGGAAGAGAGCATGGATCTGGTTGTCCTTGATACTAAGGAAATTGCAGATCCTGCTGCAGTTGAAACTGTCAGGAATGTGAAGAAGATTGGCCAAAAGCAGTTCCAGGCTTTCACCAGAAACTGCCTAGTGGAAAGGACGAAGCCAATTAATGATGCAATTCGTCGGAACAAGCTGAAGGTGTTCAGCACTTCCACCCCGAGAAGTGTGAGCAAAGGGAAACAGCAGCTGGCCTCTCTCAGGAACGACGTGGCACTTTTCTCACGGCTCTACATTGGTTGCCAGACGAGGGATGGAAACCTTGAAGAGTTCTTTCGTCATGAGAATCAAGCGTGTCCTCCAGCTTTCTCCGATGGAGAAAGTCTCCGTCTAGGTACGAAGAGTGATCTCCTCAAATGCTTTGAAGAGTTCTCCAATGCCAAATCAGAGGCTCCTGATACCACCTGCCTAGTTTTTGATGGGGCAGTCATTGTCCAGATGCTGAAGCCTTCGGTAGCCAAGAACTTTGATGACTATGCCCAGGATGTCTTCATACCGTACCTGTCAACAAAGCTTCAGACTGTGTCACGCCTGGACCTTGTCTGGGACCGCTACATTGCTGATTCACTGAAAGGCAGTGCAAGATCAAAGTGTGGAAAAGGAGTGCGTAGACGCGTGGTTGGAGCAGCAGTTTTACCTGGAAACTGGCAGAACTTCCTCCGAGTGGACACCAACAAGACCGAGCTGTTCAAGTTCCTATCAGAAGCTATCTTCAAGTGGTTTGACCAGGATGACAAGCAGCTGGTTATCACTGATGGAGATGCAGTCCTGAGCAAGCCACCGCTGCAAGACCTGGCCTTGCTCGCCCCATGCAACCACGAAGAAGCTGACACTCGAATGTTGTTGCATACATCCCATGCAGCCAACCATGGTCACCACAAGATACTGCTCAAGACAGTTTACACCGATGTCGTGGTGTTGGCTTTATCAGTGGCCCAGGGACTGCAACCAGAAGATGAACTGTGGCTAGCATTTGGCACTGGGAAGAGTTTTCGGTACCTGGCAGCCCACGAAATAGCAGCTGGCCTAGGACCAGAGAAGGCACAGGCACTCCCTATGTTAAACGCTCTGACTGGGTGTGACACTGTATCTAGCTTTGCTGGACATGGTAAGAAGACTGCCTGGACAATCTGGACCGTTCTGCCAGCACTTACAGACGCACTGCTGAAGCTATCCTCTGCACCAAGTGGCACACCAGACGATGTCATGCACACCATCGAGAGGTTCGTCATATTGCTCTATGACAGAACCAGCACATGCAAGGACATTGACAAGGCCCGGAAGAAACTCTTCGCGAAGAAGAACAACGTGCAGCTGATCCCGCCAACCAAGGCAGCCCTGGAGGAGCATGTGAAGAGGGCGGCCTACCAAGGAGGCCATGTGTGGGGTCAAGCACTGCTACCAACGCCAGAGCTGCCTCCTCCATCCAGCTGGGGCTGGGTCAAGAATGACGAGGGGGTATACGAGCCACACTGGACGAAGCTACCCGAAGCAGCCCACACCTGCTATGAGCTAGTATCGTGCAAGTGCAAGAAGAGCTGTCTGAAGCGTTGCAAGTGCAAAAAGGCCGCACTTGAATGCACAGCTTTGTGGGTATTCATCTCGTTGTATTTTACAGGGCCTGAGCAACGCTCGTATGGCCCCGTCTCCATATTAACATTTTTATCATTCATCCTTAGTGGTTAGTGTAGGCCAAAGCCACCACCCCGGGAGGGGGGTCACAAACCCCCGGCTGACACCTGGTACCCATTTACTGCTGGGTGGACAGGGGCTGGGGTTTTAAGGAAACAGCCCATATGTTTCCGCTCCGCCCGGGGATCGAACCCGGGACTTCTCGGTTGTGAACCGAGCGTGCTAACCACTACACTACGGAGTACCCCTGTGTGTGTGAGGGAGAGTGCTCACAAAATTGAGTGGCGGCCATTTTGATTGAGTGGCGGCCATTTTGATTATGAGTGGCGTCCATTTTGATTATGTTTTTCTTAATTCAGCTTTTAATAAAAGTTCAGACCAATGTTTAGTGTTATCCTTTGAACGACTGGTACACTATAAGGGAGAATGTAAAATTATAGTAACCGCTAGCGGCCATTTTGAAAAATGGCTGCCACAGCCATCAGGGAGTGAATTTGAGGTGGCCCAATATCCAAATCTGTGCATAATAGGAGAGTCTACTTACTAGTGTGCCAAATTTGGTACTTTCCTCACAAAATGCACAATTGTTATGCTAAGTTGCCCCACTATATAGAATAGTACAGCATTGATATCTTCCTCATCGCCACACACCAAGTAATGCTACAATACTCTCCAGAACCACACGATCATATTGAATTATATTGTCTTATTAATTAGGATCTCCATATGATTGAGTTTTGTGTATTTATCTTCTACTTAGCACGGGATAATTTAGGAAAGTCAAGCGCATTCGTTTGTTAGAGATAAGGTGCAAAACCCATTTCGTTTTTTCTTTATAATTATTCTTCCTTGAGGAAGGCATCTTTACCAATTTGTTCGTGTAATCAATTATCAATCTTATGAAACTGTCTTGCACATAAATTGCTTCCTTCCATTGATGTTTATATAACAGGCAGGTTTTTTTTTATTGATATAAAATATCAATAATAAATATCGCTTTGTCCTAAAATTGTTGTTGTTGTTTTCTAGTTTTGCCAATAATAATGCTACAGAGTATAAGGAAAAAGTAGTATTGAGAACATGTGGTACAAAGGATACGAACCCAACTGAACTATTGAGCGGCGATTTTTTTTTCTTACATAATCAAAACCTCTGCCATGTTACCTCATGTATTTATGGCCTTAACGCGCATTGACAGTTTGAAACATGGAGGGCTAATAATGTGCAGGAGAAGAAAGAGGAAGTGGAGAAGGAGTATGAGGATGAAGAGTAGGAGGAGAAGAGGTCAAGGTTAAGATGTGACAACCAATTACCTGTGAGGATTACCAGGAGGCGAACCGACGTTTCCAATTATACTGTCACAACCACGCTCTGCCAATTTATCAGGGTAATATAGAGCGGCGTGGGGAGATTGTGTGTGTGTGTGTGTGTGTTTGTGTGGTAGCAGCTTGTAACTTTAGAAAATAAGTGCAAAAAACAGTAATGTGAATCGATGAAAATAGGTGCATGATTTTTGAAACCATATTCATGTGTCCGTTTGCTACTTTGTTGTATATTTATTTGATTTATGTACATGAAGAACAGGTCATTGCATTCTAAAGGAAGCTGATATGACGAAAGAGAGCGAGAGAGGGGGGTCAAAGTGCACTTTTTAAATTTAATTTCTTTGTTTTACTTATTTTCCCTCTCGCTTGAGGTATTATTGTGAGTGGAACTATTTCATGCTGTTTATGATCATACTTTTTCCTCATTCGTGTCCATTTTTGCATGAGTGCAAAAAGGAACCGGATCGCTATTTGATAGAATATAAGACTTAATTGAATTCATAGACGGAAGATGTCTTCCATTTTTCGTTGAGATTCATATATCCCTTTTCAGCCGTATACGATCTCGCAATTTCCATTCGTGGGTCGTTGTCGGAGGGAAGTGTAGGTAAACGTCTGAGTACAGGATGGAAGATCTAGTCCATTTCATCCAGGGATATGTATGCATCACTATATATTTATATGTATATATCAGGAATATGTTTGTATTACAGGAACTACCACGTGTAGGTCTCGCGGCCTCTTGTAGCTTCCTCATTTTCTTGTAGTTACGACCCACTTGAACGAAATATATGGTAATGGCTTTTAAAGCTGCTGCCATTCCCACTGTTCCGTTTTCTTAGCGATGGTGGCAAAGGTAAACATATTCAAGCATTATCAATAAGGGTTAGGATGTTATTGGTTAAAAATATATTTTTTGTTTACTTATTTTTATTGATGGTGTTTTATTATAATTTTTTTAACAAAAGGGCTAAAGGCCTGCTCAAAGTAGCTCAAAGAGTTAATAACAAGTATGATAACCTATATTGGTACATATATATCACAAAATTCATGCCGCTACATATCAAATGTTGTGGTTTGATATAAATCAGCTTGGCTGGGCTGTTGAGTTAGGTCCTTAGGATGTGGAAGGCAAGAAGACAGAGAAAATCTTTATATAGGTAATGATCGATTGAATGGCATAGCGGGGTAGATTACGACGGAAGTTAGAAAAGGACTACTCGTTTTTATGGAGTGTGGCGAGCAGGATGCGTAGGTCGAGGGGGACAGAGATTCCGGACGTTGTTGTTGGAATAGTTGTCGCACTTCACGGTAAGGGAGAACAGGTAAGGCGACTTCCGTCTTGATGCTACCACTAGAAGCCTCCCCAAATCAATGACAGGTTGCCCAATTTGATGAGTTGCCCAATGACAGGTTGTTAAATGGATTAGTCCCTCGGTGGTGCGAAGGACCATAAGACGTCATCTGTGGTCGATGGTTAACCAGCCGTAAAGGAAAAGTTGCCTGGTCATTAGCGTCCTGTACAATAAGAAAAAATATAGTTTTACCACCGAAGAGAGTTGTTACACTAAAAAGCTAAAGAAAAAACACAAGAAATAATAGTTTTATGGAGTGCATAAAAAGAAAAAGTTTTCTGAAGAAAAGCTACAAAAACAGATACAGCAGAAAACCACAACCACAATCGTCCTCCACTTTCAGCAATAATAGCCTCAGCAGTCCCTTCACCAAGCCTTCCATTAGTTATCTCTCCTCACTAATTTTGAGGAAACCTTGTTTGTCATACTCTAGCCCTGACTTGACCTGGGCGAGGACAAATTAGAGATTGCGAGCACCCACCCATTCACTCACCCATTACCCATCACCCCCCACTCATTCACTCACCCATTACCCATCACCACACACCCATTCACTCACCCATTACCCATCACCACACACCCATTCACTCACCCATTACCCATCACCACCCATCTATTCCCTCACCCATCACCCATCACCCCTCACCCATCACCCCACACCCATTACCCATTACCCCACCCATTCACTCATCTATTATTACCCATCACCCTACATCAAGGTTTCCTCAATTCTCGGAACCCACTTTTTTTCTTCACAGTTCTCGCTAATAGGCTGCTAAAAAAAAGAAAAAAAAAGTGATCGGATCATCCTATAAGTGGGCTTAAAACCTTCCCCTGGTCAACCTGATTCCAAAACTGTGACATATGATGGGATTCCGCCACAGGGGGCGGCACCTATCGCGGACAGACAGACACACACACACACACACACACACACACACACACACACACACACACACACACACACACACACACACACACACACACACACTTTCGCTTATATTATTATAGATTATCACAAGAATAATTTGCGGTCTTGTAACTATTTATACTATTTTAAGTATAATAAGTAATTCAATAAAGTTTACTCGCTTAATATTTATCTCCGCCAACGAAGTTGGAGGGAGGTTATGTTTTCACCCCGATCTGTCTGTCTGCTTGTTTGTTTGTTTGTTTGTGTACAGGATTTCTCAAAAAGTTACGAATATATTTGGACCAAACTTGGTATACCAAGTCTATTTAGTATAAGGAAGAACTTCTTTGATTTTGGATGAAATCGAATCACAACTGTTGCCATGGCAACCAATTGATGAAATATTTAGTGTACAGGATTTCTCGAAAAGTTACGAATAGATTTGGACCAAACTTGGTATACCAAGTCTATTTGGTATAAGGAAGAACTGATTTAATTTTGGATGAAATCGAATCCCAACTGTTGCCATGGCAACCAATTGATGAAATATTCGGGCGGAGGTATGCGCTCTACTGAGTGCCCCCCCCCCCCCCCTAGTTAGTGGATGTCATGCCTCGTACTGCCACCCTAAAAGTCACCCTAACCTCCTGGGCAGTGGTTTTGATCCGGGTACTTATCCATGGATAGCGAGCCTGGAGTCTTGTACTGGAGTCCCGGCTGAGTATTTATGGTGCCTCTGTAATGCACAAATATTACCGGAACCACTACGCCAAGAGGTATTAAAAACAAGAGTAACTAGGGGGGGGGGGGGCACTCAGTAGAGCGCATACCTCCGCCCGAATATTTCATCAATTGGTTGCATGATATATATATATATATATATATATATATATATATATATATATATATATATATATATATATATATATATATATATATGCACTCAGTATGAGCGCATACCTCCGGCCGAATATTTCATCAATTGGTTGCCATGGCAACAGTTGTCAATAGATTTCATCCAAAATTAAATTAGTTCTTCCTTATACCAAATAGACTTGGCATACCGAGTTTGGTCCAAATCTATGCGTAACTTTTCGAGAAATCCTGTACACTAACAAACTGACAGACAGACAGACAGATCGGGGTGAAAACATAACCCCTCCAACTTCGTTGGCGGAGGTAATTAAAAACAGAAGAAAAAACATACATATAACTGATTGTGCCCAACGAACTTATATACTACAGCATACTCGTCAACAAGACATGCGAGTGGTGCAATGCACATAAATACCGCCTTAACCGACTAGGCCAAGAGGTATATACCACTTGGCTTAGTGGTTCTGGTGGTATTTATGTGCATTACACCACTCGCATGTCTTGTTGACGAGTATGCTGTAGTATATAAGTTCGTTGGGCACAATCAGTTATATGTATGTTTTTTCTTCTGTTTTTAATTCCTCGACGGTCATCTAGTAACTACTGCCCTTCCTTCTCGCTACGGTGACCTTGATTTCTTGAGCGAGTCAAAACCAAATGGTCGAAACATATAAATGAACTGAACAAAACATCCTTTACCCTTACTTCATTAATGACAACTCCTCTGTTGTGATTGAAAGTTATATGTAATCATTAGTTACTTACTATATATAGAAAACCCGTATCACGCACAAATAGTTACATTATGCGCCTTTTCTCAACAACTGGTTCGAGTTGATTCGTAGCTTCAACTCTGTGTTACCAGTCTCTCCCTTGTGGTAAAGTTCATCTGACGGAATGTAGATGGCGTTATATTTCGGTGGGGTGGAATATTGCCAATGGAATATAAAGAAAAGGAAGGAAGGGAAATCGAAGGGATAGATTAAAAAAAAGTCAAAGAAAAGAAAGATAAAGGAGGGAAAGGGAAGGATAGAAAAGGGTGGTGAAAATATTTGATGGGTAAAGAAAGGTACGGGAAGGATGTCGAGGAGAAGAAAAGGGAAGAATTTAAGAAAGGAGTAAAGGAAGAGAAGAATAAGGAAAGGAAAAGCAATGATAATTTAAATAGTAATTAGAGAAGAAATAGGAAGAGGAAAGAATGATTAATGAAGTGAAAGGAGTATAGTGGAAGATAGGGTGAAAATTCCCACCGACGATCACACCACAAGCACACACACTACTAATTAAGTATCTCATGCAACCCACTGCCTCCCTCCTTTATCCTTATTTCCCAAGGTCTCAGAAGAAAAATAAGAAAATGCTTCAAATAAATGTTTCGAGTACGTGAGAAAGATAATAATGATTGTCTCTTACGAAAATTGAGGCCTATCCATGAGGAGGAGGAGGAGGGATAGGGGGGCACAGATTAAAGGCAAACATTGAACAAACATAAAACTAGAGGAGGCCGAGGCTTTTCTCCATGCTATCGTGGCGTTAACCTTCCTGTTGCTGTCAGAGGAACGCAATATAACATAACAGAACACAGCAGAGGCAGCCACGTGTGTGTGTGTGTGTGTTTGTGTATTCATCTAGTTGTAATTTACAAGGCCTGAGCTACTCTCGTATGGCCCCGTCTCCATTGCTTCATTTTATCATTCATCCATAGTGCTTAGTGTTGGCCGAAGCCACCACCCGGGGTGGTGCTGCCTGGCTGCCTGTGGTCCGCCTTCTTAACCCTGAGAAGGTTGATGCCGTAAAATCAAGACTGTTGTTCTTGAGGTCACGGAGCCGGTCTTGGATACCTCAAAAGGCAGCAGCCCAGATGAAGACGAAGAGGAGGATTTTTTTCAAGGTGAAACTTATTGGTTTTATCGAGATCTATTGCATCTTCAGTTCAGTTGTGACAGTTCATTACTCCAAGTCATTATATTATCAAACCTGAGCGTCATGCTGATAAATTATTGTAATATTTATTAATTAAGTGCAATAATATATATACAAAAATCTAAGCACTTCTTACTTCTAAATAACAATATTTTTTTTTCTTCTGACTCCGATTATTAATTTTGTTTATATATATATATATATATATATATTACAAATTTATCTATTATTTCCAGGTTTTGAGGAGCCCAGGACCCACAGCTACAGAGGACACCAACTCTACCTTTCGGAGGAGGCGGTAGCAGAATGGTTAGCGACTCCGAGTGACGTTCTCGGTGACCCGAGTTCAATCCACAATGATAACTTAAATCCACTTAAAATCTTTCTGCACCGTCGAGTGGCCTAAGAAAATCCACATGCTGCCCATTAACTCTACCTTCGATAGCGTGTGGATCGGAGGACACAGGGGGGCGGCATGAGCCTCTAATCACAGGCGTCACTATAAATATAATATCTGGGCCACCACGGTCGAGGGCCAACCATCACAGTCTTCGAGTGAACCTCCAGGGCCTACTAACCCACCTCTGGAGGTCACTGCCTACAGGCGCTATATGTACAGATGTAAAAAGCAAAAAACAAAAAATAAAGAAACCCACCTCTAACAAGATGGGGAAACTGCTTGAGAGTTGGTGTTCAGAGAAGCAGAGGAAGAAGTTGCTAGAGCAGGCCATGTTTCCCGCCCTTTCCCGTGCCACCTGGGTAGATGTGTTTGTTATGTACAACAGGGCCATACCCAGCTATGCAGCTGTGGAGAGACTGTTCTCCCAGGGGTCGGACATCATGAAGGCCAAGAGATCGTCTGACCTCCGATAAGTTTGAGAGATTGGTCTTCATGAAGGGGAACATGGACTGCTCAATATGGAATTATCACCAGAGGACTCTGAATGAGGAGTCTGAGGTTTAGGGCCTGATATCATATAAATGGAAAAAAAATGGAGATTAGTGTACTTATACTAATTATTATCCCTTAGTGTGCACTTAAGTTGATATATTGAGTGAGTGGTCACAATGAGGGGAAGGTAAAATGTGAGCTATAATATATGTGGGGCACTGAGGGGTAAGTATGAAAAAAATACTAATAAATATATCAATAATTATTGACATAAGTGATTTAGTAAATAATATATAAATTTACTACCACAAAGTGCTTTACCTCTATTTTTGCAATAAATGCAAAGAAAATATCACATTATTAGTTTGCGGACTTTGCAGTTGCGGAAGTGGATTTTCGTTTGCGGTGCCCACCTCTGGTGTGTGTGTGTGTGTGTGTGTGTGTGTGTGTGTGTGTGTGTGTGTGTGTGTGTGTGTGTGTGTGTGTGTGTGTGTTATTCACCAATGGGCTTGTCCACACGAGTCGGACTCGCAATCGCCAGTTTCAACCTCCAAGGAAGGATACCTAGATTACAGAGGGTAGCGTCAACTCGTTTTATGGACGCCATGTAGGCTCCTTTCGCCGCACTTATCACCCTATGCTCTCTCTCTCTCTCTCCTCTCTCTCTCTCTCTCCTCTCTCTTCTCTCTCTCTCTCTCTCTCTCTCTCTCTCTCTCTCTCTCTCTCTCTCTCTCTCTCTCTCTCTCTCTCTCTCTCTCTCTCTCTCTCTCTCTCTCTAAGTATATAGTATAATACTAGTGATGGATCGAGTGGTCGGTTTTTCACAACTGCGGTTGCGGTTGTGTTTGCGGTTGTCGAATTTTCTACAACCGTGGTTGCGGTTGCGGGTATCACTTATAATAACCGCAGTTGCGTTTGCAGTTTTCGTTTTATTGATAAAAACACAAGTATAATTGCCATTGCAGAGGTTCTCCCGAACAACAACTTATAGGGGGAATACCCTAAACTTTCTTGCAGACTTTCCCTGATAGCAAATAAAAGCCAATCTATGCTTTCATCCCAGTCCCTGCTACTTTCGCGGCAATACTATTTTAGCATAGTCTTAATAGTTTGATAGCATCTTTCTAAACAACCTTGTGGATGGGGCCTATAAGCAGAGGAAGTCACATGATGTACACCAAGATCTTTGATGACTTGCTCGAGCAGGTGGCTAGTAAAATTAGTACCCCTATTAGTTTGTACGACATTAGGAATCCCCACAGTAGTAAAAAAATGAAGCAATTGTTTTACAATGGTTTTGGCCGAAATATTATTTATAGGAATAGCTTCTGGATATCTAGTAATGGGGTCCATTATTGTTAACATATACTCGTTGCCCTTTTTTGTCTTAGGCAGCGGACCTACACAGTCAATCACCACTTTCTCGAATGGCTCTGACGTCACAGGAATTGGTTTGATGGGAGCTAAAGGGATTACTTGATTTGGATTTCCCACAACTTGGCACACATGACATGATTTTACATACTCCGATACATCCTTCTTTACACCAGGCCAATAGAAATGGGACAACACCTTGGCGAGAGTTTTCTTTACACCCAGATGTCCAGCCTGTCCGTCATGAGCAAGTTGAATTATGATTTTACGTGTGGACTGAGGTACAATTACTTGGTGTGTTTCGGCCCAAGTGTCGGTGTCTGTGAATTGTGGTAGTCTGTAAGCCCTCATCAATACCCCATCCTGATAATAGTAACAGGGTGTCTTACTTATCTTCTCATCTGACACCGAATGCCTGCCAGACGTTAAGGATGAATCTGACTGTTGTGCTTTTATGAGGACTTCTTTTGAAATCACTGCATCATATAAATTTTCTGAGGGTCCAGAGGTGTTTTGGGGGGATGAAATTTTACCATGAGCGGCTTGAGCCCTTGTTACTACACAAATAGGAAAAACATCAGGATCCTCTTTTTCTTCTAACAGTAGAATGATGGGATTGTTAACTACTTTAGGTGTTGGGACAACTTGAGAGCCTGCAATGTCATTTCCCAATAACAAGTGAGCATCAGAAATAGGGAAAGGCTCTTAGCAATTGCTAGTTCGACTTTACCCGAAAAAATGGGAGATTTCAGGTGTACTTTAGCTAACGGGTAAGATGCCTGGGAGTTCAAACTAGCGAGAACGACATGTTCTCCTGTATAAGCTTTGGCGATGTTGGGAATAGTCTTTATATTCAGCACGGACTTTGCAGACCCCGTATCACGGAAAATCGTGATAGGGTATGAGAGAGACTGGTGTAAGAGCCACTTTCCCTTGTGTCTTAAAAGGGGAAAATAACTGTGTTTTCATGTTCAGTATTGGTGGTAGTAACAGATTTTGTTTGTGTTTGGCTCGGATCTTTCTTGGCTGTTTGACACTTTGGGTAGTTACAATTCTGAATTGTAACTACCCAACTTTAACTACCCAACAACAGAGACTTTGCAGTAACTGCAAAAAAGCTCAGACTCGGGATAGTTTTTACCAGTTCCTGTCCTCTGCTTATTAGACCTTTTCTCCCAGTAACCTTCAGAGGATGATTTTACATTCTGTTTATAACCACGATTCCCGAGATTGAGTGATTGAATTAAAAGGTTATGGGGATCAGACAAACCTGCTGCAATCCTCAAGTCTTTCTCCCTCTGTTCTTCTATATGTCTTAGGATGAAGAATGGCAACCTCGACTTGAACTGCTCCAGAACCATTATATTAATGAGATCTCCCATGGTCTTTGTCTCCGTGGCTTCGATTCGAGCCACTTTTTGAATGTTCGAAGAAGTTCTTGAGCAAATTCTGAGTATGTTTGGGTAAAGCCCTTCTTGAGATTCCTAAATTGCTGCCTATAACCATCCGGGGTAATTGTGTAAGCATCAAGAATACACTTTTTTACCCTGTCATAATCGTCCGGCTGGTCCAAAGAAGTGAAAACTTTATGAGCTTTACCGGTGAGTTTGGGTACTAGGATGGTAATACAATACTCCTGAGGTCACTCGTGTTTCCCTGCCATGCGCTCAAAAGTCCTAAAGTAGCTATCGACATCATCTTCAACGCAGGAAGGCAAAAGTGACGTTGCCTCTCCTGGTCTAAATTTTGCTGCTACTCGTGCTACATTGATTTGACTTTGATTTGCTGAGCTTTGCAAACGTATCATCTCCAGTTCGGCCTGAATTTTTCTCTCCTCCGCCGCTAATTCGGCCATCCTGATTTCTTGCTGTATTTGCATTTGTCTCTCCTCTCTTTCTCTTTTTCTTTCTTCTCTTCGATCTTCTCTTTCTCCTTCTGCTATTTTAAGTTGATATTCTAATTTGAGCTTTTCTAGCTGAAGCGACTTTTTTGCCTCAAGTGTTTAATCAGATGGCTGAGGGCCTGATTTCATGCTCTCATTAGGAGGGCTCAGTGAAAAGCCAACTGGGGTTAATGCCATCGGGGCCTGTTCGGTCAAGACTGGTTTCCACTAATCTTTCAACTACGGTATTTTTCATTACCTCCTTACGCATATTCTATGAGAGTGAAATACCATAGTGCTCTGCTATTATGAGCCAATCTGCCTTCCTAATATTTTGAAGTTGTTCGTAGTTAGGATTCTCAACGAAATTCTCGAGACTGAACAAGTTAGTATCCATGATTGAAAATTTCGCCAAAAATAAAGTGGAAGAGTGTAAGAGTGAACCTGGTTAGGGACAAATTCAATGTGGCAGGACGCGCAATTAACAGCTCCGAGAAAGTTATTAATTACACAAAGAACCAAGTTGAACTCTCCCGAGTGTTTTCTGCTTGATTGTGACGAGGGGCTAACAGGTCATGAAACGCTTTAAGCGGAATTCCAAACTGGGTCCCGAGATAAGAGTTTACACTTGTCAACGAGTTGCGCAGATAAAACACTAAGAAAAATTAGTGTCCCGAAGAAAGTGCACGATCGAGGATGCCAATCTTTCTCCTACTCGAAAAATCGAACGATGACACAAACACTGGTGTACTAAGTACGGTAAATCATCCGCAAATAATGGTACGATAACTACTCACTGAACGTCTGCCAACGTTAAACAATGATAGTGAATAGTTATGACGAGGATGAGAGTTAGTCAGAATTACTTAAGCACTTAAAAAAAAATTAAGAATAATAATTACTTAAAACAAAATAATAATCAATCAAAATAGGGGAATTTGAATGGGCTTATTTGGCTGTGGAAGTATGTCCTATAACGGTCGCCATAAATGTTAGGTTCTATAAGATGAAAATTTAATTAATAAATATTATTTAATGTAGCCCAATATTGTTTTGGTGGACCCTCCAACTGAGCAGCTTCACACCACTGGATTGCAGGCAGTGGATGCCGATCCTCCCATTGACGAAACCGCACCCTCTCTTGACGAAGTTAGATAGGCTGTAGCTAAGTTGAGGGGTGGAAATGCAGCTGGTGTTTGTAATATCAGTGCGGAGCTCCTCAAAGCTGGGGGTGAGGCCATGATCCGCGGGTTGCATGCTGTCCTGACTGCCGTGTGGCAATCAGGTACCATTCCTCCTGACTGGCAAAGGGGGCTGGTCGTCCCTATCTGGAAAGGGAAAGGGGACCGTCAGGACTGCAACAATTACCGCGGTATTACACTGCTCAGCGTGCCAGGCAAGGTGCTTGCCCATCTATTGCTGACACGGATCCGCAGTCGTCTGCTGAAGCATCAGAGACCTCAGCAGTCTGGGTTCACGCCTGGTAAGTCAACAACGGACCGTATCCTAGCGCTTCGTGTCCTGGTGGAACGCCGACGTGAGTTTCGACAGGGGATGCTTGCAGCCTATGTTGATCTCAAGAAGGCGTTTGACTCAGTGCATCGTGAGTCACTCTGGGATCTTCTGCGACTTCGAGGGATTCCTGCAAGGACTATTGGTTTGATAACCGGTCTGTATTCTGGTACTGAGAGTGCTGTGAAGTGTGGGGCAGGTGTATCCAGCTTCTTTCCTGTTAATAAAGGAGTGAGGCAAGGGTGCGTCCTTGCCCCATCACTTTTCAACGCTTGTATGGACTGGGTATTGGACAAGGTTGTAGATCAAAGTGATTGTGGAGCATCCGTCGGCAACACCAAGATCACTGATCTTGTTTTTGCCGATGATGCAGTAATCTTTGCTGAGTCGCTGGAGGTCCTGGTGATGGCTCTCGAGGCGCTGCACGAGGAGGCAAAGCCTTTGGGACTTGAGGTCTCCTGGCTTAAGACCAAGGTCCAGGTGTTTGGAGACTTACTAGATGAAGCAGTACAGTCTGTTCATGCGTGCGGCGAGGACATTGAGATCTTGGAAAGTTTTACATATCTTGGTAGCGCAGTCCATAATGACGGCGGGTCACGTCAAGAAGTCTTACGGCGGATTGGCATAGCCCACGGTGCTATGGACTCGCTCAGCGGGAGTATTTGGAGTTGTCGGTACCTGTGCAGGAGGACAAAGATCCGGATCTTCAAGTCGCTTGTAATCCCTGTCTTACTATATGGTTGTGGGACATGGACACTAAATAGTGACTTGAAGAGACAAATCAATGCCTTTGGTAATAAGTGTCTTCGCAGAATCATGGGGTATCGCTGGGATGATTACGTGTCAAATCAGCGATTGCACCGTGAGACTGAATCGAGGCCTATTACCTGCATAGTCCGTCAACGCCAACTTTGGCTATATGGGCATGTGGCACGCTACCCTGAAACCGATCCTTCCCATCGGGTTGTATCTGTAAGAGACAATCCGGCGTGGAGGAGGCCAAGGGGGCGCCCATAAGGCTCATGGCTGGGGCAAGTTGATGTTTCTTGTCGAGAGCTGCTTGGTATGGGAAAGGAGCCTGCTTGGAGACTCGCGCGTGGTGACCCCCGGGAGTTGCGTCGTAGGGTGGGCGAGGCGACGCGCCCCCCGGCGTATGCCCCCAATGATTGATTGAATATTGTTAACATTCAAACCTTAACCCACAACAATAAAAAAATGCACTTATAACAAAATTAAACTAAATAACATACGACCACAGAAAATATACACAAAAATATAACACGTTAATAACACAAAATAAGAACTTAATATTAAACCTAACGAACAGCGAGGGAAAAACAAATAATGGGAATACTTAAGATTGTCTGACTCCCGGTATCTCTCAAGCTCGGTGACTGGTTATCCACGACTGATGTGTCAGCATAAACACGGAGGTAGTCTTGGTTGGTTGAGTCCTGAGTTGGAACTGACTAGGATAATCTCGTGAGGCCACCTCGTCAGCTAGCACTAGCCTTGTGAGGGCTGGTAACGCGGAGGAACGAGGAATAGGAGGGGAGAGAAGGATAAATAAGGAAATTGAAGAAGAGAATAGGGGAAGAGAGAGAACCCTGATAACGGTAGTAGATAGAGAGAGAGGCGACAATGTTTTGCTGACACAAACTATCCTTATCAAACCATCAAGGAGAGGGCAAAGGCCAGCTGCAGAATAGCTGACGTTAAGAGTGGGTGTATATGAGCGTCCCCTAGAGTGGGGAGGAATAGGAGGAAGGAGTGAGAGAGAGAGAAGTAGGAGGAAGGAGTGAGAGAGAGTGAGAGAAGAAGAAGGAACGAGAGATGGGAAAAAAGAGGTAAAGAGTGCTGAGACAACAGAGTTGCCCGCGGTCAAGGAGCCATCAACTCACACCGTCACCTCACACCTCACTCCATAACTGTCGCACTGAGATAACCTTTGACCTGTACCCACTCCCACAAGCCTGGCCTCTCCCTGAACACAGAGGGGAGAGGGGCAGAATCTATATATCCTCCGGTGCGGGCACACGCCTTACTGCGTCGCGGTGACCTCTTATACGAGACTAGTGTATTTGTCTAAGTGCAGCGAGCGAGTGTACGCGTGTATTCCTAACAGGTCTCTCCGGGCGGCACACGCACTCGGGTAGGTAGCTGAGACCCACTCTGCCGCGCCAAACCACGCCGCGCCAACGCGCCAACGCCCGACGCCCGACGCCCCACGTCCGCCGCTCCGCTTTGTCCCCCCGGTGCAGGTGCTACTCAGCTTTACGGTGCCCGACGTCCTGCAGAAGCACCTGCCCCTGTGGCTTTGCCCCTATGTTTCCCCTGGGCCCCTGAGATGACGGGGCCACGGTGGGGCGACGAAAGAGCGCCCCGCATTGCCCCACGGGGCGGGGAGTGCAACTCTACGGTGTCACGACGTCCCTGCAACACACCCGCCCCTGTGGCCTTTCCCCTGGCCCCCTGGGAGCACGGGGCCGCAGCGGGGCGACGAAGGAGCGCCCCGCATTGCCCCACGGGGCGGGGAGTGCAACTCTACGGTGTCATGACGTCCCTGCAACACACCCGCCCCTGTGACCTTTCCCCTGGGCCCCTGGGATCACGGGGCCGCAGTGGGGCGACCAAGGAGCGCTCCACTTTGCCCCAGGGGGCAGGTACGTGCAACTCTACGGTGCCACGACGTCCTGCAACACTACCTGCCCCTGTGGCTTCTCTTCAGGGCCCTCGGGGGACCACTGGGCATTGCGCGAGACAAGCGGCGGGGCTAGGGGCGGAGGTAAAACTCTACGCTACTACGACGCCCTGCTAGACACCTGCCCCTGTGGCTTCCCCTGGGTTCCCCCTGGGACCCCGGGGCATGGTGAGACACAAGCAGCAGGGTTTGAGGACCCTTTGAGTACCACAGGTCCTCCAGGAGGCTACGCAGCAGATGGTGACGTATTAATTATTATACAGTGCATGACAGGGCAGGCGATTAAGGATGCCCCTTGGGGAACTGTAAGCAAGCCAGGGACCTCAGGGGGGACAGGGAGGGTCGCCCCTCCCCGGAAATGCCGGGGCGTTTACCAGCCTGGGGAGGCTAGCTCCCCGTATCTCCGACGCGAGGGGGCACTGCCCCGGTTGATGTGCAAAGTAAGTACTTGTACCTGGAGATATGCCCAACCCGGCACCTTACAGGTAGAGGTGCATCAGTTGGCATGCCACGTCAGCAACCGATTGGATAGAACCGTAGCGGGTTGGGGGGCCGCTAACAGGAGCATCACCCCCCCCCCCCCGTTGAGCCCCCACTCCCTCAGAGTCGGGGCTTAACACACCTTACTGGAGGAGTTCCGAGCCGCCTTTCGGAGACTCTGAATGTCCGGATAGACTGTGGCGAGATTGATCCGAAACCTCGATAACTTCCCGGAGGTATACCGTGGGAGGTTGTTTGGAGGGAAACAAGTCTGGGGTGTCCATGGTTGTAATCAGCGACGGAGGTGAAGAGATGGTGGTGGTTGAGGAGGGAACGGGCGTAACAATATATATATATTTATATATATATATATATATATATATATATATATATATATATATATATATATATATATATATATATATATATATATATATATATATATATATATATATATATATATATATATATATATATATATATATATATATATATATATCTATAATAATATAAGCGAAAGTGTGTCTGTCTGTCTGTCTGTGTGTGTGTGTGTGGTATAGGTTCCGCCCCCCGTGGCGGAATCCCCTCATATGGCACAGTTTTGGAACCGGCTTGACCAGGGGAAGGTTTTAAGCACACTTATGCGATGATCCGATCACTTTTTTTTTTTTTTTTTTTTTTTTTTTAGTAGCCTATTAGCGAGAATTGTGAAAAAAAAGTGGGTTGCGAGAATTGAGGAAACCTTTATGTAGGGTGATGGGTAATGGGTGGGGTGATGGATAATGGGTTTGGGGTGATGGGTGAGTGAATGGGTGGGGGGTGATGGGTGATGGATGAGGTGGGGGGTGATGGGTAATGGGTGAGTGAATGGGTGCGTGTTGATGGGTAATGGGTGAGTGAATGGGTGGAGGGTGATGGGTAATGGGTGAGTGAATGGGTGTGTGTTGATGGGTAATGGGTGAGTGAATGGGTGGAGGGTGATGGGTAATGGGTGAGTGAATGGGTGGGGGTGATGGGTGATGGGTGAAGGAATAGATGGGGGGTGATGGGTAATGGGTGGGGGAGATGGGTGAGGGAATAGGTGGGGGGTGATGGGTAATGGGTGAGTGAATGGGTGTGTGGTGATGGGTAATGGGTGGGGGGTGATGGGTAATGGGTGGGGGTGATGGGTAATGGGTGAGTGAATGGGTTGGGGGTGATGTGAATGGGTTGGGGGTGATGTGAATGGGTTGGCGTTAATACATACATTTCTACATCCATGATTTCAGGAAAGTTAGAAGGGGCTATCTGGAGAGTCTGTGTTTGGTGGGCCGAAGGCCCACCGAACACAGATGGTGGGCCGAAGGCCCACCAATAGCCCTCCGCAGGAGCTAGCCAAAAAGTCCGCCCGGAGGGCGGCTTTGCGGCTAGTATATATATAATAGAGGAACGTGAGCTGGACTTAGACCGTGTTTTGCGTTCTGCAGCGTTTATTTGAAATGTAACGGCCTACAGTTGGAATACATGTTTTGTTGTACGTCAAATGTGATGTTCTAAAAAACCGTCCGAATTGCTTTGTAAATTTTAGTTTTCGAGTTGCCAGGTATAGATTTCACGTTTTTTTCGTTGTGACGCGTTTATTGGACATTTAACGGCCAACATTTGGAATATATGTTTTGTTGGACGGTCTTTGCCGGTTTTGCGGAAACCATCAGCAATGGTCTGTGACTTTTGGTTCGCGAGTTGCCATGTATGAATTTTACGGTATTTTCGTTGTGACGAGGTTATGCTTCTTTGTCGACCCAATGACCGTTAACATATTTTGAGCAACGTAGGGTTTACTATCTTTTGCCTGTCAAATACAAACGCTCTACGACTTACGGTTTGGGAGTTAAGAGTATGAATTTTACCGTACGGTTTTTCCCAATCAACAAATATTCATTATTGGGAAAATTATATAGTATAACAATTATATATATTGTCCTTATACACAATTATTACAGAGATTGTTTAGTACGTATATATGTAAATAAAAAATATCATAGTTATTTCCCATGTATAAATGCATACAAACTTTACTCCATCTCCACTAATATTCATCACTGTGAAAATTACTTAAAATAACAAGTATTTATACTGTCATTATACACAATTATTACTGAGATCATTTTTACGTATATATGTAAATAAATAATTACACTTTTTCTGGCTGCAAAATTCCTCAAAATTCAGGCCTCATTTCGTTTTTGGCCTTTGCCCACTAAACTATTGATCTAAACATAAATATTGTGGAAGTAATTTATGTCCGGTTCGACGAGATCTACGCAT